>CM041778.1:378069441-378275333 GCA_023374045.1 Limonium bicolor | reverse complement strand
ATAGACCATAGGTAGTACGAAATTTAGTCGAGCTCCTCTTACCATTGAATATATATAAAAGAAGCAGAACCTGTTAGGTAGCATTTAGCAAATCACTAGAGAAGTTGTTATATATCAGAGCTCCAAGAGTTTATTTCACTTGAAGATGTCGAGCTCAAAGAGTTTTTTTTTTCATGATTTTTTTTATTAGTAGAGTTGCACGAGTTTAACCTGCTTTTTTGGTGGCTGTATTACCGGAAATAACTATAAATAGAAATTTCCAAGAGTAATCCGAGACCTTCGCAATTTAATTCATACCGGCTCAACTTGAAAAGCGATGCTTTATTTGTCTCAAGTCTTCAAGATGAGAACTTAAAAATAAGCCAGAAGGTATAAAGAATCACTATAGATACCTCATGAAGTCATAAAACTACGGTATGTCCTTGTTCACACACTCGTATCAGTAAACAGGTAAATGCCAAGTAGTAACATTTTCCAGAAATAAAAAGCAAATAACACTATAATATTAAGTTAATGAGGAAAGCTATGTAAGGTAGAGGAGATAGAGTGCTTCAGATACCCAACCAACGCAAACTAAACAAAAATTATCAAACCCCCTATGCAAAAGAATTGAGTTTTTTTTAATTAAAAGAATCAAACAACTCTCTTATCAGTGCAAAGTTTCCATTCCCTAAGAAAAATAAGCCAATAACAGCTGCAACTGACCCACATCCATTGTTGCATCCTTCTCTTACCTCTATTACGAAGTGGTGGTGGAGGAAGAGCTATTGATTTTATTATGTTTTGCTTTGTGTATTGGGTTCTTGCAGGCCTCTTGGTTGTAGCAGCAGTGATGGATCGTTGCTCTTGGGTATCTGATTCCTTGGTTGGCTCATCAGTGGACACTTCTGTTCTGGTAGCAGCTTCAGTTTCAGGTTTGGAGATTGGAATCTCTGTATTACCTGCCTTCTTCTTTTCATTCTTTCTTGCCTTCTTTTCTCGTTCCTGTAAAGATCAAAGTGCAACAAAATTAATCAGCAAAACTTACACCTCGACATAGAGATCAATCATTTCTATGTTTGCACCATGATGTTAACAAAGAAAAATCAGCTTCACTTAAAGGAAAGGCCTCCCTACACCCACCCATATCATCCAACGGATTTTTACCTTCTCTTTTAGCTCAGCTTCCTTTTTAGCTTTCGCCAAAGCCTTAGCTTGGGCCTTCTCAGCTAGCCTTCTTTTCCTTTCCAATGCCTATTGAGCATTTTCTTTCTCTTCTTGGCGAAGTCTCTCCTTCAATTTTGCAGCTTCCTCTTCTTTCATCTAATTCATGTGCCTTTTCTAGCCACCTCTTCCTGTTCCCGTCTCAGCTTAAGAGCTTCTAGGTCCTCTACAATCTCCACCGTCATACTAGAGGCCTTGGCGCTACGTGGAGTGGATCCGTTAGCTTTCAGTATGTTGTTCTTTGATTTCTTTCCATCAACAGCCTTCTCCAAAGATTGATTATCAGGATTTTTCTGCTGAACTACCCTTTCCAGAGATCTAGTATCAGTTTCTTTGACTTTAGACACCAGATGAGGGTAAGCTGCAGAATCTTTTGATACTTGAGCCTCCTTAATCGAAGCATTTACTTTATTCCTGTCGACCACACGTACGTACCAGAGCAGGCTCCTCAATAAGACCAAGAGCACGACCATCCAAAGTTCCAAAATTCCGTAATATCCTCAGTCTGTTGCACCTGACATAGTCTCTTCGAAAATCTGCATCATTTGTGTTCCACAATGTCATCATTGTCTCCACCTTCAAAATAAAAGTAAAAAAAAAAACTTATAATTTTATCACAAGGCTGTCTCTCAAAAAAAATAGCACAGAGCTGTGCAAAGTTCTTGTTAGACACGATAGGGGATATATGGTAGGAGCTAACCTGGTTAACACAGTGTTGTTGGAGCAACTCCTTGTCACCAGTTGCGGCGCACGGGTAGTCCGGTATGCTGTTGATTGATTTTCCTTGTATTGGTAAAAATATTTGGCCTGCTCAACATGGAACTCTTTAAATACTCGAATTCAAAATTGTGTGGAAACAAGTATCATATATCATCCTTGTATTGGTAAAAGAAATGATCATTGATAAACTCCACATTTATAATCCAACAACGGTATTACATGTTATGTTGGTTATTTTATTTTAGTAATAAATAAAATACAATATTTATTTGTTAAATATTAGTTACAACCAACTTCAAATAAAGTATTGATAAGAATATTTGTTACTCTTATCTCCTTATATTATTATTATATATAGAGGTTCTAGAATTAGTTTGCTGTGAGTGCACATATACAGAAGCTCTCTATTTCCCACAGAATACAGAGAGCCGTGTTATGGTTCTTAGGTCGTGGACAGTGTGGAAAGTGCTGAAGTGGCTTCCTCCACCTGGTAGCCATGAAGATTCATCAGTTGTTGTCAAGGGAAGAACAATCCGATAGATAACGAACAAAAGAACGATCTTAATTATTCCGCTGCACTTAAGAGGTAGATACCATAATCCATATAATTCTAATAATGGTATCAGAGACAGGTTCATTCTATTTGATCATTTGTTCCTGAGACCAACTAGAATACCTATCCCATTCGCTTAAATTATGTTTACACTAACTTATTATTCTGGTTATAAGAGAATTGACGATGTCATTCGTCATGTACGGCCGTGGTGTACTCTTCTACAATTGACAAATATGAAAGAAAAAGATTCTAACTTTATTATCCGTTTCAACTCTAAAACTCATTAATTATATTCATATATGATGATATAACATGCGGTTCAGCCATAAGAAATTGCGAATTCGAACCAGGTTCTAATATGGAGATGGTCAGTTTGGTCTTTTACTCTTATTTTGTCATTTTGTGTTTTATATTTTTGTAAAATTTTCATTTTGGTCTTTTGCTCTTATTTTATCCTTTTGTGTTTTATATTTTTGTAAAACTTTAAAATGTTGTATTTTATTATATATAAGTCCAAATAACATAAATTTTAGACCATTGTTCATCATAATTCGAACTGTTCAAAATAAGACCCAACATGAGTATGTTTTAATAAATTTTTATTTTTTATATGTACATATATTTTAAGATTCGTTGTGAATCTTAAGTTTAAGAAAAGTGAATAAAAGGTTGTTAAAAAGTGAATCAGAGAGAAGAATGAATAAGAGGTTTAAAAAAGTGAATCTCATAAACAGAGATTATTTAACTAAAGTGATTCTGATCATTTTATTAACAAGGGTGGTGTTATACCCAAACTTTTCACTGCCCTGGAAAAGAGTCTCTTAAGACATAAGTGCTAAAAGAGTAGTTTGGTCAAGAGATATAGAATCCCGGTTCGATCGGCACGTTTCGGGGCACAAGTGACAGCTTGGTCATCACGAAGAGCGTTTTCGTACTTTTCAGGGCTCTTAAACCCTCCCATAAGCTTTCTCTCCCCTTCTAAAATGGCTCAAATCAATTCGAAATGCCTTGAAATTTTGGCACATGATAAAGGGCAACATTTAGAGCATAATGGCTTTGGAGTTTGGAATTTTAGAAATTCCATTAATTTTTAGTAATTTCTGAAAAAATCTGACGAGAAATTGAATTTAAAAATATTACGATATCAAAAAATTCTAATTTCTCTTGATAAGGAACATACCTCAAGAACCTTAAGCAGCCAGAGAATACATCCATCACAACTCCCTCACGTTTTTCAACATCTGACCACCGAAATCTCATCAAAAACCCTCTGAAATCACCACATAAGCACACTTTTAAACTCCCAACACCTCAATAATTGTCAAACCTCAATCAAATCACCATCAAAACGTGAAGAACACCAAGAATAGCAAGGATTCATAAGCTTGGGTCGAACTCAATCTACAGACTTGGTATATTTGTGGTATAAATGTGAAATTTTTGAGTTTGGCATTTTTGACAAAAAATGTCAAACCGCCACCTCCGAACAACAATTTTCAAAACAACCACAAATATACCAGCACAAAACAACCACAAAACAACCAACAATTTATGCTACAAATATAATGAATACTGTAAACAGAGGCGGAGCTAGAAAACTGTAATTAAGGGGGACGAGAATATTTTAATAATATTAATTAATATTTAAAAATTAATTTTTAAATTAATTTAAATTTTAAATATTTATAATTATATTTGAAAATGACATTATATATTAAATTTGACACAAAATTAAATTAAAATTGAAATATATAGATTAATATATTATAAATTAGTTTATTTTCCTTTTTTATTTTTAGTTTTTTTAATAAAGATTGATATATAAATTATAAATTAATGAAAATAATATAGAACAATAGTTTTAAACTAGTAGTGTTTTTCTAAATTGTTTATTCAGATACGGATAAATAGTCTCTTTAAACTATTACTATCTATCAATTCTAATAAAATATTCTACAAGGAAAAGAGCAAACTAATAATAATTACGATGTAAACTTTCAATTATATTAAAATTATTATACTACAAAATATTTGTAGTATATTTCAGAAATATCAATTATAAGTATTCAACGTGCTAAGTAATAATTAATTACAAAACTGTTTGTACAATCTATTATGGTTCGTCAGTATATCAAAGTTATTATATGTTTTATACCGTGCTTAATAATTAAATAATAATTTTATATGCTAATATACGTTATTTTTCATTTCTTGGCATATCGAATATTAAATTTAAATTTATGTTTTTAAATTTCATTAAGTAATATTTAATTGAATAGAATATATTGTTTTAACTACAAATATATTTTTAAAATAAATATTTTAACAACAATTAAACAATATATAATATTAAAATAATAAGTGATATCTATATATATATTCGCCTACGGTAATTATTTTATTATTAGAAAGAATTAGTTTATTATTTATTCCATTAAAAATTAAAATAATCTTAAGTATTAATACATTTGAAATGTTATATTAAATACTAATATATAATCCATAAAATTATATTTTTATATATAACATATAATATATTTGCTCTAAATACAATGGTTTATTTTTTTATTTTTTAAATATATATAAATATTTATAAATTAATATGTATACATATTATAAATTAATTGTCACTAAAATATTTATAAAGAATATTAATTATTAAAGGCTATAATTGAATATCTACATATATTTTAACTTTATTAACAAAAAAATGTTTTAAAATGTAATATAAAATTTTTAATTGTAACAACAAAAACGGTAAACACACCGCATAAAACTAACTTATTCAAAACAGCCAGACGAAACCGCCGCCTGCCGAACACTAGTTTTCAAAACAACCACGAAACAACCATCACAAAACAACCAGCAAAACTACCACAAAACAACCAACCAAAACAACCAGACCAAAACAACCATAAAACTACCACATTTTGTGATGCCGAACGCAGCCAGTAATTCAAACCCATTTTTATGGCAATACTATTTTTCCTTCATAAAATAAAAATTAGTCGAAATGAATCATACCATGTTGGATGATTCACTTTTTAAGAAAGAAATATGTAACGATAAATCATACTTTGAGAAAGTGATTACGCAAAAGTCATTTATACCACAAAACATATAGTTCTTCAATGATAGCTCTTCAAAAAACTATAACAATATATTGTCATTGAAAATCCGCTTTCCTTTTAACACAGTTTTTACTTTTGCTCAAATTTTCTTTTATTTAATAATAGAAAGTGAAGCTCCATGGACATGAATAAAAATTTCATATTTCTCTTTGTAACATATATCTTCCTCTGTTTTCCACCAGTCAAAGATTGTCAATTTCTTTCATAATATAAGAACTAGTGTAATTTATACATGTTGCATAACAAATATAAAAAAAATAAAAGGTTTTAATTTTAAACTCAAATATACAAATATATAAAACATTTTGAGTTGTGTCTGACTTACCTGCATATTAATATGCTTATGTTGGTAAAATTAATTAAACTTACTAATACCTTTTCGAATCGGTAGAGTATACATAAAATGCGGCTTCAGCGTATAAACTCTTCGGCAACCCAAATTCTTGACAAAGCACATCGATTTCATATAGGATTAAATATAAATAATAACCATCATCTAAAAAAATGAAAGTCTCAATATTTTTGTCAATGATGTATGGCAGAGTGACGAATGTCTTTTAGTAGAGTCTATCGTGCTGATAACGTGATATAAAATTGAAAGATGAGAGAGTATAGAATACAAGGAAGGAGAAAATAGTCACACTTTTTGCATTCCATTATATGACCTTATATAGTACACGATATCAACCTTTACCGAACCTTTGAGTGGTAGGAATTTAAAAATGTCAATGGTATGTAACAGTTACACAAACGAGGAGTGTGAGAAGAATTCGAGGGCTACACAAATGAAGGGTCTAAGACCGACCAAAAGACGTGTGAATGTATATCCGTTTGTTAATAACTTTTTTACAAAATACAAAGATGAATGCACAATCAAGTACTTTTAATAACAAAGGTAAGGTGGGACAATATACTAAAGTAGGTGACACATTTTTCAAAATAAAAGTGTAAATATTTAACTAAGATGGTATAATTTATGAAAGAATAAATTTTATATAAAATTGTAGATATTTGAGTAATTTATAAATGAAAGTATAGATTTTTTAGTAAGATATTATTAAGTGATAAATCTAAATATGAGAAGGGAAAAATAGTATTATAGTAATTATAATGTTTAATTAGAAAAATATGATTTAAAGAAACTAACCCAAAGTAATAAATATTTGAGATTTTAAATTAATGTTTTAATAACATGGCTAGAAATAAATTGTTTGAGCACCAATGGACAAACCCACGGACTATAAACTGAAAAACCAAACTGCACGAAAAACTGAATGGGAGGCGGCGTTTTTAAAACGGGTATCTATCAACGTGATTTTATACTTTGAAACAATACTCAACACTGTGCTCTTTACTTCCCAACCCTAACTCCCGTTCTTGGGACAAAAAATTTGCGGTCTTTGCTGGGAATTTCCTGTGAACCTGCCGACTGCCGTGAACTAAATCTCCAGCTCGTTCATTCATTACGGTTGCAATAGGTGAGACTTCTTTTTATTTACTTGATAGCCTAATTGATGGATGATCGCAAATGTTCGGTTCCTTTTTTTTTTTTACCATAAAGCAGAATTTGGGGTTCTTAATTGCTACTTCAATCGACACTACCAGTCATACTCTGCATTTTGTTTCCTCAGCGAACTATGGGTACTGGGTATTAGTTCACTTATGATTGTACACGACTTTAGCTCTAATTTCAGAATCATGGTGATTGCATTTTTTTTAGTATTCGTTTTTCGAAAGACAGTAGTGGCTTTTGTGTAAGCCGAACTTTCCTTTTTTTTTTTTTTCAATGTATGTGGAGCAATGGACCCTTTGCTGTCTTAACTGAAATGCAACAATTCACAATATTAGTACCCGCTTGTGCGGTTGTAGTATCGTGTTAGCTAGAAACTGTAGCACTTATGGCGTTTGCTGTATTTCCTGCAGCCAATAGCTCAGAGGCGGCACCATGTTTGTCATTTGACTACACAACAATTTTGCGACCTTTATTTCTTCCTTCCTCCGTTTTCTTTGTGCTTTGAAAGAATGGCATTCTCCCTATTGGTCCCTGTGCATTATATGGTGATTATTGTAACAGTTGCTGCTGGACACTGTGTCTTGACCTTGCTACTGGTCGGTGTCTCATGCTATTTCTGTTGCTAATAGGGCTCATATTTGTTGGTTATATTGTATATCTAGGATTTCTTTGCCACATATATTCATTGACTCTAGTTTGAGAACATTTCTCTTTATTTCTTGGTATCTTTTCCTTCTTTTGGAGTGTTAAACAGCTTATAGATGAACATTTCTGAAATCAATGCTTTTACGATCTTTCTATCTCAAATGACGAGGTGTTGTGAGCTCTGATGCACTATCACTAAGATTTAATTCATCATGAATATTTCAGGTTCTATGGAAGTTGATGAGGAAACTCCGGTGTCAACGTCTGTGCCAAATGCAGATCCTTCTGCACCAGTGACTGATGCACAGCCCCTGGTTGCACCAGGTGTTGCTCCTCCTCTGTCATCATCTCCTGCTCCTATGCCATCAATCCAGATGATTCCACCTCTGGCTCCTCCCCCAATCAACCTACCTACTATTGCCCCTATACCTTCAGCGCCACCCTCTATTCCTTTGCCGTTAGCCCCACTTCCTGTTCGACCTCCTGTTCCTAGACCTCCTGTGGCACAAAATGGTGATGTGAGAGCCAGTGACTCTGATTCTGATCAAGATGATTCTGGCCCTTCAAGGGCCAAGCGGGACTCGTCAATGGATTATGAAATCACTGAAGAGAGCAAATTGGCCAGAGAGAGGCATGAAAAAGTAATGCACGATTTCTTGATGAAAAGGCGAGCAGCTGCTTTAGCTGTTCCTACCAATGACATGGCTGTGCGAACTCGTCTGAGGAGGCTGGGTGAGCCTATTACACTTTTCGGGGAGAGAGAGATGGAGAGAAGAGATAGGCTGAGGATGCTGATGGCCAAGCTGGATGCCGAGGGTCAGTTGGAGAAGTTAATGAAAGCCTTTGAGGAGGAGGAAGCGGCATCTTCCGCTAGGTATGAGGAAGATGAAGAGGAGATAATCCAGTATCCCTTCTACACTGAAGGGACAAATGAGCTTTTGGATGCTCGTTCTTTTATTGCCAAGTATTCTGTATTACGGGCTGCTCAGCGTCTTAGTAGAGCAAAGAGGAGAAGGAATGACCCTGACGAAGATGTAGATGCGGAGGTAGATGAGGTCTTGATGCAGGCTGAAAGCTTGGTTCTTGATTGCAGTGAAATTGGGGATGATAGACCACTTACAGGATGCTCCTTTTCGATGGATGGGACTATGCTTGCTACATGGTACTTTCCTCCCACTTTGCATTTTCTGTTACTATAACTTGATAGCAGATTCAAGCTTGTGTGTTGTCCCGCACTGATTCTTGAGGCTTTAGGAGTCTACACTATGCACATTTGTCATCAACTAACATCAAGGATTTTTAAAATCTTCGTTAGAGGGGTTTTCCCCTTTAAATAAGACTATAACCCATTTTTGTCTGTACAGATAAGCCCTCTATCACCTGCCTTTCTTGATAATTTAGAAATGATATAGGTTAAATTAGGTGCTTTTGGTGATTTTTCATGATCGAGTATCACTACAACTTCACATCTTTTAGATGTTCTCAGCAGATGGGTGGAAAATAGTATCGGTGACTGATTCTGTCTGTAGTCTTTGGAGGAATAACAAGGACTGATCTCTAGCCAATATCTAAATGTTTTCTAATTTTATGAAAACTTAGAGCTGTTTTAAGATACTTGATGTCCCATCCATAACTGTTATCTGATATGTGCTTGATATGTTTTGGCAGTTCTCTGAGTGGAGTTGCAAAGATATGGAAGATACCTCAGATAGAGAAAAAATCTGTATTGAAGGGGCATATTGAACGTGCAACTGATATTTCATTTTCTCCAGTAAATAACATTGTGGCAACAGCCTCGGCTGACAGAACTGCAAAGCTGTGGGACACAAACAGTAAACTCTTGCAGAAATTTGAGGGCCATTTGGACCGTCTTGCTCGGATTTCTTTCCACCCTTCAGGAAAATACTTGGGCACAACCAGCTTTGATAAAACATGGCGGTTATGGGACATTGAGAGTGGAGCTGAGTTGCTTCTTCAAGAAGGCCATAGTAGGAGTGTATATGGCTTGTCTTTTCACCTTGATGGATCTTTGGCTGCATCTAGCGGGTTGGATGCCGTTGCTCGTGTATGGGATCTCAGAACAGGAAGAAGCATTCTTGCTCTGGAAGGGCATGTTAAGAGTGTAAGTTTTTTATTTAGCTCATCTGTTTAATTTCTTTTTTTGTAGGCTACATATTGGATATTGGGTTAGCTATTTTTGGCTCATTTTATTGTTTTTCCTTCAGGTTCTTGGAGTTAGCTTTTCTCCCAATGGATATCACCTAGCAACCGGTTCTGAAGATAATACATGCCGCATATGGGACTTGAGACAGAGGAAATGTGTCTATGTCATACCAGCTCATTCAAACCTTATTTCACAAGTCAAATTTGAACCGCAAGAAGGATACTATCTCGTTACCGCTTCATATGATATGACAGCCAAGGTAATGGGCTGATCTAAATGGCTTCATGGAACACTGACATTAAAAAATAATGAGCCTAAATAGTGTTAGTGGTTCTTTTTACGTATTGACGCCGTTTGGATGCTGTTATTCTGTAGGTTTGGTCATCTCGAGATTTTAAGCCCATCAAAACACTTTCGGGACATGAATCGAAGGTGACATCATTAGATGTGATGAGAGGTAATACGCTCGCTTCATATTCCTTTCTTTGTTTGAGGAGTTGCTTGTGTTACTTTCCTGTTGAGCCTGTTTGAAACTAGATGTTTCTGATTTGTGACAGTTATTTCCCTGGATTCTAATAATGCCTAAATTGACCTAATAACAAATTTATATGTACGGGAGAATAATTCCCATATCTTACTGGTATCTCTTTTGTAAATCTCGCTGAGACTGAGAAAATCGACCGACATTAAACATAATTACTTGGTAGTTGCTTGATTTTGAATTTTAAGTTTTTCTCCTTCTCAAAACATTTACGTGTGTTTCCTCCATAATCATATGACCCTCAAGCGCTTGCTATTTGTTAACTGTGTAGAATATTGCAAACAGTGTACCAGTTAACTTATCTTCTAATAATTGCAATTAGTCATAAACAGGGCATTAAATGACAAAAATACTTTATTCTTAAAATAACCATCAGTTTTAAGTAATGAGTAAGCAGGGGTTATCATGTCTTGTTCAACCCGCTGTAAATGTAATTTATTGTTGTTTTGTTTTTCAGATACGCCGTGTATAGCCACTGTATCACATGACCGGACTATCAAGCTGTGGTCAGTCAGCAATAACGGGAGGAAAAAAGATATGGATATGGATGCATACTGACTAGATTTTGACGGTTTGGTGAGATAAGAAAGGTCCGCAGTCTGTTGATACTGTTAGAGAATGCAAGAGGCAAATTGATTGTGTTTTGGTTATGATTTGATCAGGTAAACAAGTTTTGGTGCCAAAAAATTGTTAGGGTGTTGGATTTTGGTAGATCCTTCTTAGAAGTTGCTTTTATAAATATATGTTGTATCAAAGATGGATATCAAGACTTTGCCCGCTAAAGAAATCATATTGGTATCTTTGTGAATGTCAGCAAATTCCTTACATTCTGACTTGTTCAAGAACACGGATTTTTCAATAACTTTTTTTTTAGCGCTGAATATTACCTAACTGGTAGTTGGAAAAATATTATTCGAGATGTGAAAAAGGTAGGAATACTGGTGCCGCATCCCCTTTTCACTCCACTTCCAGGCTGTCCCAAGGTCTAGTGCACATTTTGATAACACTGGTTCCGAGGAGAAAAATGTGAGACTGGCAAGTTTGGTTTGTGTGAAGGCTGTTAAGGTGGTAGAGGCGAGGCTTGCACAAGGATCTCCTATGAACGAGGTGAGTCTAGGGATGATTTAAATATGTTAATTCAGTTAGGTGGTTGTGGGGACTATGATTGTGATTAAATGTGATCAGTTCTCAGCCATTCATGACTCTGAGCTATGCTAAAAGGTCAAGAATAGCGCATGATGATGCCAGTGGAAGTGTGAGCGACAAAAACAAGAAGTTGATGAAATTGAATGAAGATAAGACAACGGAAGGAGGTCGTTGATGGGGGGCTTTAGCAATGATCAAGTTTTGGCTGGATTGGTTTTTTTTTTATCGGATTTCTGTTTCGCTATAGGTTCTTTTGATCGGGAATCCAATGTGTCCTGATGATGGTATATAGTATGGCGGTGGTTTTTATGGTGATGTGACGTTGCTAGATGGTGTTTTTAAAACTGCTTTGTTGCAAAAAAAAAAAAAAAAAGAAAGGAAAGAAATTAACTTTGTTGCCAGTGGTTATGTTTTGACTTTTGATAAATGCATGGCACAACTAACTCTAACTAAACTATGACATATTCATAGATAAATTAATCAAAACGTTTGGAGGAAGGATTAAGGTCGGTTGGTTCTGAATTTGAATACTTCAATTTTTACTTTGTCATCCTAGTTTGTCACCTGTAGGTTTACGTGCACTCTAAAATTGCGGTTGCAGGTTCACACATAATGACTGCGTTTGGGGAAAGGGAGAGACGCTGCGTTTGCGTCTCATTATTTCTACTAGACGCGATAACCTGTTTGGCATGTTCTTCTCTGAACCATGCGTCTGTGATTCCCCTGCGACTGTGTTTGTTCTTTGTGTTTCTTGAATAGAGAAATCACTGAACAAGTTTAATGTGCCTACTGATGTGAAGTCAAGCATATATTTTATAACTTAAAGGGTACCTTTCTCTTCTTGTAGTGTATAAATATATGATCATTGTAAAAAGTGTAGATTCTTACGGATAATTCTTCACACACGTTTTGCAGTCTTCATAAGAATTATGTATTTAATGGTTGATATTTTTTGAAGTATATGTGCTCAAAAATTCTCTCTCATGAGCACGTTCAACATTCTTGGTCATGGATGTTAATTACATTTATGTACAACTTAGGTATGAAACAATTATTTTGTTTAATTTTGGATATATATATAGTAGTTTCTTTAATTTTAGTTTTGTAGTTAAGTAAAGTATTTGAAGTTGCATAATTCAATCAAATTCATAATAGAAAACGCTTCTAAAAAGTCGAACCGTTGTAAAATCATTAACATGCAAAAGTTAACTGTTTTTAGTAAATGCAGCACACAATGTACTAATTACCATAAAAATAACAGATTTTTAAAACCAACAGCAGACTTCCACCAAACGCCCTAATTCAGCAGCTGACAGCTTCTGTAAATCCATCAGCAGACAGCTTCTCAATTTCCAGCAGCAGGATCCAACAGCCGCCCCCAACAGCTGTCCCCAAACGAACCCAATAAACAGAAACAATAAAGGGGTTGATAATCTCATCTCAAGTTATGATTTGAATCGTTAGTACCTCATTAGACTAAGTTCACAATTGAGAGAGTCATCTATTTAATCAAAACAAAAAATCAAATACTACATCATTTAACTTCGCCGATTTATTCATTGATGTTAGTTGTAAAAAAATTGTTCTGATTTTGAGTTTAATTTGAACTGACTGAGAGAGGTGAAAACAAAAACAAAAAGAAAAAGAAGAAGAACGATGATCATTGTGACAAGAAAGTGTTTGTAGATATTAATAGAGAAGTTGAAACGTTTTATTTTATATAATTTTAAAAAATAAAATATGAAAACAAATACTACTATAACATAATTAGAGATGCCACGTCAGTGATCGGAAACACGCTTCCAGTTGTATAGTAGACCCTTTGTATATATAATGGCAGATAGTGTAAAAATCCACCCAATTACCATTTATTTTCTCTCAAGCGGCACACCTAGACCTGGCAATTCAGGTCACTCAGTGAAATACCCTGTAATTAAAAACAGTGATTAATTAGGCTAATTATATTTTTAAAGGCTTAATTACACTTAAATAAATACGAGGGAACAAATCCCGAAGAAAACGGACCTTTAAAATGGGTTAAAAGCATAAACGAACCTTAAAGCGCGTTTTTCGAGGAAACTGGGAAAAAGTGACTTTAAGCGGGTCAAACAGACTCGTAACAATTTTGGTCAACTAAATAGTCACTAATAAATGTTAGTGGAGCTTTAGAACCAATAAAATTAATTAAACGAGAAAATTCCGGAAAACGGGTACCGGGTAGTAAGGACTGTAACAGCCGGTAAGTTGTGGGGTGAGAATGCAAATAAACAAACTAAGTGTGTCCACTTTGCAAATAAAAATTTAAAATCTGTGTGTGTGTGCACATGTGGGCCGGCCAGCTCCCCCCTTCCTCACTCACTTAATGTTTCTTATTTGCTAAAGGACAAAGAAATAAGTAAAAGCAAAAAAATTACTCTCTCTCCTCACTCCCCTCTTCACCCTCACGTAGCCCCTCTCTCTCTTTTTCTCTTCTTCTTCCTCAAGCTTGCAAATGGCGATTTTGTGAGTCCCCTATAGCTCTCACCTTCTCTCCTCTCTTTGAACACTCAAATCTTCTCCAAACTCAACAAAAAGTATACCATTGTAATCCCCTTGCAAAGGAGAACACCTTTCTCCTTTCAAAAATCCAAAAACTCCATTTTCGTTTTTATGGGTATTCTCAATTTGAAGATTTGAGGCCACCATTAGAAGCACCTTCACCTCCTTGTTGCTTTGAGGTAAAAAGAATTTCGAGAATCCATCATTTCTAGCTCTCATTAGCATTATAAGGATTTTCAGTTTTTGAACTCTTGGCCCTCCTTGTTCCAGCCGATTTGGCCTCTCTTGTTGGGCTAGGAATCTTGTTCTCTTGCTAGTCAAGAACTTCATTCATCCATTGGGAGATAATACTCATTTCTAAACCCTAAAACATCTAGATTCTAGGGTTAGTATAAATTGAATGCTAAATGGTTAGTGTGGATTGGTATGGTGGTTGTAGTATTGTGCATTGTGTGAGGAAGAACAAAGAAGAAGGAAAGAAGGAAGAAGAAGGCAAGAAGGAAAAGAAAAACTAGAAACATAAGGTAATTACCCTTACCTTGAGCTAGTTTTATATGTAGTATTGTAACAGATTTTGAGTAGTAAAATGAGTAATGTATTTGAGTATGAGTAGTAGTAATGTAGTAGTGTAATGGAGAAGAGAATCAAACAGTTTTTGAAGTTTTAAATGAGTTTTAAAAGCTTGGGAAAACCATGGGTAGTATGTGTATGTGTGCAGGAATTTATGTTGTTGTAGTAGTGTTATAATGTGAGTATAATATGTTGTATAAACAAGTGGTGAGAATGAGAATATGTGAGCTGAAATAATGTGTGAAGAATGTTAAAAATATAGGGGATACTATGTCAAATTTTGTGTAGGAATGAGAGGACTTAAGTGCTTAAGAAGAGGAAGTAACCTAGGTGATAACTAGGTGTACTTGAGGAGTGTTTTGTAGTTTGAAACAGATTTGGAAATGAATGTGTTAATGGGATGAAGCTAGATGTAAAGTAAGGCATTTGGATGCTAGGAATAGCATTGGTTGAGTGAGTAATGAATGATAGAAGTGTGAGTGGAAATCTGTAGCAAAATGCATTAAGGAAGAAAACTGGGAAAGTGTTGAGTTGAAACTTAGAGAGTTGTGTATATAAGTTAGTATAGAATTGTATATTGAGTTAGGAAAGGAATTAGCATGATTTGGAGTGTTTAAATTGTACTAAAACATGTTAGGATGTATGTAGGAAGATTGGGGAAGAAATGGGTAAGAAAGGAATTGAAAAATAAGGCCTGTAGCACAATCTGCTACTGTCCGACCCACAGCCTGGATCGGACGCTGGGTCGGACAAGGCTTGAGCAACGAGAATAAAACTTTCTGGAATGGTCCGACCCAGGGCCGTGAGTCGGACATGGGTCGGACTGGCAAAAAAAACTGTTGTCGAAGTTTCTGACTCCGTCTGACCCAGAGGGTGAGTCGGACGTGGGTCGGACGCCACTTGGACAACAGAGCTGAACTTTCTGGAATGGTCCGACCCAGGGCCGTGAGTCGGACATGGGTCGGACAGGCAAAAAATTCTGTGTCAAAGTTTCTGACTTCGTCCGACCCAGAGGTTGGGTCGGACATGGGTCGGACATAGCTTGGACAACAGGACCGGAACTTACTAGAATGGTCCGACCTAGAGGTGTATGGGTCGGACAGAACAGTGCTGGGTCGGACGGATGAATTTCAGAGAACGAAAACTTACTAGAATGGTCCGACCCAGATGTTGGGTCGGACGGTGGGTCGGACGGCCCAAACATATACAAAAAAAAATGTTTTTATGATATGACTGTAGTAATCATATGTATGTATATATATATGCCTATACACATGTATGCATATATATGTAGTAATACACCATTAATGAAGGTGGTAATAGTAAGAAAGTAAAGGCATGAGTAAGGAAACAAGTTTAAGAAGTAATAAGGAAAAGAAGGGTTTTATAACCAAGTATGAATGTAAAGGAGTAGTAAGTATACATTAGGAGTATTAATGGGAGAGTAAGTTGGATCATTGATCATACAACTTCATGTATGTATAGGAATCAAATAGTTGAGCTCCAAAGGAACCGGTAGTACAAATACGACGTGAACGGTATGATTTCTTCATGCCCTGTATCCTAACTTGGTTACCCCGATTTGTGTGCTTATGTGATCACCAATAAGATAAATGCACGAATCGGACTTATATTGCACTTAACTGTGTTTGAACTATTTGTTCTTGTTGTATCTTCTTGAACAATTAGTTTGTATAATTCATGAAATGAATGAATGGAAATGAGAAGTATGTGTAAGTATTGCGTACTTGTGTATTGTATGTACGTATGGAAATGAAGTACTGACTTCTACTAATCCCTAACATTCTAACTCCTAACTTGAGTAATGAGTAAAATGGAATGAGTAGAAGCCCGATATAGTTTCGGCCACGCGTGAGGATAAGGAAACACAAGAGGTTGGATCCGAATCCTGGCTATAATCTTTTCCATGGACCAATCCCCTTGAATGGGTAGCATCCTGGATTAGTGGGCCACCCTAAAGCCCGGTGGTGGGATGTAGTAATCCCTGCCCGGAGGTCATACCGACTTAACTGGAAGTAAAGTATGTAAGAAGTAAGCATTGTATGTGTATTGGTCTTGACTATTGTAAGTCATTGACCGGAAGTAAAAGAGTATTGAACACCCGATTAACCCGGGTGTGTAATGAGGCTAACTAGACCTTTGTATGTATTGGAGAATTGTATCTCCGTAATGCGGTGAGTATGGGTAAGTATAAACGGTTGACTTGAATTGTCCTCCTTGTATGCATTGTATGTATGTATGCCTTGTGTATGGAATGTAATGTATCGTATTGTATAAAGCATGTATGTATGTATGAATGAAATGAACCGCATGTACTCGACCAATTAGTTGGCGTACCCTCGCTAGCACGCGGGGTATGCGGTTATCATATGCAGCGTAAGCTGACCCCCTAGGGGGAATGTTTTTACTCCACAGGTACCCGCGAGGCATGAAGGTAGAGTAAGGACCGGAAGTAATTCTTTTTGGTATAGTTAGTAGACTTGGATGGTGTACCGAGTTGTACACGGCTAAGGCCTTTTTGAGTAGCCGGTGTACCATGTGGTACACCTTTTTGGATATTGAATTCTTAATTGGATAGTAAGGAGAGGATGTATAAACTCTTCATTTTTGGGAAGTAGTCTTTGAATGTAATTCATATATTCAGTATACTCGGTAATCAAATGTAAGTTAAGTATTTGGTATTGTAAAGTAAGTAGTATGTATTGGGTTTATTCTAATCGTCAGACCGAAACGGTAAGTAGTAGTAGCCTTGTTAACCTTGGAAGGTTGACGGCGTTGTATCACCCGCCGGGAGTAAGTAAGTATTCTGCTGCGAGTAAGGTAATTATGGGAATGATTAGAGGATAATGGAAAGATTAGCGGTTGGGGTGTTACACTCGGATCGGTTTCGGTTCGGGTTCGGGTTAGGTCCATTATAGATATTTAATATTCATTTTGGTTCGGATCGGGCCGGGTTCGGTTCGGGTCGGTTTGGGTCAGGTCAATTATAGATATTTAATATTCAGTTTTGTTTGGATTGGGTCGAGTTCATCTGGTTTAAATCTGATTCGGGTGACTTCGGTTTGGTTGATTTCGGGTGACTTCGGTTTGGTTGATTTCGGGTCCGGGTGACTTTAATTCGGGTTAGTCTTTGGGATATTCAGTTCTTTTCGGGTTATGGGTCAATTCGGGTGACTTATTCAAGTTAGGTTTGGTTAACAAAAAAATTAATGTATGAATGTAAGTAACCATTGTAATTTGTATTAATTTTCATATTCGGCTTCAAATTCTGTTAATATAGTGTTAGTCTTGATCAAATTCAAGAGCAGCTTGACATAATCTATTTTCATAACGAACAAACATTACATATCTCAAAGATCAATAAGTGTCATGTATTTGATTTTAAAAAAATATTACTTACAAACCTTGACACTTTCCATCAGTACCATTCTAGTACCACTTTAAAGTATCAATATGTATTTTTTGTTTCAAGATTATTGTTTGTGTTGGAATAAATATATTTAGGCTTTAACAAAGTATTCGGGTGAATTCGGTTCGGGTTAATTCGGATCGGGTGAGTTCGGGTTGTACCAAACTACGGTTTGTTTCGGTTTCGGTTCGGGTCGGTTCGGATTTTTGGGTCACATTTCAGACCATGTCATTCGGTTAAAAATCGGATTAGGTCGGAACGGTTTTTCGGGTTCGGGTTATGTAACACCCCGTCCTAAGCCAATCGTGGTTACCGTAAACTTAACAACTGAAACGTGAACATCGCAGCGGAATAAACTAATGCCGGGACCTTGCCACGGTCTGATCAAAAGTATATACCGAACTTAAAATACTTACAACGCTTATCCAAAAAATCATACAACTATCCAAAACATTTTACCAACTGAGTACTTAGTATCTCTGTTAACAACATAACTACTATCAGTTTAATATCAACAGACGGGAGCACAGGCGCAACCCGTAATCAAAATAAAAGTCCCACCTAAGTCTACCCGCTCCTACTCTCATGGTGTGACTTCATGGGCCGCTTACCTGCAAGTGTAAAAACAGCCCCCAAAGGGGGTCAGCACGAATGCTGGTACGACCCTCTCATGGCCCCCAAGCTAACGGGGCTACGACGACTAATTGTCGATAGCATGGCAGTTGATTAGAATCACAATCATAATATGAAATTCAATAAAACAACAAACCACAATTGAACATACATAGTTCACACACAAATGAACGACTCAAGCGTTCCCTTAACAAGTGGGTTAGTGATAACCTCCTCCAGTTCTGATTCCACTTATCCTCAGTTCACCTTAACTTAACTCAGTCTTATCCTTATCTTAAACTCAGTATACAAACCGTTCTTAATTAGAATGGATGTATTTTACCTCAAGGTTTATTTGTGTCGGGTCAAAAGCAACCCTAGCCAATGAGCTATTAACTCCATTGGACGGGAAGTCCAGTGTAGCTGAGCCGGCAACCGACCCTAGGCAACAAGTCCGAAGACAAGTCCTTAAGCGGAGGACGGATCTGATTCAGATACCGACCCCCTTTCCTTAGCATGCATGACCGGAGTCAGTCCCGGGTTCCTCACTCCCCCCTTAAGTTCCAGTTAGTGAAAATCTTACAAACCATGTGTTAGTTAAACCTTAACGGGTATTAACCAATAGTTACCGATATATAATTCCTCTCCTTAACTCAGAAAGTACTAAGCTTAGTTAGTAGCAAATCTCAAGTCTCGTGGGTTAGTGTAAAGAAAACACATTCACAACGAGAACAAGTATAACCGGTTGCATGCTTTATCTTGTCTTAGTCATAGAAAATAAACAGATAGCACACAAGCCGAAGGACACCTCGTTAGCAAGCAGGTCACAAGAAAGACTGTACCGTTCACCGTCAATTGTCCCCGTTGTTTAATTCTCCTTCAGTTCCAAACTTTCAAATCCTAAAATATCCATCCAACTTAGATTATTAATTACTTACACATTTCTCAACGTGCTCAACTTACTTAACCCTTACTGATCCCCACCTAACACTTCTTAAGTTTTATACTTAATCATACAAACTTAGCTTTAAACATTAAAGTATTTACCTTACTTAATCCCCTAGGTCTTTAGGTTTCTAATCATCATTGCTATCTTAATGGTGTACCATTAATACCATTAAGCATCCTTAAAATTTTCTTTTTTTAAAAAAAAAAAGTCTTAAGGGTCGACCGACCCACCGACCGACCCAACCCCTGGGTCGGTCCGTTCCAGTAACTTTCTGGTTTGAACAATTCCCTTAGACCGACCCACGACCGACCCAAGCCTTATGGGTCGGTCTATTACAGAAATTTTCCCGTCTTCTAAAATTCTCCCGGACCGACCCAAAACCCTCTGGGTCGGTCCGTTCCAGAAACTTTTCGTTTGTTAAAATGTTGCCCGACCGACCCAGGACCAGCCCGACCGACCCAAAACCTTCTGGGTCAGTCTGTTCCAGAAACTTTCTGGCTGGCTTAACATGGTCCGACCGACCCAGAATTGGGTCGGCCCCTGGGTCGGCCCACTACAGATTTTTCTCCTAAATTGCTCTTTCAATTCCACACTCTTCCATAAGTGTTCTAATAGGTCTAACACCATCTTGGCACATTAAACCCACCTTATAACATCCACCAAACTCATTAAAACAACCTCCAAAAATCTCCTTAAACATTTACTCAATTCTTACAAAAATTCCCAACACTTAGCACTTATTCTCCTACATTTCTAACATGCAATTCACCTAGAATTTCCACTAACCAAATGCCCCTTCCTTAAGAACCTGACCACACCATATACACCACTTTCCACCCTTATTCCATTTACCAAAGCTTTCTTAGATCCTAAACTCTAGTTCTCACCTAAACCATTTCAAAGTTTTACACCTTATCCCCATCAAACTTGCACAAGTTTCCTAACTTCTTTTATCATGGTCTTGGTGCCTAAAATTCACCATTGTAACCCCTAGTTCCTCCTAGACATACCTAAGTCATCCTAGTTCACTAGAACATCTTAAACTCATTCCCTTCTCATCAAAACAACTCCTAAAATTCCTAGCACTTCCTTAGTCATAAAATCTCCTTAGATTATCTTAAACATCATGTTTCTTCACTAAATTTTGACATGGCTTCCCTAGTATATTACTACACTCAAGCACTTAGGTTTTCACCATTTAACAATCTTTATCACCCAAATTCTTTCCACACTTTCTTAACACTCAATTTACACCAAAACTACACCACATCATCATATAGTGCAATAACTTAAAATGCTTGGCACTTAGGCCCTTAAATGACAATAAGCTTAACCACTGAATTTCCACATATATTAGCCTTTGACCTGCAAATACACACAACAAGGCTCCCATTGAAATATAATGCTCTTGTAATTCATCTCAACATTGTTTAACTATCTCATTTCCCATTTGCTCCTTAGTCACAAGTTCTCAATATAATAATGTTCTTTTTCCTAAGTTTTATAACCCTTTCCCATTACAAACTCTAAGCTAAACTTATCACCTATCTCAATCCCATCCATTAATGCATTAAAACACCTTAAGGTAAGCAATTTACCTTGTTCTTCTACAAGCTCTCAAACTTTTCTCCTTAGGGTTTTCCCTTGCTCAATCTCGGTCACCAAACAATTCTTTTTGCCAATGTTCTAACCAATATCCAATGACTCTAATGAGTGTTAGATAATACATTAACCTTAAGGAACAAACCCTAGGTTAAAAAATGTGTTTTAAGGTATTGAATTAAATGTTTTACCTTGGATTCTCAAGACAAGCTTGGATATGAATCAAGAAGGACCTCCTATATCCCTTGGAGAATAGAAACAAGCTAGAACAAGGCATAAAAATGGAGCCCCATGAGTATAAATTTTCGGACAAGGGAAGAAATGGTGGAAACCTAGATTTTCTTACATATTCTTTACCTTAAGAGAATAGAGAAGCCAATGAACTCCTCAAACTTATATTTCCTCCTCTAATGGCGGTTTGGCTTAGCACCAAAATGAAGCTCTTGAAGTTTTGGAAAGATAGAAAGAAGGAGCTTGAGCTAACTAAGAAGAATATGTATTTTGTTTTGGTTTTGGAGCTAAGATGAGTGAGCTATGGTCAAAGCTAGGTGGAGCTAGCATGGAGGCTGAGTTTTACGTGAAAGATAAGAAAGAGAGCAAGAGAAATCGGTGGAGAAGATGAAGAATGAAGAAAGGAGGAGAGAGGGAAGCTAAAAGCAAGTTTTTGTTTAAAAGGTAAATAGTACTATTTGCCTTATCTCTTCTCTTTTCCTTTAATTGTTGAGTCATGTAGTGACTCCCCACATCAAAACCGGCCACCCCCTTTAATAACAAGATATTTATGGTCTTGGTTGACCAATCACTTAGCTTATGTTGACTTAATGCTAAACTAGTCTAATTTGAGCACTATTCACAAATTAGTGCACATATTTGTGAAATTTTTGATTTCCCATTGATTTAGACTTCCTAATGTGATACTAATTAGTACACAAGTTAATTGAGGTGGATAGATTAGAGAGTGTAATTTACAGCAGTGGAGAAAAATTATAAGTGTCTATATTAATTTGTCACAACAAAGACTCGTCAATAACGAAGCAGCTTCGTCAAACCAGTCATACTTATGTCCAAAGTAGACTTTTTCTAAAGTAAAACAGTCTAGCATTCATTCTTTGTGAAAAAGAAAAGAAAGAAAGAAAAAGAGATTGCGTTGTATTCAATTCAATGCGAAAATGAATACAAGACTAAGTATTTGAGAGAGGTCATAGCAATAAGTAACAATCTGTCTTCGCATGACGACAACAATTATCTGTACATAGGAAGATCTTACGACACTAATGAACAAACAAGCACATATCCTGGGACTGGGATTGGGATGCTCACTCAATCCATTGCTTCTTCCTTTTCTCATCGTCTGAATCAGTAACCTTTCTTCAATTCCGTTCGAGTCCAATTTTCTTTTGGGTTAAATGAATACTTAAGCCCGCCCAACGCTACAAATAAACGGCACGGCCCAACTCAGCCCTACTCAACTCAACTGCACTCAACTGCGATAATTAAGAGGACATCTGGTATAATTCTAATCCCAAAATCAAATCACTTGTTGAGGAGAGACGGTGGCTGCTGAATAAGCACCGCCGCGGCCGCGGCAGCAACAACCGGAGAAGCAAGAAAAGATTTTCTTAAGCACGGTTTTCAGGACTCGGCCTCGCACCGGAATAAATCGAGGAGGTGCCGGTGCCCCATCATCAGCTGCTTGACGGGCCATCATGTGCCTAATTACAAATCGTCGCTTTCTTTCTATTGCCTCTATGACTTCCTGATCCGATTCCGGTTGGGATTGTGGTGGAGCGAAGGGGCTACCGATCAAGAAGCGGAATGATGAGAATTGCTGGAGATTTGGGAATGGAAAGCCTTCCCGGGCCCAGTTTTTTAAATACTAGTAGTACAGCGGAAGGGGAGGGAAATTAGTGGGACCGAAAGACCTCGTCTAATAAACGAGTAAACAACTCGGTCTCGTTCTGTTTGTTTATGTTTTGAGAGATGGGGGAGGAACATGAAAGGCAAAGGCGGGAATCAAATAGTACCTACCGAGTCAAATGGGGTTTTAGGAATTGGGTTCTTGTTTGGGTCGGGGATTTGCAGGGTTGTTTTTATCTTTTTACCCGCTTGACTCAATCAAACGGAAGGGAGAGAGAAGTGGACTTGAAACAGTCTACATTGACCGGACTTCATTTTACGGCAGGGCAGAGATGTCGTAGTAGTAGTAGCATTTATTCTGCTAAAACCACAAAGGGCTACTTCACGTTAGAAGCAAGAATTGGTCTTTCACATCAAGGAGGATGTCGCCTGAACTGGAGAATTAGCAATTTGCACTCATTGGCGGAGAAATTGGTTTGAGAATTCATTTTTCTGCTAGGGATTTCACCTTTTTCTGCTATGGATTTCTCATCTTCCATTTAATTTGGGGATGGGGATGGGAATGGGGACGGTGATGGCGATGGCTGTCCTTGAGGGTCGCCCAAGCATCACAATGGTTACACAAGGGTCTTGGTTAAGATCTTGAAACTTACTTTTCATAGATTTGATGTAGTTGAATATTGAATATATATGAATGACAACAATATCATTGAGGCAAATGTAAATAGTGTGGCCACAGTCAGAACATGTGTACTACTACTATACAAGTGCAATTTAACTGTTAAGTGTGTATACAGTGAAAGTAAACAGATAACAATTCTACCGTACATGCACACCACCACAAGAAACATAAACAGGAAGGGTTGTCTAATGTAGGATGGATAAGATGACAGGTCAACGTGTAATTTATGTGAGAAATAACCGAGTTACTATTTGGGGGTTTACAAGTTAAAAGATTCCAATATATATTGATAATGTAACATAATTAACCCGAATCATATGAGTTTTCTGGTGACCTTTACTTCTTGTACAAAGGTGTTTGTATTCTCTTTAACTACAACTTTGATTAATGGGTTACCTTGTCATCATCGTCAAGCGTGTCAATATTTTGTACAATCTCGTACATGTACCGCATCACGTAATAGCCACAGCTCCATGAATCAGGCTGTTTAGGACACTGTCATCACACCATCCGTGGATTACCAACTTTAGACAGATCAAGAAATTTAAACGTTTAACTTTAATACAAAAATGCATGCATAAATTAAATGATTACTTACACGTATGTATTGGAAGTTCAAGATGGAGAATGGTTTCTTCTCATCACTTAAACCAAGCTTATAGCCCCTGCATAAATACAGCATTTTAAAATGAAGCCATTTATTGCCAATAATCCAGGACAAGCTTAAAATAAATACAAAATGCATTAAAATTTTAAATACTCACTCCTTCAAATATTTCTCTACAACGATCTCTCGAAGGTCCTCAGCGCCCAATGGGTCTAGTATCAACACGCATGAGGTGTCGATACACAACACCATCAACATCCAATGATTGCTACCACAGGTAAAACGAAGAATGTTTTGTAGAACAATATTTTTAATTTATCACATAATGTACTTAGGAAGCAAAAAATTCCAGTTATTGTATACTTACATCTGATGATATAGGATTAGCAAATATTTGCTTCTTCTTCGCATCGCAGTACAAAATCTCTGCCTCATGTGCTGTGCACATCCTTGCTCATCCAATGCGGCCTGACTTGCTGACATCAATTGCGGACACAAGAAAGAGATGGCAAATAATCTCTTGCTCGCTAGCAGTCTACTAGTCAAACACCTAAACAACATTTTTTTATAAGATATGTTAAATAGCTTAAAAAATGAAAGATAATTTAATAATTTAAAAGATACTTACACACAATAGGCCTGAATCACAGAGATGTTTAGCAGGTCTCCCATCAAAAATTCTCTTAGATCGCTCACGGTAATCATCAGATCTCTGGGCTCAGGGGAGTGGAAAACATGCTTAGACACTTTCATGTTGAAGTTGGTGACAGACTGCGGCCTCGTCATGAAAAAGTCATACAACATTTTTTGTTTGGCTGTCAACTTCTTCAGATACTTGGGTGTCAGAATGGGGGATCTCCTAGGAGTCATATCGAAAGGTTTCACCACTTCCTTTCTCACACTCTGACTCTCCTCATTTGATTTCACAACTTCCTTCCCCTTATCCACTTTCCTCTTCTTAATCGGTCTTAATTCCTTATCAATCTAATAGTATACAAAATTTAAATAATAAACATATCAGTCAACAGTCAAGTTAAAAACTAAACAGTAAGCATGTAAATAATTTACCTTGTCACTGACATCAATGAGCGAATATGGCCATGGAACAACTGAAGATTGTGCTTGACCTATTTTACTCCACTGATTCCACTCCAACGGAAGCGGAGAGTCCTCATGGCCTCGCACAATGTCGTCTACCATCACACGAGCGTGAAGAGGTGGGATGAGCTTGAAATGTACTATACCGTTTGGTCCGGTCGCTAAAACTCGATCGTATGCAACATGCACAGTCTCACCATCCAACACTTGAAACAGATGGCATGATTTAGCCACCTACATCAACTCACAACAGTAAGCAAGGTAATAAAATTATATTGTTTTAAAAGTAATGTTAAAATAACTAAGGAGGAAAAAAGAACAAACCGGAAGGTTTTGATAAGGAAATGTGTCTCTGGTAGAAGAAGAAGGTGCAGGATGATCGACCATCGGAGTATCCGCAGTCGTGGTAGGAGCAGACGTCGGTGTAGGATCATCGACCATCAGAGTATCCGCCGTCGTGGTAGGAGCAGACGTCGGTCTAGCAGTAGGTGCCGGTGTAGGAGACGCGGCCACTGTCGATGTATCCGCCGTCGCGGTAGGAGCAGACACCGGTGTAGGAGTAGGTGTCGGTGTAGGAGTATGCACCTGGCCCAATACTAAAGCCTCAAGTCTTCGCAGGCGCTCCTCGTAGGCTTGACGCTCCTCAGCGTGACGTCTATCCTGCTCCTGCACCCGTGCATCCACCATTCTCTCTATCATTTCAGCCTATGATACTCTCGATCGAGACGAAGGAAACACGTCTTTTTGGCGTACTTCCCCTCCTAGCCCCCGCACTCGCCCTGGATGATCCTTTTGCCCAAGGGCCTTATTCAGTGGATCATCCTGAGACGGAGGGGCTGGAACCATCTCCCATCTCTCAGTAGATCCAGACTATTTAAAATTACAAAAATATTAGAAATGAACTTACTAATTAGTAAACAACAACTTTTAAAAATATATACTTACAATCTTTGAAGCCAACTCAGCAGTCTCACTCTGCGGGAACACATATACTCCCTCGTCATTTTTCTTCATGCGACCCAGCATATATAAATGTCTGCACCCTACTTGCATCGTCAACATGATCAATAACTGACTGAGTGCCGTCTTCATTAGTTTTTGTCAGTAAGCCCTCGCTCTTCCACTTCTCCAAGCGCCCCGTATATCCAGCTCGCCCCATGAAGTGCTTATATATATTCTTCGCCCGGTTACGTCTCGCTTGTTCTTAACGTAACTGTTACAAAATTTGTATATTTGTAAGTTATACATAATAATAAAAATATTTGTTAAATTTTATTCCTTAAATAATTAAGAAAAAATAATTGTAAAATACCTTAAACTCTTCAGTCTGGCGATGGTCGTAGAATATCTTCCAGTCCTCCTCCGTGATCATACCATCATACACTACCCACGGCGGTGACCTCTTGGAGCCCGCTTTGGTAATCCAACCATATACCAACCGATGCTTGAACTGTCGCAGCGATGTCGCTAGAAGTGATTCAATCTTCGTCCGAATTTCATCCGCGACTTTGTACCGCTTCTTCACCATCTGCCATATGATTTCTTTGTCTGCCTTTTCTTGATCCTTCCAATCCTTATTAATCGAGCAATGGGATTTTACCATCAATCCCAAGTAAGAAGCAAACTGCTGCTTCGACCCACCAGAATGTCGGAGGTACTTGTCCCAGACCAAATCGATGGGAGAATCCTTCTTCATCTTCAACCCACGGGTCGGTTCACGTCCCTTCCAAGGATTTTGCGAAGTATATGCAGCTGGTGGTTCTTCAGTAGGGACGTCATCGCCAATATCATCCAACCCCAACAGTAAGTCCTCTTCGACTCTATCGTCAGGATCCATAATCTGAAAAATAATCAACAATTAACAAGGTTAATACGAACATCTACTGAATCAAATGTTGAAACATGACAAAAATGAAATATATATATATATTGTCAATCAGACTTACAAAATATCATCGTTCAATCCACAATCCTTCATTGTGGTCGGACCTTCGATATTCAAAATTAGTTACATTATCTACCTCCATCGGCAACCGAATAGGTACATCTGTTTCATCTTCACAGTCGTATTCATCCTCATCAACAATATTATCAATCCCAACTATCGATCTTTTACTCTGCATTACAATAGACCATCTGGGATTACACTGATCACGACATAGAATACTTGTTTTTTGCCTTTGATGCAACAATAAAGGGTTCATCAGTAGGAGTCGCTGTCGTTAAATCAACTAGCTTCATGCCATGATCCTCCTCACGATATCCCTGTTTGTTGTCCACCCATTTGCAATGAAATACGCAAGTTTCATAACTAGTGTAATTACCGGAGTAGAGATGAGGGAGTGGCTCAGGCGGTGGATGGGCCGCGACAGTGGAGGATGAAGATGACGGGGCGGAAGCAGGGCGGGAGGCGCGACGGTATAGGCTTTTAGCTGCTTTGTAAAAAAATTAAAAATGATGTAACAACTTCTAAGTTTAAAAATATTATATACAATGTTAAGCAATTAATGAAGTTGGAAGTTGGAAGTTGGAAGTTACATCCTATCAATGAGTAATGATCATCAACTAAAATGATGTTCTTTTTTTTACATTGTTGTTTTAGTACTCCTTTTACATAATCACTTCAAATAAAAATATGAATAATTGAACAAATAAACAAACAAATATATATCAGAAAAAGTATCTTGTTGAAACATTTTTAAATACTAACCTGATGAGTAATGATGCTCAACTCACGACATGGGATGGGGAGGGAGACAACTGAATGAGTTCCAACCGTAGTAACACCTATATATCCAATGAAATTATAATATTTAGGCAAAAACAAACACAATAGACACAACCAGAATATATGAAGAGAGGGGCAGAACATGTATGTTCCTTAATAGGTTCCTTAATTCGCCGGTTAGAGGTTGCAAAATTATCATGAGTTTTCTTCACAAGATGCAACCAAAGAAATGGAAAACTTCTATTGTTAAGAAGATAAGTTCGAGTATATTACCGACGGTTATGAAATGAAATTTCCAGCCTCGTTCTAGTGTGCGAGAGACCACTTCACAAGGTGCAGAGCAAGTGTAAATGTATATGTTCCTGGTTCGGCAGTAAGGATTGCAAAATTACTACCGTTTCTTCACAAGGTGCGACAAAAGAAATAAAAAACTTATATTGTAAACTGACCATGACTTAATAGATAAGTTCGAGTGTATTACCAGTTCTAATTAATGAAGTTTTTCAGCCCCGACTTCAAACCGGTGTGTGCGAGTCAAGTCCGATGATTTTTAGAACCTGTTTAAAATGAAGAAAAATCCAATCAAATTCGAGAAAATATAATAAGGTAACATAATACTATTAATTATAAGAGTCGCAAGAGTGTGTTTGAGAAGCCAAATAAGAACATACATTTAGGGAAGAAGATGGTTGACTAATTGGTTTCTGCTGCTATTTATCTAACCAAAACTCTAAAAAAAAACCGTGGTTTATAATGTTTGGGGTAAATCCTTTAACGACGGTTCTACTTGAACCGTGGTTTATATGGACTTTATATGACGGTTAGCACGGAACCGTCATTTTATCTTCTAGACGGACGAACTATATATGACGGTTCTATAAAAAACCGTCATTTATATGATGAGCTGTGCAACATATATGACGGTTTGCTTAATAACTGTGGTTTAAAATCTTTAAACGGCGGTTATATGTTTACCCATGGTTTAAAGTGCGTCATTTAAAATCTTTTTTCTACTAGTGACATTACACAGCTGAAACGCAATCTCACATCTATTTCTTCCAAACTGAACTATGACCATTGAGGAGCTCGTTCACCCATGATGTTCCACTCATCCTGGATGTAACACCCCTACTATTAATACAATCATTACCGTCCATTCTCCTCGTGCTTTCAGAGTCATGCAGCGGATACATACTTACATACAGTGGGTGATACAATGTCGTTAGTCACACACGTGACTAACAAGGCTACTACTTCTATATACAGCATCGGTCTGATGGACCGGAATCCCGAGTACTACACATCTACAATACAAACTCCATTTGTCAATCAATACAACAATGCTCCAATCAATACTTTACTCCTTCATATCCATATAATACAATTTACATAACCGAGTTTACTAAGTTCCAATTACAAATACAGTGATTCCTCCAAGTTCCTATGTACTCATTAAGAGTCCACATCTACCCATTCCTCACAACTACTTGCTTCCTGAATACAAGGGTGTGCCACCGTTCTCTTACCTTGACCAAAACCGCTTCGGGTACCTACACACTAAAAACGTTCCCCCGAGGGGGTCAGCTTTCGCTGAGCATGATAACCGCATACCCCGCGTACTAGTGAGGGTACGCCGACCACTTGGTCGAATACATGCGGTTCATTTTATTCATACATACATGCATACATGCTCTTATACACAACATTACAATACATTACGCAAGGAATACATACATACACGCCAATACACACTCTTCAATACATACATGGTAACCCATACAAGCCATCATATACCTTCTTACCTTCCCGAGGTCCGCAATACACAATACATATACAGTACATACGCAATACATACACAATACGCCATCCTTGTTAGCTCATATTGGTCCACCTGGGTTAATCGGGTGGAGGTTACTCTTTTACTCGTTCCACAGTACTTACACATACATACTCATACTCATACATACTTACTTACTTACTTACTCTTACTCATGTTAAGTCGTCGGGACCTCCGGCCCGGGGACTACTCTGTCCCACCACCGGGATTTACTTGGTTCACCAATCCAGGATGCTACCCATTTAAGGGATTTGGGCCGTGGACTAGTTTAAGAACCAGGAATCGGATCCAACCTCTTGTGTCTCTTCATCCTCACGCGTGGCCGAAGCTATATCGGACTTCTACTCATTCCAATTTATTCCTTACTTATGTTAGGAGTTAGGTAGTTAGGAATTAGTAGAAGTCATTCATTCAAGCCACAATAATACAATACAAGGCTCATGTACATATCCATACAAAATACATTACAATATACAAGTACACTACGAAATACAATACACTTCATCATCATTCATATATTTCATGAATTATACAAACTATTGTTCAAGACAAATATCAAGAACAATGTAAACAAGCACAAGTAAGTGCAATATAGTCCGATTCATGCATTTATCTTATTAGGTGATCAAATAAGCACACAAATCGGGGTAACCAGATTAGGATACAGGGCATGAAGAAATCATACCTTGCACCGTTGGTTTACTTTATCGGGTGTTCCCTTGCTCCATAGTTCCTTATTTGTTCCTCGAGTCCTAGTCCCGAACCAATGACTAGGTTCAATCAATTCTAAGCATTACAATACATTCATAGCTTCTACTCCCATGCTTACCCCGTTATCCCATTACTTTGGTTTAACTCAACGTTCTTATACTTCCCACTTCTTAGTTAATCCTCTTACTTGTTTCCCATTTACATACTTATTTCTTTACCATTAGTGTTACATTAATGGTGTATTACTAAAGTCCCATATATATGTACGTACCCATATATATACATGCATATGATTATTACATTATTATTATTATTATATATTTTTTTTTTGTAAGTTATGGGTCGTCCGACCCACGGTCTGACCCAACCTATGGGTCGGCCCGTTCCAGTAAGTTTTCGTCTCCTGAAATTGTCCCGTCCGACCCAGAATTGTTCCGTCCGACCCATACGCCTCTGGGTCGGACCATTCCAGTAGCTTTTGGTTCCGTGGTCTGGGCCCGTCCGACCCACCGTCCGACCCAACCTCTGGGTCGGACCGGTCCAGAACCTACCTACAGATTTTGTTTTTCACTTCTTTTCTTACCCATTTCTTCCCCAATCTTCCTACATGTAATCCCACATGATTTAGCACTAATTAAGCCCTCTAAATCACCTTAACTCATCCACCAAATCCATTACTAAATCCATCAAACAACTTACACAATTCCCTCACTTCTCTTCCAACACTTGTAACAGTTTTTGTTACCCTTATGCTACAGATTTTTGTTACAACTTCTACCATTCAGTACTTCCTCTACCAATGTCACTCCTAGCATCCCAAATACATTTCCAAGCCATTACATTACCTATACCCAAGTCCAACACTCTTTTTACCAATTCTTGCACACTAATCTTTCCTAACTTCTCCAATGCATGTTAATACACTTTGCTACAGATTTTGCACTTCTTATTTCTCATACCACTACTACCTCTTCATCACTACTAAACATACCTACTAACTCCAATACACACCTCGGTTCTCCCATTCACCAAGTCATCCATAAATGTACATTTCCTACCAAAGTTTTGCCATAGTTCACCTACAATTCTCACTTATCCACACATACCCATTATCACCAAAATCATTCCTATTCTAGCCACACCCATACAAGGGTCCTACCAGCACTCAAAGCAATTCTCAATACATCAATACACTATCAAGCAACAATACTAATACTCATACTCATTACATTTGGCTCCAAGGCCTACAATTCACATACTTGCTCACAAATACTAAAATTTCCACAACTACACTACTAATGCAATAGTTTAGGTTCTTTTATTTGTTTACCCATTCCCATTACTCTAATGCATGAAAATATAGCATTGAGAGAGAGCTCTTACCTTAAAGCTCTTATTCCTTCAATTCCTTTTTCAATTCTCCTCTTCCTCTCTTCCTTGCACAAATCGGTTTGGTGGGGAATGGAGTTGCCAACTCCGTTCCCATTACCCAAAGCATACAAAAACAAGTATAATTAATATACTAACCCTTAGATTTATACTAACTCATTGAGATGTTTTAAACAAAATTTCTAGGGTTTACCTTTTGAAGCTTTTAGGAGGGGTTTTAGCCCTTGGTTCAAGAAGGTGTTCTCATCACCATTGGAGGGTTGAAGCAAAACTCCAAAACAAGAGGAAAAACAAGGTAAGAGAGAGAGACAAAAATCGGCCATACCAAGGAGATGGAGAAAAGTGAGGTCTTTCATGGAGATTTTTACCTTGTTGGAAAGAGGAGACTCCAAGCTCCATAATGGTGTGCTTTTCTCTTCAAATGGGGAAAACCCATGTAGATGAAGTTGCTCATTTTCGGATTTTGAAAAGATAGGAATGTAGAGCTTGAAGAGGGGAGTTCAAATATGCAATTTATTTTACATTTGGAGCTCAAATGGAGCTAGAGCATGAGGAGAAAGAAGAGAAGCCATGGGAGGTGTTGAAGCTTCTCAAAATCGCCATCAAGGGGGAGAATGAGAGAGAAATCGGTGGGGAAGGAGAAGGGTAGGAGAGAGATGAGTGAAATGTGAGAGTGAGGTGAGAGAGTGTTATTTACTTTTTGTACTTTTACCCTTTTGCTTTTTGATTTACTTATTTGTTACTTGTGTGTGAGAGAGAGGGCTGTTTACACCAGTAAAACCGGCCCCCACTGTTATACTAGCTGGAGCATTTTTCGTCTTTTACAGAAAACGCTCGTTATTTTACCCGGTTTAGGTACTATTCACTAACCGGGCCCGTTTTCCGAAATTTCCTCGTTTCTTTATTTTTATTGGTTATTAAGCTTCCATAAATGCTTAATAATATTTATTTATTGACTTATAATTTTTACGGGTTCGTTTGACCACCTAAAATCACGTTTTCGGGTTTCTTCAAAAAATGTGCGTTAAAGCTCTATTAGCGTTTTAATGCATTATTTGGATCCGTTTTCTTCGGGAGTTGTTCCCATATATTATTTAGGTCTTATTAAACCTTTAGAATCCATATAACACGCTAACCGAGGTCTCATACCTCCTATGGTTATTTAACGCTTATTAGCGTTTTCCGTTTCTAAGCGTTTCTTTATTTCTTTTGGATTTATTTTTCCTCCCTAATATTACTTAAGCGTTATTAGGCTCTTAAATACGGATTAGGATAATTTTAATCACCATATTTAAGGTCGGGGTATTTCACTGGAAGTATGCATTGGCACTCGTAATGGTGTGTTTGGTTGTGCTGCCAAACGTTGAATGTATGCAACAACATGTGCTTCAAGCTGAACAAGTGTCATGCTTATGGCAGCACAAAAATCCTGTAGTTTGTCACGATCGTTGGCAATGATGGACAGTATAGTTGTCAAATGACTTGAAGAGAAGGAATCCATTGGCAACTATGAAATAGGAAACAAATTAAATCATTATTGTCATTAATCAGAAAGTCATACATGTTTTACAAACAAATAGAATTTGAAATGCACATTGAAAGCGTACACATATTGCAAAGCAGCTTGTCAGTAGGGAAATTAGATCAATCAACTAATTTGTCACTCTCTACTAACTCCATCTTTAACCTAATGACATCTACAATTTCATCCTCTTTTAATGCGTCAAATAGGTCACGAAAGTCGTAGTCCATTATCATGGTTGCACCGAATCTGAATTCTGCATCTGTCAAAGTCTTTATCGCCCGAAGTTTATTAACAGCTTCTGACTCGGTTGTCTTTCCCTTCCTCTTGAGCATTAACTCGTAATCTGGTCTCTTACTACCAACGAGCATATCCTCAATGTGATTAGCTAGAGATAGATTATAGCCCATCTTTAGCTCTCTGAATTTCAGATACATTTGGTCTATACGTCCATTTCGTTCACAAATACTGCAAATGTGCTTCTTTCGTTTCCTTGACGTGCCAGCCATATCAAACGCCTTGGCATGCTCTATTCTTAAGTTTGCAAGCCTCAAAAGAAATCTGTTCCGATAAGCTTCTACTTGTTGAAGAATCACAAACTTAATGTAGTCCTTTTTGTTGTGCTTAAACTTTCTTTTAAGTATATCAATGAGGTCGGTTTTGGTAATCGTTGTTGCCATCACAACTGGAAACATAAGTTAGTTAAATAAAATAATTATACCACCACAAAGTTCATGTGCAGGTACCAAATGCATACTCAAGTTTCACAATGGACAACAACCAGTTACAATAAACAACAATAAACAGTAGGCAACATAACTTGCATGGCAAAACATAAAAGATTAAAACCAACTAAACTTCCATACGTAGCAGATTTCTACATAGCCCACACATCAAAAGTGTAACGAAATCCAAAATAACACAGAAACTACAGCCGATATTAGTTTTTTAATCCTAGACGGTGACTGACCGTTCAAAAGTGTAGTCTAACTACGGTTCAGCCATTTCTTCACAAAAAGATACCCCCTAACTTATAACCGTCGTTGCATACCAAAATAAGGCTTACACTGATTCAGAGAAACTAATTGTCTCCATACTTAGAGTAGTATAAGTGTTGAATCCAGTCCCTAATTTCATACTCATCGATCAATGTCATCAGAACCTCCCTGTGGCTTCTGCTGGCCAATAGCATGATGACATACGTCAATGCCCGTCTGCTGACTCCGTCAATACCCCTAACAACACTAGCTACTTCTTGGACTGAGATAATACCATCTTCTTTCTCTACCTCTGCTTGAAGTCTAAGTATCATTGTTTTACAGCTGTCAAGAGTCTCGGTCAATGCTCCATCACCAACATCATCTGCTTCATTTGCCCCAGCACCACTCTTACCCTTACTGCCCTTGGTTTTCTTTTTTCCCATATTTTGATCTTTCTTAGCTTGCAGATTTTACTTCTTAGATCCATGAACCACCCCATCAGCTGTTGTCTCCATTAACTCATCCCAGTTTGCAGGTTTCAGATGCTGCTCATAGTCAAACTGGTAAGGATTTGGTATGCCACCAGTTGTGTTATCTGTTTGCACCACATCAGTCTGACCAGGTTGTAGTGAAAGGGATAGTTGTGGGGTGTATGTGTTAGATGATCCAGCTATGATACCAGCATAAGGAGATGATTGGAATGCATTGGCAGTCAAAGTTGCACAATACTAGTTGTCGTGGCCAGATCAAATATGGGAACATTGTCATCTTCCCCTGGTTCATGGTACGGCGCTACAACCCTCTTGTTGTGTGAACCTACAACACCAAAGCTATTACCAAACTGCATTCCCCCAGAAATGTCCATGGATGCCCCGCTACATCCTCCACCAGACCACTCATAGTTGGTTGAGGCAGTAATGTTTGCACTTCCATGTGCAATGCCTCTACTTAAAGAAGTATCATCCTCAACATTTTCAGATTCACCATTATGTTGTGGGGCAACACCCCCCGGAGTCAGTCGAAGGTCCCCATTGGCATATGATTGGCCCCATATCAGCTCCATATGGTCCACCAAGTAAGCAGGCCATTTAGAATTAACCAGCTTGTGAATACCTCTATTTTCCTGCATAAACAAAGTCAGAGCGGTTGGTTACTTTTCTGTAAAAAGGATCAATCATAAGAAAGAGTAACAAGCTGATATCATAATCCATTTTCCAACCTGAGCCTTCCTTGCAATCCAATCTTCTGGATATGTACAGAAGTTACCAGCATCATTCCAACCATGACCCGTTTGTTTGTTTGTTAGTTCTTTCCACTTCCTCCAGCCACCTTTAAGAGTATCCCCTTTATTCTTGCATTGGTGTCTATCCACAAAGTCTTGCCCAGATCGGCGATCATTAAACTTTTATGTGTTGTTTGCCCATCTATGTTGGAATCCCACAAGAGAACCACCCCTACCCAATTGAATCTCTGCCTCCTCGACTAGAAGTTGTATAAGCAGCTCCACATCCTCTCTAGACCACTCATGCTTAGGTCTCCTAGTTTTCCTCTCAGAACTCTCATTAAGCTTTCCCTTTCCCTTATCATTATCTCCCTTTTTCACCATTACTAAACAACAATTACATACCACATCACAGTAGGAATACTAGTCAGCAATTTAATTATAAGGGAAAATTCACGATATACCCCTGTTTTCTTTCGTAATTCACAATATACCCCTGTGATTTTAGTAATTCAACTTTAAACATGCTTAAATGTTGTCCAAAATTGATGAAACTTTACATGGACGATGCTAAAGTGTTATATTTTGGTCCAATATCAAATTTGAAGCTTTTTAAGCTCACATGTGACCTGTGGGACCCAATGAATATGTGACAGTTCATTGGGTCCCACAGGTCACATGTGAGCTTAAAAACTTCAAATTTGATATTGGACCAAAATATAACACTTTAGCATCGTTCATGTAAAGTTTCATCAATTTTGGACAACATTTAAGCATGTTTAAAGTTGAATTACTAAAATCATAGGGGTATATTGTGAATTACGAAAGAAAACAGGGGTATCTCGTGAATTTTCCCTAATTATAAAAGAAGGAGTCCATTATCATGGTGAATAACCTAACTGCTAACAGATAACACAACATTGTCAAGTGTGCAACAGGTATCAATATATGTGTTTAATCAACACGAAATATAGAAATGACTCATTAACTGATTCCATATTTGACAGATGATGAGCAGACGATTCATACGCTATTAATAAAGTTTGAATTCGTAAAGGAAGATAGAAGAAGCCAAATCAACTGAAGTTGCACATACATAAATTGAAGAAACAAAGCGATAGAAAATTACCAGAAATAATAAGTTACACCCTTGACCTGTGCACTGCCGTCCGACAAGGGAGATTTGCGTAAGCAGGTATTTTCCCTTCAATGGCGGTCGCCGCTGCTACTGAAACAACATGGAAAATTGAAATTAAAGACAAAGGGTGTATGATTGAGAGAATAAAGAACAAATGGTCGAATGAATTACCTTTGTTGTTGTGTCGTGTTTCTCCCAGTTGAAACAAATATATAGCGCAAGTCTGTTTGTTCGATGTAGAACCCGGCAAAATAGAAGTAAGTAAACATTAATGGATGTAGTAAATAGCAAAGTACGAGTTGGGTGTCGTATATCATGAAAAGAACTGAAATCGTCTTCAATAGTGATGTTGGATCTAGGTAGCGGTCGATTTGACAAATTGAATGGGGATGGAGAGAGGGCGGATAAAGGGGATAGGGCAAAAAAGTACCGTTCAAAGATTATGGTACAGAACCAGCAATTAGAGCAAATAGTGAAGGGTAGGAAGGTAAATGGGCAGTGGTCAAAATCAGCTTTACCGCCTGAACGCAGGTAGAACTGGGGTTGCATAAATATCAAAAAACACATTAATCTGTACATTTTCTGTAAAACCAAACTACCATTTTATGCAGATTAATGTCAAGCTTTAAGTTGCTACAAGCGAACGGGCCCTTACTATTTGGGGGTTTACAAGTTAAAAGATTGATAATTATAAGGGGGTTAATTGTATTTATAGTAATCTTCTCTCATTATCTTTTATTAACTATATTTCAGCTTCATCCGAAGTGTAACATAATTAACCCGAATCATATGAGTGTTCTGGTGACCTTTACTTGTTGTACAAAAGTGTTTGTATTCTCTTTAATATATAACTAAATTACATTTTGAAACGGGCCGCGAAATGGGCTAAACGTATTGTTCATGACCTCTGCTATTTAACTTTCGGATCAAAAGTTTGTGTCCATATTTATCCGTTACATACATTTAAAAAAAAATTATCCGTTACATAAATTTCACCTAAGCCTTCAAGTAAAATATCGGGTAAGACATCTGGTCTGGACTCCAAAAAATTTAGGGAAACATCAAAATATGTCACTAAAATGTTCTAGAATTTGTGATATATCCGTTTTTAAAACTTGGCTATCATATATTATGAAAATATTTTGAATTTCACAAAATGATATTAACTTTGTCCTAGAAAATGATCATATTGCCCCTAACAATTTTATTTCTATTTTTTTTATAAGTTAGTAGTTTATAATGACTATTTTTTTATTTATAAAGTTCAATATATACCCCTATTTTTATAAAGTTCAAAATATATCCCTCCTTGGTCTTTCACACCAAGGAGTAAGGTAGGAGTGTCAAAATCGGGTTTCAGGTCGGGTCGAGCTCAACCCGAACCCGACCCGAAAATAGTTTAAGGCAACCCAACCATAAAGTCGGAGTATGTTATATTTCTTCAACCCGAACCCAAAGCGGGTTAACCGAACCGACCCATTTTAAAAAAATGTTTTCTTTTTAAAATTTTAGATTATTTAATAAATAAATATAATACTTTAATATTAATTAATTATTATATACTATATATAATCATAAGTTGTTGATTGTATGTTTATTTTAGTCATAAATGAATCATTAAACACTAATTTTAAGTCATTAAATATAACATATTTTATATTTTTAATTAAATTTTTTTGGTTACGGGTTGGTGGATTCAACCAAAACCTGAAGCTGTTTTTAATGACCCAATCCGAACCTGGTTTTTTATAGGTCGATTTCAGGTCAGGTCTCGGATTCGAGTCAAAATTGACATCCCTACCAAGAACCAGAAGGATGTCGCCTGAACTCGAGAATTAGCAATTTGCGCTCAGTTGTACGGTATTTGGTTTGATAATTCCTTTTTCAGCTATGGATTTCTCCTCTTCCATATTATTCGGGGATGGGGACTGGGGTGGTGATGGTTGAAGGGTCGCCCAAGCATCACACAATGGTTAGGCAAGGGTCTTGGTTAAGATCTTGGAACTTACTTTTTAGAGTTCTGATGTAGTTGAATATTGAATATATATATGAATGACTGCAGTATCATTGTGGCTAGTGTAAATAGTGTGGACACAATGAGAACAGGTGTACTACTATAAAGGTGCAATGCAACTATTAAGTGTGAATATAGTGAAAGCAAACAAATTACAATTCTACCCTAAATGCACACCATAAGAAAGATAAACGGGAAGAGTTACTTGCCCCGTTCTCAAGGTAGTTGACCATTTGTAGCTGAAGCTGATCATTGTAGATTATTATTGGGAGCTGATTGTAGTGGATGAAAAACTGGTAGCTTATTGCATATGGGTGTTCTTAACCTAGCTGAAGAATATGTAGCTGAAATTGTATAAAATTACCATTAGGGACATATTATTTTCTTTGGTATATTATTTTCATGGTAGTTGAATGCAATTTTATACGAGTGGATTGATCAAATCACTTTTATGACATTTCCGTTCAGTTTTAGTATGATCTTACTATGTTTTTATACTGATTACAATCAATCGAACATATAAATAATTAGACTGTTCCACAATTATAAAAGTTCAACAATTCATATTAAGTAGTGTTATAAAATAAATCACGTTCAAAATTATCACTTGTCGATGAGATATGGAGGTACATGAGTAAAAAAATTATCGCACGGTGGTACTTGCTGCTCCCAGAGTAGAGGGGTGAAAAAGTAAAGAGGTTGCTGGTTGGTAGATTAATGACGAGGAACGCTGCTGTAGGTAGCGTCTAGAATAATCTGGTGAAATAGATGAGTGAGGTAGATAAGCTGGGGAAATGAGAACGGGATTCACGAAGTCAAATGAGATTCTGGGTGGTCAACGGCCCAAAAAGCTGCAGCTAGGTTGGATAATCTACATTGAGAACGGGGCCAATCTTAATGTAGGATGGATGCGGGTCGGGCCACTCATAAAATCGTCTGTTTTTTTTTTGTTGTTGTTGAAAAGGAAAAGACTGTCTTGTTAAACTTAATGATCTTATTAGGTGAATTCGAACATGGCGACTGCGCCATGCTACAGTATGGCGATGGTCAATTTGGTCAATGTCAACTATTTTGTCCTTTAGTGCTTTCTCTTTTTAAAACTTTCAAAATGTTATATTTTATTATATATAAGTCCAAATAATATAAATTTTATATCATTGTTCATCATAATTTGAGCTCTTCAAAATAAGATCCGACATGAGTATGTTTTGATAAATTTTAATTTTTTTATTTTTTGTATGTACATATGTTTTTAAGATTCATTGTGAATCTTAAGTTTACGAAAAGTGAATCAAAGGTTGTTAAAAAGTGAATCAGAGGTTGTTAAATAATGAATCAGAGAGTTGCTTAAAAAATCAGATATTTAAAAAAAGTGAATCTCATAAACAGAGATTGTGTTAACTAAAGTGATTCTAATTGTTTGACTAGTGTGAATCAAATGTTTTAGAAAAATGAATCAAAGGTTGTTAAAAAGTGAATCACAAGATGTTACAAAGTGAATCAGAGTAAGAAGAGTGAATCTCATAAGCATAGATTGTTTAACTAAAGTGATTAAAAGATTTAAGAAATGTGAGTTAGAGGTTTTTATAAAGTGAATCACGTGTTTAAGAAAAGTGAATCAAAGGTTTAAGAAAAGTGATTATCGTAAATAAAGATTGTTTTAACTAAAGTGAATAAAAGGTTTAAGAAAAGTGAATCAGAGGTTTAAAAAAGTAAATCAAAGGTTTTTTAAAGGTGAATCAAAGGTTTAAGAAAAGTGAATATTTTGTTTTAATACTAGTAAAACTTAATCCTAGCACAAACTTGAATCCTTTGTCTTTTTTAAAAGTGAATCTAAACCCTGCACTACAAACCATAAAAATGTCTTCGACGTTTTTTAGCTTTCCTAGGGTGGTTTTTAGGGTGTTTGGGGTGGGGTAATCTTTTTGGTATTAATTCTACACTTTAAATTGTCGTTACTGACTCGACAGGTTTTTAGGGTTTGTGGTGCAGGGTTTAGGGTCTACCTGCACTACAAACCATAAAAATACCTTTGACGTTTTTAACTTTCATAGGGTGGTTTTTAGAGTGTCTGGGGTTATGATTCATTTTGTTAATGAATAAAGTTCATTTTATTATTTAAGAATATTCATTTTGCTAATGAATAAGATTCACTTGAAAATACCTAATATATACTCATTCAAAAAATATAAAATTTTAAGTTTACCAAAACATATCCATGACACATCTTGTTTTGAAGAGCACGAAAAATGATGAACAATGATATAATTTTTTTTCTTTTTGTGCTTATATTTTATGAGTTATAACATTTTGAAAAAAAAAACATTTCTCTCTCCTACTAATAAAATCACATCCAGCCCTCCCCACAAAACTCCAGTACGCGCGCGTGAGTATACTTTTTTTTCCTTCATTTTTGTTTCTTATTTATTCCCTCCAATCAGAGCATGACAAATTGAAATACCCCGAACTTAATTAGGGTGATTAAATTACTCTAATATGATATTTAAGGGCCTATTAGTGCCTAATGAATTTTGGTAAAAAGAATAAATCCAAAAGAAAAGAGAAAACGCTTAAAAAGCGAAAAACGCAGAATTGGGCGTTAAGTGACCCTAGGAGAAATACAACCTTAGGAAGGGTATTAAATTAATTTAAAAGGCTTAATAATGCCTAAATAATATATGGGAACAACTCCCGAAGGAAACGAATTAAAAACACTAATAAATCTTTAGCGCACGTTTTTCGAGGAAACCCAAAAACGTGACTTTAAGTGGTCAAACGAACCCGTAAAAATTATAGTTCATCAAATAACTATAAATAAACATTAATGGGATCTTAATAGCCATTACAATTAAAGAAACGATTAAATTCCGGAAAACGGGCCCGGTTAGTGAATAGTGCTAAACCGGGTAAATAACAAGCGTTTTCTGTAAAAGACGAAAAACGCTCCAGCTTGTAACAGTTATATGGGCCGGGTTTAATATATTAAAACAGCCCCCTCACACACACTAATAAGCTAGAAAGAAAATGAAGAAAGAAAAGAAAAAGCAAAAAGGGTACTAAACTACCTTTTCCCTCTCTCTCCTCCATCTCCTCTTTTTCCCTCTTCTCTTTCCTCTCTTTCTTTCTTCCTCACCGATTTCTCCTCTCTCCCTCTGGTTGCTGTCGATCTTGAACTCACCACCCACATCCATGGCTTCTCCACCTTCTCTCCCATGCTCAAGCCACATAAATGCTCCAAATCAAAAACAAAACACATATTTGTGTTCCCCTCATCAAGCTCCACACTTCTCTCTTTCCAGAATTCGAAAAGGATGAGTTTCATTTTTATGGGCTTTCCCCATTTGAAGAGAAAAGCATATCATCTTGTAGCTTGGAGTCTCCTCATTCTTCTAAGGTAAAAATTTCATTGAAAAACTCATGTTTGCTCTTCCTCCCTTGGTAGCCGATTTTGGCTCTTTCTCACACCTTGTTTTTCTTCTTGATTTTGAGCTTCATTTCAACCCTCCAATGGTGGAGTAATCCCCTTCTTGATTCAAGGGTGAGAACCTCTCTTAAAAGGCCCAAAAAGGTAAACCCTAACTTGTGCTCTAAGCCCTTTTATTGAATTAAGATTTCCTAAGGGTTTAGATAATTAATTGAATGTATTTTGTGTTTCTTGAATGTTGGGATGGAGTTTGGAAACTCCATTCCCTCTTGACCGATTTTGAGAAGATGAGGAGCAAGAGGAGAATTAAAAGAGAACTTGTGAATTAAGGTAAGAAATCTACCTTGAAGCTTGTTTTAATTGCTTTAGAAATTGGGAAAAAAAAAAAACCCAAACTATGTGAATTAATGTGGTTGATTGAATTTGAGGGTGATTGTGAACTTGTATTGATTTAAGGCCTAAGTGCCATTGAATTTGAGATTTGGGCTATATTGTTGTTTGAAGAGATGTTGATGAGCTTTGAATTGATATTGTGTGCTGGTAGGACCCTTGTAAGGGTGTGGCTAGAGTAGGAATGAAATTGGTGAGAGTTGATGATTTGGGACATGTAAGGTTATGAGGAGGTTATGGCGAAATTTTAGTAGAAAAACAAGTGTTGTAAGATGACTTAATGAGATGAGAGAACCTAGGTGTTTGTAGTGTTGGGATGAGAGGATTGATAGCCTTGAAATGGTATTTAGAGAACTAGGAGGAAGAGTGTAAAAATCTGTAGCAACATGGCTAAGAGAACCTTAGAAATTCTAGGAATGAGTTAGTGTGCAAGACTTTGGAAACAAGAGGTGTACTTGGGTTTTGAAATGGTATATGTGTGGGAATGAATTGGAATGATCATTGATGCATTTGATGAGGTTGGTAGGATGTATAAACTAGCAAGAAGAAGTTAGAAATGCATAAGAGTGCAAAATGCAAAATGTGAGAAATTGAATTTGGGGGATTTGAGCAAGAATTGGGTAGTGGATCTAACCAAAGATTTTGGTGGTTGAAGGAGTGGTTTGAGGTGTTCAATTATGTAGAAAACTTGTGGAAAGATTAGGGAAAGTTTGAGGGTGGTTTAAGGGTTGATTTGGGGTTGAAAAATGACCTTAATAGCAGTTTATAACAGGGTCCGGGACTTAGGATATGTACCAAGTCCCGGACCGCATCAGAAAAACATGTCGAGAGCAAATGCAGGAATTGGTCCGGGACTTAAGTCCAGGCCAAGTCCCGGACCAGGGTATGAATTATGGCCGAGAGTTAGCAACAGTATTGGTCCGGGACCTAGGGTCCGGACCAGGTCCCGGACCACCCCCAGAATTTAACAGAGAGTGTTTTTTTAAGGGTTCTAAACATGGGGGATTGAATGGTATTGGTTTTAGGGGATGTTTAGGAGTTGTTTGGTGACTTATAAGGTCCTAAAGAATGGTATGAATGGTATTTAGTTGTGAGAGTTGTATTAGGAGTGTAAGTACGCTAAGTTAAACTGAAATAACGGGATAACGGGGTAAGTACGGGAGTAGCAACAGTGCACCTACCGTAATGTTTAAATATTAATTGAACCATTTGACATGTAATTAGTGGTTCAAGATTAAGACACGAGGAACGAGTGTGAACCAAGGAACGTGAGAACATCCGGTAAAGTTAACCCCGGTGAAAGGTATGATTTCCTCATGCTCTGTATCCTAACTTGGTTACCCCGATTTGTGTGCTTGTTTGATTGTGTGATCACCTAACAAGATATATGCACGAATCGGATTGTGTGCACTTAATAGTGCTTGTATTGTATTGCTGTTTGCTGGATTGAATTTAAACCAAGTTTGTATAATTCAAGAAATGGATGAATGATGAATGAGTCGCTTGTATGGGATTGTGTATCGTAGTGCGACCCATAGTTGAGTCTTGATTGTTTAGAGACTCGAAGAAAGAGTCATGATGCGAAATAACGAAAACAAGGTAACCCACGATAACCATCTATTAACGGACAACGATAAATCAAACTTATAACTTACTCAAAATGAGAACAAGCGACACATAAGGCTAGAGAACATCCTTAATAACAATAGTCGACCTCCTATGCAAGGATGAGACTCAATGTTAGAAAATGAACATAATTCCTAAGTAATGGAAGTGTAGGGGCGACCCGTAAATCGGCGGATACAACGAGATAGGAAAATCTCCTAAGTTGTATGATAGCATCGAGGGAGATGCGGCTGACTGATGAATATATATACATGTACTTATATATGAGTATCTATTATTACTAACCCGAGAGTTGGGTTAGGGGGATTGTTAGTCACGCGTGCAAGGAAGAGGAAGCAACAGAGCGTATGTTTCCGAATCCGTGGTCGAACTCCCTTGTTACCGGGCCGTGTGCCACATAGTGGTGCCCTGCGGGGCCGTGTGCCACATAGTGGTGCCCGACTGGAGTAAGATCGGCAGAGCTTACCTGTTTAAAGAGGTAAGTTGGGTATTATGGGATAGGAAGAGGGAACATGAGAGAATGTTTCTAATCCTGTATTAAGATTATAAAAGCCCGGTGGTGAGACCTATATATGTCTCTGCTCGGAGGCCTTTGAGGCTTAACTTAAAATTATTTAAGAGTAGAATAATTAAGAAACTAGATCGGGACCGAGGGTGTCTAATGATCTAGGAGTCAAGTAAACTACCCGGTAGGGGCGGAAGGTTGGTAAATGACAAGAATGAAACTCCCTTGAGATATGGTCACTCAAGGTTTAAGAAGAAGGTAAATGAATTTATCGAGCTGGACGTGATATCTATGTGGATTGTATTCCTGGATTGAATGTTGAACTTGATTGTGAATGTATATATATAATGTATGTTGTATGCATGTTTGTGATAAAATGAACCGCATGCTCTCGACCAATTAGTCGGCGTACCCTCGCTAGTACGCGGGGTATGCGGAAGTCATATTCAGCGTAAGCTGACCCCCTAGGGGGAACGTTTTTAGTGTGCAGGTACCCGAAGTGAATATGAACACTGTAAGAGACTGACAGCTAAGCCGGACACCGTTCGAGAGTAGGACGGGGTTGTTATTGATATGGGTAGTTGTTAAAGCAATTGTATTTGTATATTGTGGGATGTAAGACCAAAAAGGGTCATGGATACACTCGGGAAATTGTAGATACTCGGTATAGTTTGAATGGAGATGGTATTTGTATAAATTGGATTTGAAGGTTGTATTTGATTTCTGAATTGGTTAAGTATCAGAAGTAGCGTTTGCATTAGGGTACTCGGTAAAAGACCCATTAGACCGATATTGTATTTGTTGTAGTATTTGTGTTTGGATTGGCCTTGTTAGTCACGTAGGTGACTAGCGGCATTGTATCACCCCCGGTTGTAGTTATTGTTCCGCTGCATTATGGTTGGTAATTGAGACGGGTTAGGAGATAATGGTGTGATTACTGGTAGGGGTGTTACAAAAAGTGGTATCAGAGCGAAGTATCGCTCTGATGGTCTGAATACCGAGTTTAGGAAAATACCGGGTTAGGAATTAGAGACTTAGGGCTAAGGGTCGAGTGTTAGCGTGAGAGGTACGCTAGTTAGGAACTTCCAGTGTGATCTGGATACCTACATAACCACTCCCGCCCTCCGCAACCCCGTTATAAGTTGGGGAAAAGAACACCAGAGAGATGGGAAGACCTCTCACACTCGGGTTAACCCGATCTGGCCGTTGTAAACAAACCTTGTAAAGAGAAAGAACCAGTCATACGGTAGATTCCAAGAACAGGAAATCCCGAAGATGGTTCCCGTTTCAACGACAATAACCGTACTGAACGGCAGTATATTGAGAAATCCTAAATACAGGATAATGGAATTTGCGGCACCATGGGGCGACATGCTTCGCAGTCGCGAGAACCATGTGCAACCAACAAGAAGGGAAGCTTAACTGCGCAATGAAGCAAAATAGCAGAGTAACAAAACTCGAGACAAAAGAGTCTGCGGACTCAATACGTGATGATACTAACAACGGTACAGAAACCAATCAAGGAATTAGTCAAGTTTGGATAAACTCCAAGCCTACAACGCCAAAGGGCGGTAATACCCAAATAACATAGTTCGGACAACTATGAGAGCAATCATTAAGCTTACACTAACAGGACTACCACGTAGTTCCTAAGGATTAAACAAGCCTTAGTAACCACCATTAAGGCGTGGAAACGGGCAACAAAGCAAGGTACACGGAGTACCTCAAGGATCGGGAAAGCACCCGAAAAAGCACCCGAATTATCGACAAACTTGTCAAGAACACTGAGAGACTACTCAGGAGATTGATCACTAAGATCAAAAGATCAAAGGAAGATCCCACAAAATCACCAAATTTGGATGGAAACAATACCGTAATCGGTGTATGGTAACCTGAAAACCGACGTACCCGCGCACTTGCCAAGGCAAGTGCAGCAACAACAAGACAATTGGAAGACCTATGGATTACTAACAAGTACTTACTAAAGAACCACCATGTCAATGGAGCGAACATAGGACCACAATCCTAAGAACTTAAAGAACGAAAGCCTTGGAAAGGCCTAACGGCCTGACCACCGCATTAACTAGCATACCAGTCAGCAGGAAGCTGGACTTGGTTGAGACTTCAAGCATGGCAACGCCATGAAGATTTTCCTTCAAACTCAAAATTTTTATTTCAAAACCCAGAACTTTTCTTTAAAAACCACAACTTTTCTTTTAAAACCTCAGATTTTAAAAAAACTAAACCAGAAGAATCACGGTGAGTATCATAGAATGATACAAGAGGAGTTGACAATAGAATACTTCACCTAGGCGTGTGACGAGCACTACGAGTATACCCAAATACGGGATGTGGGACGACCGCACTCCGAAGGAGCATGCGGGCCTGACAGACCCTTTTGTGAGTTAGTCAGGTAAGTGGTAACGTACCAATATGGTACCCCACATATGTATACATGCAGTGTACGAAACACGGGAAGTAGTCAGCTCCATTCTATGGACCATAAGTGAATACAAATCCGGAAGAGTTGGACACCTTAAACAGTCGAAGGAACTCAGATTAGCTTACAAGCTAAGGAGTCAAGAATGCACTCCAGAAGAACGATTAAGAGTTAGGAAGTACGAGAAGCACTAGTAATTGACTAAAGGCATTGGAGATGTCTCAAGGATATTGAAACAAAAGCATGAAATAGCCGGACGGATACCGGGCTAAGCACAGTGAGGCAAATGCCCAGCGGGAACACCTCAATGTTCAATGAACGGGATAGGATTCCCAGAACAACCACCATAAATACCCAGGGTGATCATCTAAGGTACCGGAGGATACCGATCACCACTGAAGGAAATACCAAACCGGTTAAAATCTTAAGGGAATCACACATGGCCTACCCTAAGAGCGGGAGATGTATAACCCCAGTGGGACAATTTGGAATCTAGAACCGCAATGCGGAGTAAATTACACATTCTCACAAATGTTAGCTGGATGTAAATGCGTAATCAACAACACCCAGGAGCAGTCCATAAAGGGTATTAAAGTCAACATAGTTGAACGAAGTGTTGTAACAAGAGCACCAGAGCTATAACGAACACTCGGGTAGAACACCGAAGGGATCCCACTTACCCAAGGGATACCCTGAATTATTGCAAGGTACCAATCAATACCAAGAGACTTGAAGGGCATCCAACGAACGGAAGTGTGATGCGATGATCTTACCATGGAGCCCAGTAACACCTCCAAGCCATTTTATGGTGTACGGAGTAATGCAATACATGTGAACCGCCAACAATGAGCAGAGCTCTAGGCAACGGGGCTAGTAAGCCATGGAACCGCTACAATATGTAGAATCAACGGTTGCAAACCCATATAGAACCATATGAAGAGTTGCCAAGAACAGCACCATAAGATTATTTAATAACCAACGAGTAAAGGTACCCCTCGTTAAGGTGGTACCGCAAGAGCGGTGAACATACAAATCCCAAAGAAGAGGATACCGGCAATGAAAGTCTGAAAATATATCCCTTTCAGAACTACCAATGTAGTGAAGCTTGAGCATACAAGTATTGCCAAGCAATGTGGAAATAAACTATTATAGCAATTATTGGAAACCGAAGAGTAACCGATTCAGAAGGAATGTTGTATAGGTATAACCTGAAGCATCAAACCAATAATGCTCAAGGAGCTCAGAGGGATAAAAGAATATCACATTCTATAGCCAGCCAAGTGAATGGCGAACCATTGCCTAAGTGGTAGTAAAACATGAGCGGAAGCTAATGAAATAGCGGATGCCATAGGAACCAAAGTTGTAAACAAATACGAACATGGTGCGCAGCAAGCGACCAATACATGTGGATAAATCATACAATGAGATGGAGTTGATGAATAAAGATGGTAGACAGACCGAGAAATAAGGAAACAATATGCATTCCTATTGCAAACTCACAAGAGATTTACTGCCCAGGGGTTTACGCCTCTGCACTCTGTAGGACTGAGTGTTTTGGTATTGCACTTGTGTAGTAATGATCGAGTGGGGTAGCTAGGAAGTTGGGAAGATGACAATTGTAGTAAGAGTAGAAAGGAGACTTATGAAGGCACAAGGACCGACGCATAGAAAATGCAAGGTCGTACGAGTAAAGAACACTGGTACAAAACCAGTTTAGTGAGCATAGTTCAGAAGCCACTAGTAATAGAGGAAGCACTACAATTAAGCAGTGGCTCAACCTCAACCGACAATAAGTCGGGAGAATCAAGTGAATAATCACTCAAGTACACAATAGTATGTACATTGATTCCAGAGAACTGGATAAGAAACCTGTAGCTCATTGAATTCGCGTACGGTAAGAGATACCACGCTTGATTAATAAACCTTATTCCCAAGATAAAAAGGGATAAAAGGATAGTGTATAACACATTGAGGATAACGAGAAGGGTAAGTAAACCCTAGGTTATCAGGGTCGCGCAGCAGGAGCTAGTGGGCCCAAATTCTAAAGGTTTAATACACCTAGTGAATGAATGGATAATTATCAATGCCTTGAAGCCTCTAAGGCTAGAACCGAACCCGGTTAAGAGTTAAATAAACTCCGATGGAAATTCTTGGTGCAGGGACTAAACCAGTAAATTGGTTAAGACCCTTTGACCAGAATACATGTGTAATAGACCGCTTGGAAGTTGAACCACTCCATGACGGCTGAATGCCTTCGACCTATGACCAATGTTGACACATGGTAGATTACGTGGGCGTAATCCCTTTTTAAGGGGGGTAGAGCGAAAATCGCGAAGTGCATGTTTCACGTGGTAAGGGCGTAAACTACTATGCGCATAGCGCAAAAGAAATTGTTTTGATGATGGGTACTTATGTTACATAAACATTTGTACTCACTCATTGGGAAAACTATGATTATTTGTGAAAATTGAAGTGAAAGGAGTATTAATTGTGAGAGATTTGAGGTGAATGGAGTAGAGAAACGCCATGAGGAATGAGAACCCCGGTGGTATATGCCTATTCGAGATTAGACATAGTATTCGATTTGGGATTAGACACGGTATGGATGAGTATATTTGGGAGTTTTGTTGAGAATAAATCGGTACGAAACCGATGTTGAACCTAGTGGGAATCGAGTTCCCTAGGTGACTTGAGTTGATGGTATTTTCTTATAAATGATTGGGGATAGTATGAGATATGAGCTGGTATGAAACTGGTGTGGAGATATATGTATGTGTGAGGAAATTGATGATTATAAATCGGTATTAAACCGAAGTTGAATCTAGTGGGAATTGAGTCCCCCTAGGTGAATTGATTGATTTTATTTGGGAACGAATGGAGGATAGAAAACCGAATGGAGTTACAACACGTATTGAATTTCTAAAGTAAGTACTTGGAGACAATGAAGGATGATTGATGGACCGAGTTCCATCGTTTGGAGATGCTTTACTTTGTTTTATGACTAGAATGATTAAGAAGATAGAAAATGGTAAATGATTGAAATACCTGATTGTTTGAAATGGAAGTGCGAAGTCGAACTTGATTTACTAGTGATCAAGGGAGATGGAACACAAATTGGGGCGGAGAGATTGTTCATCACTGATGCTGATCACATCGGGGTTGAATGATTCTTGAGGCTCCCTGTAAGTGGTCATAAGTAATCTTGCTAGGATAAATGCAGTAAGCATGGATTGGGATTAGTGTGGCGTTATACTGTTACGTATGCTTGTGTTGTACTGGCATGTACACACGGTAAATTGCACTAGGATAACTATTTGGTGTTGCACCGGTATGTGCATGGCTGACAATTGTTTTGCGTTGCACTGGTATGTGCACGGGGTAAATTGTTTTGTGATGTACGGGTGTGTACGCACGTTGCATGGTACTGGGGTGTATGTTGTGGGGTTGGTAGGTACCCACGGTTGTCAAATTGCTTGTTAACTGATTTGGTGTGTACCGGTATGTACACACTGGCTGGACTGACCTTGAGCCTGTAGGGTTATAGAGATAATGACCTCGGCAGACGATATGTCAAAACGACTAACAATAGTAGACTCACCAACTTTGTGGGCAAAGTTCTTTAAGGGGGGTAGATTGAAATACCCCGAACTTAATTAGGGTGATTAAATTACTCTAATATATTAAGGGCCTATTAGTGCCTAATGAATTTTGATAAAAAGAATAAATCCAAAAGAAAAGAGAAAACGCATAAAAAGCGAAAAATGCTGAATTGGGCGTTAAGTGACCCTAGGAGAAATACAACCTTATGAAGGGTATTAAATTAATTTAAAAGGCTTAATAATGCCTAAATAATATATGGGAACAACCGAAGGAAACAGATCCATAAAACGAATTAAAAACGCTAATAAATCTTTAGCGCACGTTTTTCGAGGAAACCCAAAAACGTGACTTTAAGTGGTCAAACGAACCTGTAAAAATTATAGTTCATCAAATAACTATAAATAAACATTAATGGGATCTTAATAGCCATTACAATTAAAGAAACGATTAAATTCTGGAAAACGGGCCCGGTTAGTGAATAGTGCTAAACCGGGTAAATAACGAGCGTTTTCTGTAAAAGACGAAAAACGCTCCAGCTTGTAATAGTTATATGGGCTGGTTTTAATATATTAAAATAGCCCCCTCACACACATTAATAAGCTAGAAAGAAAAGGAAGAAAGAAAAGAAAAAGCAAAAAGGGTACTAAACTACCTTTTCCCTCTCTCTCCTCCATCTCTTCTTTTTCTCTCTTCTCTTTCCTCTCTTTCTTTCTCCTCACCGATTTCTCCCTCTCCCTCTGGTTGCTGTCGATCTTGAACTCACCACCCACTGTTGGGCAAAACATGTGGAGAAACTAGATTGCTAACTATGGCAGTGAACCCAATCATTGTAGTACAACAAGGTCGTATCCACAGGGACTTCGTAACTGTCTAGCTAATTATAAGCTTAGTAAATGTGCAAGAGGATATATACAAAAGTGCATAAATGTAAATTAGGGGTTTTGGGTTTTTGGGTTGTAATTGGAGAAATAAAGAAAAGCAATAAACACTAAACTAACTATCTAGGATAGGTGTAGCCCGGGATGGATATTTGCACCCGTCCTCCCCTTACTACCGATTGTCGAACCTCGAACTCATAGCTAAACCATGGGAACGCTTAATTAATTAGCAACCTAATCTAGGCCTACTAATCCTAACCAATTTAATCGAGACTTCTCATTCTGCTAAGCCCCGGGTCAATAGATAGCACTAAGCTCAAGTTCCACTAAGGTTGCAATGTAGTCTAATCTCAAAATCATCGAAATCAGAGTACACCGTTTTAGTCTCTAACAGTTTAGGTTTCTATCTCTGAATAACATTTTGATAGAATCCCACAATAATGCTAAACTAATCGGTAGGCCAAACCAACCAATTTAACACATAGAAGACAAATTGAGCAAAACCCTTAACAAATCCCCAAATCATGAGCAACAAGTTTAGAAGTCATAAACACTCAATAATCATCTTCATTAAGCTCAAAGACTAAAATAAAGCACAAACACAAGCTCAAGATTCAACAATAGAGTTTTAGGGGATTTGGGACAAAATCCCCAATCCCTAGCTACAAATGATTCTACACAGCCATAGGAGAGAAAATAAAAGAGCAAGGGATAGAAGTAGCCATTAATGGAGCTTGGAAGGAGGTGAGCTTCTCTTCTCTTCTCCTCCCTTCTCTTCTCTTCTTTCTTCTTCTCTCTTCTCTCTTCTTTTCTCCCTTAGAATCGCCCTTCCTCTCTGTTTTTGGGGCGGAACTCGACTGAATGAAGAATGGGGAAGTTTTCCCCAAAATTCCCCGTTTTAAAACGCAGATCTGGGCTAATTTTCGACCCGACCGACCTTGCGACCGGACTTGCAAGGTCGGTCGGAGTCAGTAGCGATTTTCGGGCGCGTTTTTAAGTTCGACCGAACTTGCAAGGTCGGTCCTAAGGTCGGTCGATTCCAGTAGCTTGCAAAAACGCAAATCTGGGCAAAATTTCGACCCGACCGACCTTGCGACCGGACTTGCAAGGTCGGTCGGAGTCAGTATAACTTCAAAACGCTGTATCTTCTTCGTTTTAACTCCGATTTTGGATCCGTTTGCGCCCACGCGTTCCTCTCTTCGTCTACTTTACTCCTAGCTATGTTACTCCTCCTGTTTAAACAATAAATGTGTAAAACACCAATGAAACACAAAACTAGAGGAAAACAAGCTAGAGTGGAGAAATGAGCATGAAAAGTGTTGATTAAACATATGAAATACACCCCTAAAACATGCTCATTTGGACACTCATCACACCCCCACACTTACCTTTTTGCTTGTCCTCAAGCAAAACCAAGCACCCATGCAAGTAAGGAATGCTCAAGACTAACAAACACTAACATGAATTGTAGGATAAAAGAAGAAGCAAAAAGTGATTAAAACCTTTGAGGAGTGTGAACCATCTCTTAGTGGTGGCATGGGTGTGCTTAGGGCAAAACAAAATCTAGAGTTTCGGGGTATGATCCGAAGTGCTTCAAAGTTCTAAAGATTAGGTGACTTGGAGAGCTTTTACCATGTCCAACTTCTCTCAAGAATGGGCATTGAGAAGAAAACAAAAGGAAAAATAGATTTATGCATTTGTTTCACTTTTGCATAAGAGATGAGAAGATAAAATTTTGGCATCATGCCTTTGCATTTAAGAACACTCAACTCTCATTGTTGGTTAACAATGGCGTCTCACAAGTCCCTTGATGGATTTTCACAAAGAAGCACCCCTTAGCAATCCCTAAGAAAGAAGACAGAAGGAACCCCAAAGCAATAAAAATCCAACCATACAAGATCACTTGGCCACACCGCATGTAAAATGCTCCTCAAAAGCAATCAAAATGAAAAATTTAAGCATCTATCCCACAATTCATAACAGTATTTGTTCTTAATGAGAACAACTCACAACACAAGGGTCCAAGTTTTTTATTTTGGACAATCGCAAGATAAGCATGAAGTATTAAGCATTTAAGCACACAATTCACCGAAAAGGTCACTCCCCCACACTTAAATTGAACAATGTCCCCATTGTTCACCAATCAAAAACGGGGAAGGTTCCAGAAGACCTTTGCGGGAAGCAGACAAAAGGAAAATCACACGGGACACAAACAAACAGTATAGCACAGAAGCGATCCCCAGATTTGCAGATTCAAAATTAGAGAAGAGAGAACGAAAACTAAAAGGAACTAGTACTCCCCTGAGATTGCTATTGCTATCAGTTTGTAGAACTCCCCCACACTTGAGCTTCAGCCTCAAGTAGCGTAGCTTAGTTGCGGTGTGGAATTGAAATTGCACCCGCATAAAACACTAGAAGCAACCAAACTACAACTGGAGTTAAGGGTTAGCAAAAACAAAACCAAAGGAGAACGAAAACAAAAACAGGAAATAAAAATAGTGGAGTCGTTGTGGGCAAATATTAAAGGAAGGGTGAAACGAGTACTCCCCGATAAGATGCAGAAGGAAGATAGGGTGCCCGCACAATTGCAAGTGGGAGGGGTCGTTGAGGTGCTACCTTCAATCGTTGGAGATGAAGGTCCTCTTGGAAAATTTCGCCAGAGGTTCCTTTGTAATTGTTCCTAATTCCATCCCTTTTTCAGAGGGGCTTACCTGTTTCCAAAATATTCACAACACAGACGCCACCAATTGGGCGTAAAAGGGCAAGTCCAAAGAATGCCAAAATAGCCCATTATTGAAAACAATGCAAATTCGAAACTAACAGAATTTAAAAGACAGGACACGAAATGAAATCCGGGTTGCCTCCCGGTAAGCGGCCCTTCTTTAAGGTCTTTGGCTAGACCATACCACCGTGAAGTCATCCGGGATCGAATATGAACGTTGAAGTCGGCTTCAACGGGTGGGGGGCGGGCATCATCTAGCAATGAAGAACGACCCGGATCAAAAGGAAATGTGGCCTCAACACTTAGGATGTGAAAGTGTAAACTCCACCGATCGTTCATCAGGTGGAAGTGTTGAGGTGGGTGATCCTTGGTACGAGGATCAAACTGTGGTGGAGCCTCCTCTTCAAATTCAAGGATGTGAACATCCTTATCTTCAGTGAGCAGTGCAGGGAGAACTCCGGAGCGGACTTTGTCTTCAATCTTTGGTCCCGGATCAAATGGGAAGGTGGCCTCCACACTTAGCGGGTGTACGTTGAGCTTCCACCCAACTTCATTAGTGCATGGGTGGGGGCCTTGATCCTTCAAATGAAGATCAAAGTTAGTGGGCTCCTCCTCCTCAAATTCAAGGATGTAGACATCCTCGACCTCGGGGTGAGGCTCATAGGAAGAGCCGAGGTGGACATCAACTTCAGAGGGGGATGGCTCCTTGAAGTCGGTGGTGGTACTCTCCTCTGAGGAGTCAGAGGGAGACAGTGTCTCCTCCTTCTCAAAGTTGAGGATGTGAGCATCCTCGTGATCTTGATGGAGCACGGAGAAGGGGGGAAATATTGGTAGCTGACTTCAGAGGGAGAAAGCTCCTTGAAGTCAGAGTGGAGACTCTCTTCTGATGAAGTGTCTTCATAGTCAAGCCGGGGGTGGAGTGGTGCTGGGCTTTCAGATTCGCACAGGGGAGGAGTTGGAGAGTAGCTCAAGTCCTCAGCAGGCTGTTCCACATCATGAACTGTTTCGCTCTCAAGTTGTTGCACAATCTGATCAATCTGAGCTTGAACATTCATGTTGAAGGTATCTTGCTTCATGGTAAAAGTATCTTGCATAGTCGAGTTAGGCTTGCAAGAAGAGATAAGATCAGACATGAGCTCCTCCAAACTGGGTGAATCAACCTCTACTGTGATCACAGGACAGTGAGCGCTCTCGTGCTCTCCTCCATACTCTTGGCACACAAGCCTCCGATAGACATATGAGTTGAGGTCCTCCATAAGAGCTCTCAATTCTGGCATTGTTGTTGGACATTGGGGGCTCTCATGGTACTCTCCGCACCTTTGGCATACACTCCAATAATCGGTGTTTTGCTCGGTGTAGTCGCCATGCCAACCTTCTGCTGGGGGAGTGACAGATGGTTCGAAGTTTTCCATAAGAGCTCTCAATTCTGCCATTGTTGTTGGACATTGGGGGCTCTCATGATATTCTCCGCACCTCTGACATACATCCCATTGATTGTAGTTCTCTGCGCCATAGGAGTAACCGTACCAACCTCCTGCTTGATCGTAGTGACCATCCATCAGAATTAAGTACCTAAAAAAAAGAAACAAAAATTTATACACAAAATGGGCAAATAAATGAAATGAAAATCTGCACAAAAACTAAACAGATAATAAACCAGATAGTTGGACCGAAGTCCCCGGCAACGGCGCCAAAAACTTGTTGGGCAAAACAGTGGTGAAACTAGATTGCTAACTATGGGCAGTGAACCCAATCATTGTAGTACAACAAGGTCGTATCCACAGGGACTTCGTAACTGTCTAGCTAATTATAAGCTTAGTAAATGTGCAAGAGGATATATACAAAAGTGCATAAATGTAAATTAGGGGTTTTGGGTTTTTGGGTTGTAATTGGAGAAATAAAGAAAAGCAATAAACACTAAACTAACTATCTAGGATAGGTGTAGCCCGGGATGGATATTTGCACCCGTCCTCCCCTTACTACCGATTGTCGAACCTCGAACTCATAGCTAAACCATGGGGTGAAATACCCGAACATAAATATGGTGATTAGATTATTTTAATATGGTATTTAAGGGCCTAATAGTGCCTAAGTAATTTTGGTAAAGAAATAAATCCAAAAGAAGTGGAGAAAAACGCTTAGAAAGCGGAAAACGCTAAAATAAGCGTTAAAAACCATGGAGGTACAAAACCTCGGTTATAGTATCGTAAGGATTCCTAAGGCTTATTCATGCCTAATTAGTATACGGGAATGATTCCCGAAGAAACCGGATCCAAATAAGGTATTAAAATGCTAAAAGAGCTTTAGCGCACGTTTTTCGAGGAAACCCGAAAAACGTGATTTTAAGTGGTCAAACGAACCCGTAAAAATTATAAATCATTAAACAACTATTATTAAGCATTAACGGAAGCTAATAACCAATAAAAATTAAAGAAACAAGAAAATTCCGGAAACGGGCCCGGTTAGTGAATAGTGCTAAAACCGGGGTAAATTAACGAGCGTTTTTGTAAAAAAAATGAAAACGCTCCAGCTGGCATTACATTAGTGGGGCCGGTTTTGTAGCTAGTAAGCAGCCATTCCCTATCTTCTATTAGTAACAACAAAGAAAAGAAAAGAAAGAGAAAAGCAAAAGTAGAAAGAAAAGTACAAATCACTTTAACACTCTCTCTCTCCCATTCCTATTCTCTCACTCATGTTTTCTTTCCCCCCATCTGAACTCTCCTTCTTCCTCCAGCCAAGTATGGTGATTTGAAGCTCCTCCATGGCAGCCCCACTTCCTCTCCTTGTACAAGCTCCATTCATGCTCCAATCACAAAAATAATTACATTTGAACTCCCCTCATCCTCCTTATCATTCCCTCTTTTCAAAATTCGAAAAGGATGAGTTTCATCTCCATGGGTTTTGGGCATTTGAAGAGTAAATTACATATTCTTGAAGCTTGGAGTCTCCTCTTCCACTTAAGGTAAAAAGATTCAAGAGAAAAAACTCATTTTCTCCATTTCCATGCCTTGGCCGATTTGGCATCTTTTAATGCCTTGTTCTTTTCTTGTTTTGAGCATCTTTCCAAGCCTCCAATGGTGGATTAGGGTCCTCTTTGATTTATGGCAAGAAACCAACTCTAGGGTTTCACAAGGTAATCTCTTAATTAGTGCCTTAAGCATCCTTAGTTAATGAGATTAAGTGTTTTACTTAAGCTCATTCCTTTACTTGAATTTTTGGTTGGAGTTGGGCAACCACATTGCCTTGACGATTTTGCATCAAGAGGGAGAAGAGAGGGGAGAATTTAAAAGAGGAGTTGAATACTCAAGGTAAGGAAATCTACCTTAACTATTAATCTAATGTATTTGAATTTGGGAATGGGTAAAGGATAAATGAACTCAAAACTGTAATAGAAATTATTTGGATGAATTAAGAAGGATTTGTAAAGTGGGAGTGTAATAAAGGCCTTAGAGCCAAGTAATTAGAGTATGTATATTAGTATTGTTGTTGTGGGAGTTTTGGTAAATTGTGATTTCTAAATGTGCTGGTAGGACCCCTTGTGGGTGTGGCTAGATTAGGATTGATGTGAATGAAATTTGGTGATGAGATGAGTTTTGGACAATGCTAGAAAAGCAACGGAGCTATGGCGAAATTTCGGTAGAAAACCGAGTGTTAAGGTGATGTTGAGAGGTTAGTGAACCTAAGTGTGCTTGGGATAAGTAGAAGAGTAAATGAGTGGATTAAACCCACCAAGAATTAGAGAACAAGAGTTGGATGGGAGTATGCAAAAACTGTAGCAAATGTTGTAGGAAAAGTCATAAATCTTGCTAGTGGTGAACTAGAGTGTTTAGCATGTGAATGGAGAATGGACTTGGGAGTAGATAGTGCCTTTGTCTAGAATGGAATTGTAATGGTCAATAAGTAATGTGGTGATGTTGGTAGAAGGTAGTAACCCACCAAGAGGAAGTTAGGAATGCACAAAAGTGCAAAGTGTAAAAATGCAAGAATGAAAAAAATGTAGAACTTAAGCAAGAATTGAGCAGGGATTGGACCAATGATTTGAGGTGTTAGGTGTTTATTTATGTAGGAAACTTGTGGAAAGTTATGGAATGATTAGGGGTGGATTAAGGGTTGATTTGGGGTTGAAAAATGACCTTAATAGCATTTTAGCAGGGTCCAGGACTTAGGATATGTACCAAGTCCCGGACCGCATCAAAAAAAGGCCCGAGAGTGAATGCAGGAATTGGTCCGGGACTTAAGTCCAGGACCAAGTCCAGGACCAGTAGAAAAATCAGGCAGCGAGAGTTTTTACAGTTGGTCCGGGACTTAGGGTCCGGACCAACTCCCGGACCACCCCAGAATTCAGCAGAGTGTTTTTAAGGGTTCTAAACATGGGGAATTGATTGGTAATGGTTTTAGAAGTTGTTAAGGCCTTGTTTGGTGATATTAAAGGTCCTAAGAAGTGTAAACAAGTGTAGAAAATGAATGGGAAGTAAGGACATAGTTTGACATGAGCGAAACTAAGTATACCGGGATAACGGGGTAAGTATGGGAGTAGTAATTACTTGTGTATTGTATGAAACCTAGTATTGATAACAATGTTGGAAACATTATCAGTGGACCAAGTGTGAACCAAGGAACAAGGGAACACACGGTAAAGCTAACCCCGGTGAAAGGTATGATTTTCTTATGCCCCGTATGCTAACCGAGTTACGTTGATTTGTGTGCTGTATGCGGCTAATCAAGACTAAAGCATGAAAATGGTTTATTGCCTTCATTGTATGTCTTGATGTATGTGGTGAGCTAACCCTTCTTGATTGATTGTGTGGCTTCATTTAGCGCGTAGTAGGACCTAGATGAGTCTTGCTGTGTAGTGACTCGTAGTAGGTCACGGTGTGAACTAATGGAAACGTAGCAACGCACTAAACTATCGAATCAATAAACGATAACGTAACCCAATGAACTCACTAGAATGTGAGAGAGTGTACGGGAGTAATAACCTCCCGATAACGGTAGGAGAACCGAAATGAATAATCCACAAATAATAAGTAGTGGAAGTATATAAGTAACCTCTGATAGAGGAATTAATCCTGGTGCAAGACATGAACCATGAGAGTAGTGTTATACCCAAATTTTTGACCCCCTGGTTAGGGTCTATAGTACTGGTGTTGTGAGAGGCATTTTAATCAAGCGGTGAGGGATCCCGGCCTGATCGGCACGTTCCATGGCATGGGGAGCAGCTTCGTCACTTTCAGGGGCGTTTTGGTAATCTTTAAAGGCTCCTAAAACCTCTTGTAAGCTTCTCTCTCCTCCAAAGGATGCCCAAATCAGCTTGAAACGCTTTGATATTTTAACCCATGATAGAGGAGGACACTTCCAAAGTCAGAAAACACAGCCACAAACTTTCTCCCCACGTTTTAACACTTCCAAGCCTCAAATCAATACCGAAACACTGCAGAAATCACCCCGAAATCACCAAAAACTCATCCTTTCTTCTCCTATTGAAACTCCAAGCACCAAAAAACACACAAACCACCACAAAAACAAAGAAGAGAAACATCCTTAACAGCATAAAGAAGAAGGAGTCAGAAGCACAATTCGAAGCCAATCCAAAACCGGCATCAACGAAGCACCAAAAGATCCCGTTGTGAAGAGTCTCATTAAATCCGAAGGTAAAACAGGTTGAAGCCTTGTTTTTCTGACTTTGTTCAACTTTAACTACTCTGTGTTAAAATTTGGAATTGAATTGACTTTTATCGCTTCTGAATTAGCGTTCGTTTTCGCTTTTGCCCAATAACTGTTTGCTAAGTTTCGTGCTTAATTCGAATTCAAATTGAAAACTTTCAATCACTGACGTCTTGTACATCTTTCAGGCTGCACACCCATAAAATTTGAGCCAAAAATACCTTCGGGAACAGCCTCAACGCCGCCGTCCAAGGGCTGTCCGCACCCACGGACGTCATGTCCGGGGTCCCGGACTCCCAGTCCGTAAGCCCGGACGCCCACGGACGGCGGCGGGATTTTTAAATTTTAAAAATTTAGGTTTTCTAATAATGTCCGGGCCCACGGACAGCCTGTCCGTGGCCCCGGACTTTACAATTTTCTGTTTTCTGTTTAATTCGACTTTTATTTTATATAGGTTAACTGGGGTCCGTGGTTTCGGACATTAGGTCCGTGGCTACGGACGGAAATAAAATTTGACCTAATTCTGCCTCCGAAACCCTAGTTTAGGAATCTTTAATTTACTTTAATTTTCTGTCAAAAAATGCTAAAAAACAAAAAAAACAGAAGCTCGCGCACTTAGGTTAAAACGACTCGTAATAAGCCGTAAATAAACCAAGTAGAGGAAAAAACGACCTAGGAAGGGTAAGAAAGTAATTGAACCCTAAATAAGTCGAATATCAAGCCCCGAACCCGAACTCTCCTTTCCTAATTTAATCTAGGTCAAAATTAGGTGGCGACTCATAATAGGTTCCAGTGAGCTAGCTTAGGTTTAATAATTATTGTTTTATGACATAGTTATTAATCTTAGGTTATAAGTGGACCTAAAACCCGACTAGATCCCAATCAATTTAATTAACATAGGATAGGGTTTAAAATCGAGGCTCACAAGTAGTAAAGAATGATGAGGGATCTCCAAACCCCTTAGCAATTAGTCGACCCACTATGAGAGGACCCAACTGATGTAAGTAATGTCCCGAGCATGAGAGTATTCGATACGTTGGGGAAACCCTTAAACCTGAGAATACTAGGCGGTAGTAATTCCCTAAGCTAGTGGAGGTTATCAAGAGAGATACTTCTAGGCTAATCCATAAGATTGTAAGATACCCCATGAGAGGAGTGTTAGGAATTTGAGTAGTCCGGTAGAAATGGACAATTGTATATTTGAGGAGCTAAGTGTATAGCCTTCGAATTGTAGGCTCGGTGGCGAGTCTTGTGTATGACTCCGCCCAGAGACCAAAGTAATGAGTATTGAGTATTGCGTAAGTATGAGTATGTAATGAGTACCGAGTATTGAGTATGTATGAGTAAGTACTGAGTATTGAGTATAGAGTACGTATGAGTAAGTATTGAGTAATGAGTACGTATGAGTAAGTATAGAGTATTGAGCAGTGAGTATGTACAAGTATAGTAACGAGTATGGAGTAAGGAGTGTGTACGAGTAAGGGTATGAGCATGGAGTGATGAGTATGTAAGACTAAAGTGATGATTAACAAGTAAGGAGTAGGTACGAGTAGAGTAGAATAACGTAAATCGCACAACCACGAAGTAGTAATGAGTAAGTAACTAATACGGACGGTCGACTATCGAATTGTCTTCCTTAGTAGATATTGAACCTTGTATGTGTGTAAGTATCGTTGAATGTATTGTGTAGTAATCGTATGTATGTATGTATGTAAAATGAACTCCATGTATATCCGACCCAAAGTAGTCGGCGTACCGCGGTTAGCACGCGGTATATGCGAATTTCATATGCAGCGTAAGCTGACCCCCTAGGGGGACCGTTTTTAGTGTGCAGGTATTCGAAGCTGACCACCGTTCGAGAGAGTAGGAGGACGGGGACTGCTACATAAGCATGGGTAGTTGAGTAAAAGGAATTGTATTGTAACGCATTATGAATTTGGAAGTCTAAACTGTATCGGTGATGAAGGATTGTAGTATACTAGGTGTAGTATGTGTATTGGAGTTGTAATTGATTTATGGTTGAGTATGCAAGGGAAAGTATTGTAGTGTGTAGAGTACTCGGTATGTTCATGTTCATCAGACCGATAGTATGTAGGATTGTAATTCGCCTTGTTAGTCACGTGGGTGACTAACGGCCTTGTACACCCGCCGTTGTGTAAGGAGTATCCGCTGCGAAGGTAAGTATTTGTACCGTAATGACAGTATTGGCGGTAGGGGTGTTACAAAAAGTGGTATCAGAGCGAAGTATCGCTCTGATGGATGAAATACCGAGTTTAGGTAAATGCCGAGTTAGGAAGTAGAGACTTAGGGCTAAGGGTTGAGTGTTAGCGTGTGAGGTACGCTAGTTAGGAATTTCCGCGTGAACCGGAAACCTACAACAACCATACCCCGCCCTCCGCAACCCACGGTATTAAGTTGGGAGAATAACGCCAGAGAGATGGAAAGACCTCTCACACTCGGGTAACACCCGATCTGGCAGTTGCAAGTAAACCTTATTAGAAAAAGAACCTGTCATACGGTAGAGTCCAAGAACTGGAAGTCCCGAAGACGGTTCCCGTTGGATGATGATGACCGCACTTAATGGCGGAGGATTGAAGATCCTAAATAAAGGATAGTGGAATTATGGCACCATGGGGCGACATGCTTCGCAGTCGCGAGAACCATGAATAGCCAGTAAGAAGAGAAGCACAATCGCAATGAAGCAAGGAAGATATGGTAATAAGCCCGAGACAAGAGAGTCTACGGACTGTAATGTTAGATAGTACCAACAACAGTATACAAACCGACTAAGGAAATAGCCGAGGTTGGATTAATACCAAACCTACACGCCAAGAGGCCGTGATAACCGAACAACATAGTTCAGGTAACGATGAAAGGATTCATAACACAGACACCTATAGGACCACAACATGGTTCCCAAGGTCAAGTCAAGTCTCGTTAACCACAGCGAAGGTGTGAGACACCCGAACTGACGACAACCATGTCGAGTACACTGAGAAACGACTCAGGAGACTGATCACCAAGATCAAAAGATCAAAGGAAGATCCAATAAGACCACCAAATGTGGATGGAAACGATGCCGTAACCGGTATATGTGACCGAAAAAACAACCTACCCGCGCACTTGCCCGGGGCAAGTGCAGCAACTACAAGATGGTTGGAAGACTTTTACAACCTGCAAATACTTACTAAAGTACCGCTATGACGAATGGAGCAAATATAGGATCACCAATCCTAAGTATTTAAATAATGGAACCTCGGAAAGGCCTAACGGCCCGACCATTGTATTGAGAGTATACCGGTCAGCAAGAAGCTGAACTTGGTCAAGACCTGAATCATGGCAACGCCATGAAGAATTTCTCTTAACACCGAACCGTTATTTCAAAACCAAAATTTTTCTTTCAAAACTACGAACCCTTCTTTTAAACCTTGGATTTTTAAAACCAAACAAACGGAATTACGGTGAGTATCATAGAATGATACAAGAGGAGTCGACAATAGAATACTTCACCTAGGCGTGTGACGAACACTACGAGTGTACCCAAATACGGGATGTGGGACGACCACACTCCGAAGGAGCTTGCGGGCCTGACAGATAGTTAGGTAAGTGGTAACGTGCCAAGACGGTACCCCACGTATGTATACATGTAGTGTACGAAACACGGGAAGTAGTCAACTCTGTTCTACGGACCATAAGTGAATTTAAAACAGAACAGCTGGTTACCTCAACCGAACAAGGAAACTCAGATAAGCTACAAGCTAAGGAGTCAGAAACTCACTTCAGGAGAACCATTAAGAGTTGAAAGTGCAAGAAGCACTAACAACGGGATAAGACATTGGATATGTCTCGAAGATAACTAAGTAAAGCATGATAACTGGAAGGAATACCCAGTCTAAGCACAGTAAGGCAAATGCCTAACATTAACACAGCAGTGTTCAATGAACGGGATAGAATTCCCAGAACAACTACCACAAACACACAGGGTGATGTTATAAGGTACCAGAAATACCATTCATCACCGGAAGGGATATCAAATCCGTTATAACACAAGGAAAAACATCAATGGTCTACCCTAAGAACGGGAGACGTTACAACCCTCAACGGATAACTCAGATCCAGAACCGCAAGGTAGGACAATAAACTGAACAAACTCATAAATGTCAGCCAGATGCTACCGTATAATCGGTACTACCCAGGAGCAATCCATAAAGGGTATCAAGTCAACACAGTTGAACGAGATGTCGTGGTAAAGACACCACAATCGGAACGAACATCCGGTTAGAACACCAAAGGATCCCACTTGATAGGGGATATCCCAAATTAATAAATGGTATCGATCAATACCAAGATACAAAAAGGGTCTCCAACAATCGGAAGCGTGATGCGACGATCTTATCATGGAGCCCAGTATCACCTCCAAACCCAGCAATGTCTTGTGGGGAAGTAACCACTTGGGAACAACCTACGATGAGCAGAGCTCTAGGCAATATGGCTAGTACGCCATGAAACTGTTACCACACAACCCAACGGTTGCAAAACCGATGTGAACTATATGGAAAGTGGTCAAGGATGACACCGATAAAAGAGTAACAACCAATAATTGAGGATGCCCCTCATAAATGTGAAACCGCAAGAACGGTGAACACATGGACCCCAAGAAGGGGATATCATCAGTAACAGTCGGGAAATATATTCCTTTCAGAACTACTAATGTAGTCAAGCTTGAGCATACAATTATTGCCAAGTAATATAAAATAAGCAACAACAATTGTTCACAACCAAGGAGTAACCGGTTATTAAACCAATGATGCTCAGGGAGCTCAGAAGAACAAAAGAATACCATATTCTGTAGTTGCCAAATACATAAGGAACCATCGTATAAATGATAGAAATGCATGAGCAGAAGCTAGCAACAGCGGAGACAATGTAAACCAATACTGGGGAATCAGTAAGAACATGGTGCGCAACAGGCGACCAATGTATGTGAATAATCACCCAATACTATGGGTTGTTAAAACAATATGGTAGACAGACCGGGCAACAAGCCAGAAGTCTGCACCAAATGATGAAGCACCACCTGAAAGAGTAACGATCAGTCCTATTGCGATCTCATAAGAGAGTTACTGCCAAGGGTTCACGCCTCTGCACTCTGTAGGACTGAGTGTTTTGGTATTGCACTTGTGTAGTTAATGATCTAGTGGGATAGCTAGGAATATGGAAAATGTAAATAGTGGTAAATCCTTCCTTTCACCAGTAAACATGGCGCAAGCCAGTTAAACAAAAGCTTAGAAACAAACCGTGCGGCCTAAGGCCAAAGAAACACGGAGAGTGTGAAACACACCAACAATCACAAGATGTGAATTCCACAGGAATAAAGGTGAAAGGAGACTTAAGAAAGTCACAAGGACCGACGCATTGAAAATGCAAGGTCATACAAGTAAAGAACACTCGTACTGAACCAGAGAAACTGGTATAATTCAGAAGCTACTAACAATAGAGGAAGCACTACAACTAAGTAGTGACTTAACCTCAACCGACAATAAGTCGGAGAAACCAAGTGAATGATCACTACAAACACAACAGTATGTATATAGATGACCAGAGAGCTGGTTATGAATCTAAAACTCATCGAGCTCGAGCACGGTAAGAGAACACCACACTTGGTCAATAAACCTTATTCCCACAATAAGAGGGATAAAAAGGTGTTGTATAGCACATTTAGGATAACAAGAAGGGCGAATAACCCAAGCTATCAGAGTCGCGCAGCAGAAGCTAGCGGGCCCAAAATGCTAAGTGAAATACACCTGGTGAATAAAAGGTCAATCAGCAATGCCTTAAAGCCATTTAGGCTAGAACCGAACTCGGTTCAGAGTTAAATAAACTCCGATGGAATTTCTTGATGTAGGGACTAACCGGTAATACGGTTAAGACCCATTGATCAAGGAACATTGTATAATAGACCGCATGGAAGCTGAACCACTCCATGACGGCTGAATGCCTTCGACCAATGTCCAATGATGACACATGGTAGATTACGTGGGCGTAATCCCTTTTAAGGGGGGTAGAGCGAAAACCGCGAAATGTACGTTTTACGTGATAGGTGCGTAAACTACAATGCGCATAGCGCAAAAGTATTTGTTTTGATGATTGATACTTATGTTACATAAACATTTGTATTCACTCATCGTGTAATTATGGTTATTTGGAAAATAAGAATAGGAATGGAGTAGAGAAACCCCAGGGGAATGGAAACCCCGATTGGTAACAGTATGAGGAATGAGTATGTATGGGAGACTTGAGGAGTATAAATTGGTATGGAACCGATGTATGTAATGAGTATAAATCGGTATGAAGCCGATGTATTTTATGAGTATAAATTGAGTATAGTAAATAATGGGATATATACCCATGAATTTCCTAAGTATAGTAGTTGGAAGATGGTAACAATTGATGAGATGATTAGTAAGTAAGTAAGTGAATCATATAAATGGGAAAATGTATGTGCGTGATTATGAGTAGCAAGATTAAAAAGATAGAAAATGAAATAATGTTTGACGACCTGTCTGTTTGTATTGAGGTGGGAAGTGGAACTTGATTTGCTAGCGATCAAGGGAAACCGAACACAAATTGGGGTGGAAGGATAATTCAACATCAATGCTGATCACATTGGGGTTGAAGGACTCTGGAAGCTCCTTAAGTGGTCACAATAATAACACTAGTAATAGGTATAATCATCATAAATGGAATTTGGGAGATGTATGCAAGTTTTCAAAATGAATTTCCAAAACTAATTTGGTACAATGTTTTCTTCAAACTTGAGAATGAGGATCGGTTTTGAAACGCTTCCACGGGCGCTAGTGGATCTTCCATGCCTAGGCACGGGTATCCGGTCGAAACCATAGGAGGTGAAGCTAGTTTTGAGTCTGTGGAAGTGTAGAGTAGTTGAAACCACTACAACCACTACACGTTCGTGCGGTGACAGTGTGTGTTTTATTTTTCCAAAGGCACTGGGGCGGTAGTCCCGAGTAAGTATGAGTAAGTATGAGTAAGTAAGTATGAGTAAGTGCCTGAGGATCTCTATATGTGCAAATGAATTTGATCAGAACCAAAGGACCGTAGAGCCAGAAAGCGTAAGTGCTCAAGTCATGACGGCCGTGAACCAGAAAGCGTAAGTGTTCAAACGTGACCGGTACCTGAGGGATCACTCGCCATTGGGGGAGGATGGTACCTAATTGTCTGCGGATGGACCCCCTTGGAGAGAAGTAAAACGGATATTTTTGATTGCTATGCATGCAGTGACATGCTGTGTGGATGTGTAGTATACATCATGTCAGACATTTGGAGTTTGACAAGTGATATGTAGAGGTTATAACCTTAGCATAGAGTATTTATACAAGTAACAATATTAGATTCACCAACTTTGAGGGCAAAGTTCTTTAAGGGGGGTAGATTGAAATACCCCGAACTTAAATATGGTGATTAGATTATTTTAATATGGTATTTAAGGGCCTAATAGTGCCTAAGTAATTTTGGTAAAGAAAATAAATCCAAAAGAAGTGAGAAAAACGCTTAGAAAGCGGAAAACGCTAAAATAAGCGTTAAATAACCATAGGAGGTACGAGACCTCGGTTATAGTATCGTAAGGATTCCTAAGGCTTATTCATGCCTAATTAGTATACGGGAATGATTCCCGAACAAACCGGATCCAAATAAGGTATTAAAACGCTAAAAGAGCTTTAGCGCACGTTTTTCGAGGAAACCCGAAAACGTGATTTTAAGTGGTCAAACGAACCCGTAAAAATTATAAATCATTAAACAACTATTATTAAGCATTAACGGAAGCTTAATAACCAATAAAAATTAAAGAAACAAGAAAATTCCGGAAACGGGCCCGGTTAGTGAATAGTGCTAAAACCGGGTAAATTAACGAGCGTTTCTGTAAAAAAATGAAAAACGCTCCAGCTGGCATTACATTAGTGGGGCCGGTTTTGTAGCTAGTAAGCAGCCTTCCCTCTCTTCTATTAGTAAACAAGAAAGAAAAGAAAAGAAAGAGAAAAGCAAAAAGTAGAAAGAAAAGTACAAATCACTTTAACACTCTCTCTCTCCCATTCCTATTCTCTCACTCACGTTTTTCTTTCCCCCATCTGAACTCTCCTTCTTCCTCCAGCCAAGTATGGCGATTTTGAAGCTCCTCCATGGCAGCCCCACTTCCTCTCCTTGTACAAGCTCCATTCATGCTCCAATCACAAAAATAATTACATATTTGAACTCCCCTCATCCTCCTCTATCATTCCCTCTTTTCAAAATTCGAAAAGGATGAGTTTCATCTCCATGGGTTTTGGGCATTTGAAGAGTAAATTACATATTCTTGAAGCTTGGAGTCTCCTCTTCCACTTAAGGTAAAAAGATTCAAGAGAAAAACTCATTTTCTCCATTTCCATGCCTTGGCCGATTTGGCATCTTTTAATGCCTTGTTCTTTTCTTGTTTTGAGCATCTTTCCAAGCCTCCAATGGTGGATTAGGGTCCTCTTTTGATTTATGGCAAGAAACCAACTCTAGGGTTTCACAAGGTAATCTCTTAATTAGTGCCTTAAGCATCCTTAGTTAATGAGATTAAGTGTTTTACTTAAGCTCATTCCTTTACTTGAATTTTTGGTTGGAGTTGGGCAACCACATTGCCTTGACCGATTTTGCATCAAGAGGAGAAGAGAGGAGGAGAATTTAAAAGAGGAGTTGAATACTCAAGGTAAGGAAATCTACCTTAACTACTAATCTAATGTATTTGAATTTTGGGAATGGGTAAAGGATAAATGAACTCAAAACTGTAATAGAAATGTATTTGGATGAATTAAGAAGGATTTGTAAAGTGGGAGTGTAATAAAGGCCTTAGAGCCAAGTAATTAGAGTATGTATATTAGTATTGTTGTTGTGGGAGTTTTGGTAAATTGTGATTTCTATATGTGCTGGTAGGACCCCTTGTGGGTGTGGCTAGATTAGGATTGATGTGAATGAAATTTGGTGATGAGATGAGTTTTGGACAATGCTAGAAAAGCAACGGAGCTATGGCGAAATTTCGGTAGAAAACCGAGTGTTAAGGTGATGTTGAGAGGTTGGTGAACCTAAGTGTGCTTGGGATAAAGTAGAAGAGTAAATGAGTGGATTAAACCCACCAAGAATTAGAGAACAAGAGTTGGATGGGAGTATGCAAAAACTGTAGCAAATGTTGTAGGAAAAGTCATAAATCTTGCTAGTGGTGAACTAGAGTGTTTAGCATGTGAATGGAGAATGGACTTGGGAGTAGATAGTGCCTTTGTCTAGAATGGAATTGTAATGGTCAATAAGTAATGTGGTGAAGTTGGTAGAAGGTAGTAACCCACCAAGAGGAAGTTAGGAATGCACAAAAGTGCAAAGTGTAAAAATGCAAGAATGAAAATGTAGAACTTAAGCAAGAATTGAGCAGGGATTGGACCAATGATTTGAGGTGTTTTATTTATGTAGGAAACTTGTGGAAAGTTTATGGAATGATTAGGGGTGGATTAAGGGTTGATTTGGGGTTGAAAAATGACCTTAATAGCAGTTTTTAGCAGGGTCCGGGACTTAGGATATGTACCAAGTCCCGGACCGCATCAAAAAAGGCCCGAGAGTGAATGCAGGAATTGGTCCGGGACTTAAGTCCAGGACCAAGTCCAGGACCAGTAGAAAAATCAGGCCGAGAGTTGTTTTTACAGTTGGTCCGGGACTTAGGGTCCGGACCAAGTCCCGGACCACCCCCAGAATTCAGCAGAGAGTGTTTTTAAGGGTTCTAAACATGGGGAATTGATTGGTAATGGTTTTAGAAGTTGTTAAGGCCTTGTTTGGTGATATTAAAGGTCCTAAGAAGTGTAAACAAGTGTAGGAAATGAATGGGAAGTAAGGACATAGTTTGACATGAGCGAAACTAAGTATACCGGGATAACGGGGTAAGTACGGGAGTAGTAATTACTTGTGTATTGTATGAACCTAGTATTGATAACAATGTTGGAAACATTATCAGTGGACCAAGTGTGAACCAAGGAACAAGGGAACACACGGTAAAGCTAACCCCGGTGAAAGGTATGATTTTCTCATGCCCCGTATGCTAACCGAGTTACGTTGATTTGTGTGTTGTATGCCGGCTAATCAAGACTAAAGCATGAAAATGGTTTAATGCCTTCATTGTATGTCTTGATGTATGTTGTGTGAGCTAACCCTTCTTGATTGATTGTGTGGCTTCATTTAGTGCGTAGTACGACTCCTAGATGAGTCTTGCTGTGTAGTGACTCGTAGTAAGAGTCACGGTGTGAACTAATGGAAACGTAGCAACGCACTAAACTATCGAATCAATAAACGATAACGCAACCCAATGAACTCACTAGAATGTGAGAGAGTGTACGGGAGTAATAACCTCCCGATAACGGTAGGAGAACCGAAATGAATAATCCACAAATAATAAGTAGTGGAAGTATATAAGTAACCTCTGATAGAGGAATTAATCCTGGTGCAAGACATGAACCATGAGAGTAGTAAAGAATGATGAGGGATCTCCAAACCCCTTAGCAATTAGTCGACCCACTATGAGAGGACCCGACTGATGTAAGTAATGTCCCGAGCATGAGAGTATTCGATACGTTGGGGAAACCCTTAAACCTGAGAATACTAGGCGGTAGTAATTCCCTAAGCTAGTGGAGGTTATCAAGAGAGATACTTCTAGGCTAATCCATAAGATTGTAAGATACTCCATGAGAGGAGTGTTGGGAATTTGAGTAGTCCGGTAGAAATGGACAATTGTATATTTGAGGAGCTAAGTGTATAGCCTTCGAATTGTAGGCTCGGTGGCGAGTCTTGTGTATGACTCCGCCCAGAGACCAAGTAATGAGTATTGAGAGTAGTGAGTAAGTGAGTAGATGTATATGATGAGACGATGAGTATAGTAGTAGGTATGAGTAAGATGAGTATTGAGTATGAGTACGATAGTAAGTATAGTAATGAGTACGTATGAGTAAGTATAGAGTATTGAGTAGTGAGTATCAAGTATAGTAACGAGTATGGAGTAAGGAGTGTGTACGAGTAAGGGTATGAGCATGGAGTGATGAGTATGTAAGACTAAAGTGATGATTAACAAGTAAGGAGTAGGTACGAGTAGAATAACGTAAATCGCACAACCACGAAGTAGTAATGAGTAAGTAACTAATACGGACGGTCGACTATCGAATTGTCTTCCTTAGTAGATATTGAACCTTGTATGTGTGTAAGTATCGTTGAATGTATTGTGTAGTAATCGTATGTATGTATGTATGTAAAATGAACTCCATGTATATCCGACCCAAAGTAGTCGGCGTACCGCGGTTAGCACGCGGTATATGCGAATTTCATATGCAGCGTAAGCTGACCCCCTAGGGGGACCGTTTTTAGTGTGCAGGTATTCGAAGCTGACCACCGTTCGAGAGAGTAGGACGGGGACTGCTACATAAGCATGGGTAGTTGAGTAAAAGGAATTGTATTGTAACGCATTATGAATTTGGAAGTCTAAACTGTATCGGTGATGAAGGATTGTAGTATAAGGTGTAGTATGTGTATTGGAGTTGTAATTGATTTATGGTTGAGTATGCAAGGGAAAGTATTGTAGTGTGTAGAGTACTCGGTATGTTCATGTTCATCAGACCGATAGTATGTAGGATTGTAATTCGCCTTGTTAGTCACGTGGGTGACTAACGGCCTTGTACACCCGCCGTTGTGTAAGGAGTATCCGCTGCGAAGGTAAGTATTTGTACCGTAATGACAGTATTGGCGGTAGGGGTGTTACAAAAAGTGGTATCAGAGCGAAGTATCGCTCTGATGGATGAAATACCGAGTTTAGGTAAATGCCGAGTTAGGAAGTAGAGACTTAGGGCTAAGGGTTGAGTGTTAGCGTGTGAGGTACGCTAGTTAGGAATTTCCGCGTGAACCGGAAACCTACAACAACCATACCCCGCCCTCCGCAACCCACGGTATTAAGTTGGGAGAATAACGCCAGAGAGATGGAAAGACCTCTCACACTCGGGTAACACCCGATCTGGCAGTTGCAAGTAAACCTTATTAGAAAAAGAACCTGTCATACGGTAGAGTCCAAGAACTGGAAGTCCCGAAGACGGTTCCCGTTGGATGATGATGACCGCACTTAATGGCGGAGGATTGAAGATCCTAAATAAAGGATAGTGGAATTTATGGCACCATGGGGCGACATGCTTCGCAGTCGCGAGAACCATGAATAGCCAGTAAGAAGAGAAGCACAATCGCGCAATGAAGCAAGGAAGATATGGTAATAAGCCCGAGACAAGAGAGTCTACGGACTGTAATGTTAGATAGTACCAACAACAGTATACAAACCGACTAAGGAAATAGCCGAGGTTGGATTAATACCAAACCTACACGCCAAGAGGCCGTGATAACCGAACAACATAGTTCAGGTAACGATGAAAGGATTCATAACACAGACACCTATAGGACCACAACATGGTTCCCAAGGTCAAGTCAAGTCTCGTTAACCACAGCGAAGGTGTGAGACACCCGAACTGACGACAACCATGTCGAGTACACTGAGAAACGACTCAGGAGACTGATCACCAAGATCAAAAGATCAAAGGAAGATCCAATAAGACCACCAAATGTGGATGGAAACGATGCCGTAACCGGTATATGTGACCGAAAAACAACCTACCCGCGCACTTGCCCGGGGCAAGTGCAGCAACTACAAGATGGTTGGAAGACTTTTACAACCTGCAAATACTTACTAAAGTACCGCTATGACGAATGGAGCAAATATAGGATCACCAATCCTAAGTATTTAAATAATGGAACCTCGGAAAGGCCTAACGGCCCGACCATTGTATTGAGAGTATACCGGTCAGCAAGAAGCTGAACTTGGTCAAGACCTGAATCATGGCAACGCCATGAAGAATTTCTCTTAACACCGAACCGTTATTTCAAAACCAAAATTTTTCTTTCAAAACTACGAACCCTTCTTTTAAACCTTGGATTTTTAAAACCAAACAAACGGAATTACGGTGAGTATCATAGAATGATACAAGAGGAGTTGACAATAGAATACTTCACCTAGGCGTGTGACGAACACTACGAGTGTACCCAAATACGGGATGTGGGACGACCACTCCGAAGGAGCTTGCGGGCCTGACAGATAGTTAGGTAAGTGGTAACGTGCCAAGACGGTACCCCACGTATGTATACATGTAGTGTACGAAACACGGGAAGTAGTCAACTCTGTTCTACGGACCATAAGTGAATTTAAAACAGAACAGCTGGTTACCTCAACCGAACAAGGAAACTCAGATAAGCTACAAGCTAAGGAGTCAGAAACTCACTTCAGGAGAACCATTAAGAGTTGAAAGTGCAAGAAGCACTAACAACGGGATAAGACATTGGATATGTCTCGAAGATAACTAAGTAAAGCATGATAACTGGAAGGAATACCCAGTCTAAGCACAGTAAGGCAAATGCCTAACATTAACACAGCAGTGTTCAATGAACGGGATAGAATTCCCAGAACAACTACCACAAACACACACAGGGTGATGTTATAAGGTACCAGAAATACCATTCATCACCGGAAGGGATATCAAATCCGTTATAACACAAGGAAAAACATCAATGGTCTACCCTAAGAACGGGAGACGTTACAACCCTCAACGGATAACTCAGATCCAGAACCGCAAGGTAGGACAATAAACTGAACAAACTCATAAATGTCAGCCAGATGCTACCGTATAATCGGTACTACCCAGGAGCAATCCATAAAGGGTATCAAGTCAACACAGTTGAACGAGATGTCGTGGTAAAGACACCACAATCGGAACGAACATCCGGTTAGAACACCAAAGGGATCCCACTTGATAGGGGATATCCCAAATTAATAAATGGTATCGATCAATACCAAGATACAAAAAGGGTCTCCAACAATCGGAAGCGTGATGCGACGATCTTATCATGGAGCCCAGTATCACCTCCAAACCCAGCAATGTCTTGTGGGGAAGTAACCGCTTGGGAACAACCTACGATGAGCAGAGCTCTAGGCAATATGGCTAGTACGCCATGAAACTGTTACCACACAACCCAACGGTTGCAAAACCGATGTGAACTATATGGAAAGTGGTCAAGGATGACACCGATAAAAGAGTAACAACCAATAATTGAGGATGCCCCTCATAAATGTGAAACCGCAAGAACGGTGAACATGGACCCCAAGAAGGGGATATCATCAGTAACAGTCGGGAAATATATTCCTTTCAGAACTACTAATGTAGTCAAGCTTGAGCATACAATTATTGCCAAGTAATATAAAATAAGCAACAACAATTGTTCACAACCAAGGAGTAACCGGTTATTAAACCAATGATGCTCAGGGAGCTCAGAAGAACAAAAGAATACCATATTCTGTAGTTGCCAAATACATAAGGAACCATCGTATAAATGATAGAAATGCATGAGCAGAAGCTAGCAACAGCGGAGACCATGTAAACCAATACTGGGGAATCAGTAAGAACATGGTGCGCAGCAGGCGACCAATGTATGTGAATAATCACCCAATACTATGGGTTGTTAAAACAATATGGTAGACAGACCGGGCAACAAGCCAGAAGTCTGCACCAAATGATGAAGCACCACCTGAAAGAGTAACGATCAGTCCTATTGCGATCTCATAAGAGAGTTACTGCCAAGGGTTCACGCCTCTGCACTCTGTAGGACTGAGTGTTTTGGTATTGCACTTGTGTAGTTAATGATCTAGTGGGATAGCTAGGAATATGGAAAATGTAAATAGTGGTAAATCCTTCCTTTCACCAGTAAACATGGCGCAAGCCAGTTAAACAAAAGCTTAGAAACAAACCGTGCGGCCTAAGGCCAAAGAAACACGGAGAGTGTGAAACACACCAACAATCACAAGATGTGAATTCCACAGGAATAAAGGTGAAAGGAGACTTAAGAAAGTCACAAGGACCGACGCATTGAAAATGCAAGGTCATACAAGTAAAGAACACTCGTACTGAACCAGAGAAACTGGTATAATTCAGAAGCTACTAACAATAGAGGAAGCACTACAACTAAGTAGTGACTTAACCTCAACCGACAATAAGTCGGAGAAACCAAGTGAATGATCACTACAAACACAACAGTATGTATATAGATGACCAGAGAGCTGGTTATGAATCTAAAACTCATCGAGCTCGAGCACGGTAAGAGAACACCACACTTGGTCAATAAACCTTATTCCCACAATAAGAGGGATAAAAAGGTGTTGTATAGCACATTTAGGATAACAAGAAGGGCGAATAACCCAAGCTATCAGAGTCGCGCAGCAGAAGCTAGCGGGCCCAAAATGCTAAGTGAAATACACCTGGTGAATAAAAGGTCAATCAGCAATGCCTTAAAGCCATTTAGGCTAGAACCGAACTCGGTTCAGAGTTAAATAAACTCCGATGGAATTTCTTGATGTAGGGACTAACCGGTAATACGGTTAAGACCCATTGATCAAGGAACATTGTATAATAGACCGCATGGAAGCTGAACCACTCCATGACGGCTGAATGCCTTCGACCAATGTCCAATGATGACACATGGTAGATTACGTGGGCGTAATCCCTTTTAAGGGGGGTAGAGCGAAAACCGCGAAATGTACGTTTTGTGATAGGTGCGTAAACTACAATGCGCATAGCGCAAAAGTATTTGTTTTGATGATTGATACTTATGTTACATAAACATTTGTATTCACTCATCGTGTAATTATGGTTATTTGGAAATAAGAATAGGAATGGAGTAGAGAAACCCCAGGGGAATGGAAACCCCGATTGGTAACAGTATGAGGAATGAGTATGTATGGGAGACTTGAGGAGTATAAATTGGTATGGAACCGATGTATGTAATGAGTATAAATCGGTATGAAGCCGATGTATTTTATGAGTATAAATTGAGTATAGTAAATTAATGGGATATATACCCATGAATTTCCTAAGTATAGTAGTTGGAAGATGTAGTAACAATTGATGAGATGATTAGTAAGTAAGTAAGTGAATCATATAAATGGGAAAATGTATGTGCGTGATTATGAGTAGCAAGATTAAAAATAGAAAATGAAATAATGTTTGACGACTGTCTGTTTGTATTGAGGTGGGAAGTGGAACTTGATTTGCTAGCGATCAAGGGAAACCGAACACAAATTGGGGTGGAAGGATAATTCAACATCAATGCTGATCACATTGGGGTTGAAGGACTCTGGAAGCTCCTTAAGTGGTCACAATAATAACACTAGTAATAGGATAATCATCATAAATGGAATTTGGGAGATGTATGCAAGTTTTCAAAATGAATTTCCAAAACTAATTTGGTACAATGTTTTCTTCAAACTTGAGAATGAGGATCGGTTTTAAACCGCTTCCACGGGCGCTAGTGGATCTTCCATGCCTAGGCACGGGTATCCGGTCGAAACCATAGGAGGTGAAGCTAGTTTTGAGTCTGTGGAAGTGTAGAGTAGTTTGAAACCACTACACCGTTCGTGCGGTGACAGTGTGTGTTTTGTATTTTTCCAAAGGCACTGGGGCGGCGTAGTCCCGAGTAAGTATGAGTAAAGTATGAGTAAGTAAGTATGAGTAAGTGCCTGAGGATCTCTATATGTGCAAATGAATTTGATCAGAACCAAAGGACCGTAGAGCCAGAAAGCGTAAGTGCTCAAGTCATGACGGCCGTGAACCAGAAAGCGTAAGTGTTCAAACGTGACCGGTACCTGAGGGATCACTCGCCATTGGGGGAGGATGGTACCTAATTGTCTGCGGATGGACCCCCTTGGAGAGAAGTAAAACGGATATTTTTGATTGCTATGCATGCAGTGACATGCTGTGTGGATGTGTAGTATACATCATGTCAGACATTTGGAGTTTGACAAGTGATATGTAGAGGTTATAACCTTAGCATAGAGTATTTATACAAGTAACAATATTAGATTCACCAACTTTGAGGGCAAAGTTCTTTAAGGGGGGTAGATTGAAATACCCCGAACTTAAATATGGTGATTAGATTATTTTAATATGGTATTTAAGGGCCTAATAGTGCCTAAGTAATTTTGGTAAAGAAAATAAATCCAAAAGAAGTGAGAAAAACTTAGAAAGCGGAAAACGCTAAAATAAGCGTTAAATAACCATAGGAGGTACGAGACCTCGGTTATAGTATCGTAAGGATTCCTAAGGCTTATTCATGCCTAATTAGTATACGGGAATGATTCCCGAACAAACCGGATCCAAATAAGGTATTAAAACGCTAAAAGAGCTTTAGCGCACGTTTTTCGAGGAAACCCGAAAACGTGATTTTAAGTGGTCAAACGAACCCGTAAAAATTATAAATCATTAAACAACTATTATTAAGCATTAACGGAAGCTTAATAACCAATAAAAATTAAAGAAACAAGAAAATTCCGGAAACGGGCCCGGTTAGTGAATAGTGCTAAAACCGGGTAAATTAACGAGCGTTTCTGTAAAAAAATGAAAAACGCTCCAGCTGGCATTACATTAGTGGGGCCGGTTTTGTAGCTAGTAAGCAGCCTTCCCTCTCTATTAGTAAACAAGAAAGAAAAGAAAAGAAAGAGAAAAGCAAAAAGTAGAAAGAAAAGTACAAATCACTTTAACACTCTCTTCTCCCATTCCTATTCTCTCACTCACGTTTTTCTTTCCCCCCATCTGAACTCTCCTTCTTCCTCCAGCCAAGTATGGCGATTTTGAAGCTCCTCCATGGCAGCCCCACTTCCTCTCCTTGTACAAGCTCCATTCATGCTCCAATCACAAAAATAATTACATATTTGAACTCCCCTCATCCTCCTCTATCATTCCCTCTTTTCAAAATTCGAAAAGGATGAGTTTCATCTCCATGGGTTTTGGGCATTTGAAGAGTAAATTACATATTCTTGAAGCTTGGAGTCTCCTCTTCCACTTAAGGTAAAAAGATTCAAGAGAAAAACTCATTTTCTCCATTTCCATGCCTTGGCCGATTTGGCATCTTTTAATGCCTTGTTCTTTCTTGTTTTGAGCATCTTTCCAAGCCTCCAATGGTGGATTAGGGTCCTCTTTTGATTTATGGCAAGAAACCAACTCTAGGGTTTCACAAGGTAATCTCTTAATTAGTGCCTTAAGCATCCTTAGTTAATGAGATTAAGTGTTTTACTTAAGCTCATTCCTTTACTTGAATTTTTGGTTGGAGTTGGGCAACCACATTGCCTTGACCGATTTTGCATCAAGAGGAGAAGAGAGGAGGAGAATTTAAAAGAGGAGTTGAATACTCAAGGTAAGGAAATCTACCTTAACTACTAATCTAATGTATTTGAATTTTGGGAATGGGTAAAGGATAAATGAACTCAAAACTGTAATAGAAATGTATTTGGATGAATTAAGAAGGATTTGTAAAGTGGGAGTGTAATAAAGGCCTTAGAGCCAAGTAATTAGAGTATGTATATTGTATTGTTGTTGTGGGAGTTTTGGTAAATTGTGATTTCTATATGTGCTGGTAGGACCCCTTGTGGGTGTGGCTAGATTAGGATTGATGTGAATGAAATTTGGTGATGAGATGAGTTTTGGACAATGCTAGAAAAGCAACGGAGCTATGGCGAAATTTCGGTAGAAAACCGAGTGTTAAGGTGATGTTGAGAGGTTGGTGAACCTAAGTGTGCTTGGGATAAAGTAGAAGAGTAAATGAGTGGATTAAACCCACCAAGAATTAGAGAACAAGAGTTGGATGGGAGTATGCAAAAACTGTAGCAAATGTTGTAGGAAAAGTCATAAATCTTGCTAGTGGTGAACTAGAGTGTTTAGCATGTGAATGGAGAATGGACTTGGGAGTAGATAGTGCCTTTGTCTAGAATGGAATTGTAATGGTCAATAAGTAATGTGGTGAAGTTGGTAGAAGGTAGTAACCCACCAAGAGGAAGTTAGGAATGCACAAAAGTGCAAAGTGTAAAAATGCAAGAATGAAAATGTAGAACTTAAGCAAGAATTGAGCAGGGATTGGACCAATGATTTGAGGTGTTTTAAGGAGTGTTTTAAGGTGTTTATTTATGTAGGAAACTTGTGGAAAGTTTATGGAATGATTAGGGGTGGATTAAGGGTTGATTTGGGGTTGAAAAATGACCTTAATAGCAGTTTTTAGCAGGGTCCGGGACTTAGGATATGTACCAAGTCCCGGACCGCATCAAAAAAAGGCCCGAGAGTGAATGCAGGAATTGGTCCGGGACTTAAGTCCAGGACCAAGTCCAGGACCAGTAGAAAAATCAGGCCGAGAGTTGTTTTACAGTTGGTCCGGGACTTAGGGTCCGGACCAAGTCCCGGACCACCCCCAGAATTCAGCAGAGAGTGTTTTTAAGGGTTCTAAACATGGGGAATTGATTGGTAATGGTTTTAGAAGTTGTTAAGGCCTTGTTTGGTGATATTTAAAGGTCCTAAGAAGTGTAAACAAGTGTAGGAAATGAATGGGAAGTAAGGACATAGTTTGACATGAGCGAAACTAAGTATACCGGGATAACGGGGTAAGTACGGGAGTAGTAATTACTTGTGTATTGTATGAACCTAGTATTGATAACAATGTTGGAAACATTATCAGTGGACCAAGTGTGAACCAAGGAACAAGGGAACACACGGTAAAGCTAACCCCGGTGAAAGGTATGATTTTCTCATGCCCCGTATGCTAACCGAGTTACGTTGATTTGTGTGCTGTATGCCGGCTAATCAAGACTAAAGCATGAAAATGGTTTATTGCCTTCGTATGTCTTGATGTATGTTGTGTGAGCTAACCCTTCTTGATTGATTGTGTGGCTTCATTTAGTGCGTAGTACGACTCCTAGATGAGTCTTGCTGTGTAGTGACTCGTAGTAAGAGTCACGGTGTGAACTAATGGAAACGTAGCAACGCACTAAACTATCGAATCAATAAACGATAACGCAACCCAATGAACTCACTAGAATGTGAGAGAGTGTACGGGAGTAATAACCTCCCGATAACGGTAGGAGAACCGAAATGAATAATCCACAAATAATAAGTAGTGGAAGTATATAAGTAACCTCTGATAGAGGAATTAATCCTGGTGCAAGGCATGAACCATGAGAGTAGTAAAGAATGATGAGGGATCTCCAAACCCCTTAGCAATTAGTCGACCCACTATGAGAGGACCCGACTGATGTAAGTAATGTCCCGAGCATGAGAGTATTCGATACGTTGGGGAAACCCTTAAACCTGAGAATACTAGGCGGTAGTAATTCCCTAAGCTAGTGGAGGTTATCAAGAGAGATACTTCTAGGCTAATCCATAAGATTGTAAGATACTCCATGAGAGGAGTGTTGGGAATTTGAGTAGTCCGGTAGAAATGGACAATTGTATATTTGAGGAGCTAAGTGTATAGCCTTCGAATTGTCGGCTCGGTGGCGAGTCTTGTGTATGACTCCGCCCATAGACCAAGTAATGAGTATTGCGTAAGTATGAGTATGTAATGAGTACCGAGTATTGAGTATGTATGAGTAAGTACTGAGTATTGAGTATAGAGTACGTATGAGTAAGTATTGAGTAATGAGTACGTATGAGTAAGTATAGAGTATTGAGCAGTGAGTATGTACAAGTATAGTAACGAGTATGGAGTAAGGAGTGTGTACGAGTAAGGGTATGAGCATGGAGTGATGAGTATGTAAGACTAAAGTGATGATTAACAAGTAAGGAGTAGGTACGAGTAGAATAACGTAAATCGCACAACCACGAAGTAGTAATGAGTAAGTAACTAATACGGACGGTCGACTATCGAATTGTCTTCCTTAGTAGATATTGAACCTTGTATGTGTGTAAGTATCGTTGAATGTATTGTGTAGTAATCGTATGTATGTATGTATGTAAAATGAACTCCATGTATATCCGACCCAAAGTAGTCGGCGTACCGCGGTTAGCACGCGGTATATGCGAATTTCATATGCAGCGTAAGCTGACCCCCTAGGGGGACCGTTTTTAGTGTGCAGGTATTCGAAGCTGACCACCGTTCGAGAGAGTAGGACGGGGACTGCTACATAAGCATGGGTAGTTGAGTAAAAGGAATTGTATTGTAACGCATTATGAATTTGGAAGTCTAAACTGTATCGGTGATGAAGGATTGTAGTATACTAGGTGTAGTATGTGTATTGGAGTTGTAATTGATTTATGGTTGAGTATGCAAGGGAAAGTATTGTAGTGTGTAGAGTACTCGGTATGTTCATGTTCATCAGACCGATAGTATGTAGGATTGTAATTCGCCTTGTTAGTCACGTGGGTGACTAACGGCCTTGTACACCCGCCGTTGTGTAAGGAGTATCCGCTGCGAAGGTAAGTATTTGTACCGTAATGACAGTATTGGCGGTAGGGGTGTTACAATGGGAACGCTTAATTAATTAGCAACCTATCTAGGCCTACTAATCCTAACCAATTTAATCAAGACTTCTCATTCTGCTAAGCCCCGGGTCAATAGATAGCACTAAGCTCAAGTTCCACTAAGGTTGCAATGTAGTCTAATCTCAAATCATCGAAATCAGAGTACACCGTTTTAGTCTCAAACAGTTTAGGTTTCTATCTCTGAATAACATTTTGATAGAATCCCACAATAATGCTAAACTAATCGTAGTAGGCCAAACCAACCAATTTAACACATAGAAGACAAATTGAGCAAAACCCTTAACAAATCCCCAAATCATGAGCACAAGTTTAGAAGTCATAAACACTCAATAATCATCTTCATTAAGCTCAAAGACTAAAATAAAGCACAAACACAAGCTCAAGATTCAACAATAGAGTTTTAGGGGATTTGGGACAAAATCCCCAATCCCTAGCTACAAATGATTCTACACAGCCATAGGAGAGAAAATAAAAGAGCAAGGGATAGAAGTAGCCATTAATGGAGCTTGGAAGGAGGTGAGCTTCTCTTCTCTCTCTCTCCTTCTCTTCTCTTCTTCTTCTTCTCTCTTTCCTCTTCTTTTCTCCCTTAGAATCGCCCTTCCTCTCTGTTTTGGGGCGGAACTCGACTGAATGAAGAATGGGGAAGTTTTCCCCAAAATTCCCCGTTTTAAAACGCAGATCTGGGCTAATTTTCGACCCGACCGACCTTGCGACCGGACTTGCAAGGTCGGTCGGAGTCAGTAGCGATTTTCGGGCGCGTTTTTAAGTTCGACCGAACTTGCAAGGTCGTCCTAAGGTCGGTCGATTCCAGTAGCTTGTAAAAACGCAAATCTGGGCAAAATTTCGACCCGACCGACCTTGCGACCGGACTTGCAAGGTCGGTCGGAGTCAGTATAACTTCAAAACGCTGTATCTTCTTCGTTTTAACTCCGATTTTGGATCCGTTTGCGCCCACGCGTTCCTCTCTTCGTCTACCTTACTCCTAGCTATGTTACTCCTCCTGTTTAAACAATAAATGTGTAAACACCAATGAAACACAAAACTAGAGGAAACAAGCTAGAGTGGAGAAATGAGCATGAAAAGTGTTGATTAAACATATGAAATACACCCCTAAAACATGCTCATTTGGACACTCATCACCCACATCCATGGCTTCTCCACCTTCTCTCCCATGCTCAAGCCACATAAATGCTCCAAATAAAAACAAAACACATATTTGTGTTCCCCTCATCAAGCTCCACACTTCTCTCTTTCCAGAATTCGAAAAGGATGAGTTTCATTTTTATGGGTTTTCCCCATTTGAAGAGAAAAGCACATCATCTTGTAGCTTGGAGTCTCCTCATTCTTCTAAGGTAAAAATTTCATTGAAAACTCATGTTTGCTCTTCCTCCCTTGGTAGCCGATTTTGGCTCTCTCTCACACCTTGTTTTTCTTCTTGATTTTGAGCTTCATTTCAACCCTCCAATGGTGGAGTAATCCCCTTCTTGATTCAAGGGTGAGAACCTCTCTTAAAAGGCCCAAAAAGGTGAACCCTAACTTGTGCTCTAAGCCCTTTTATTGAATTAAGATTTCCTAAGGGTTTAGATAATTAATTGAATGTATTTTGTGTTTCTTGAATGTTGGGATGGAGTTTGGAAACTCCATTCCCTCTTGACCGATTTTGAGAAGATGAGGAGCAAGAGGAGAATTAAAGAGAACTTGTGATTAAGGTAAGAATCTACCTTGAAGCTTGTTTTAATTGCTTTAGAAATTGGGATGGGTTAAATTAAAATAATGAACCCAAACTATGTGAATTAATGTGGTTGATTGAATTTGAGGGTGATTGTGAACTTGTATTGATTTAAGGCCTAAGTGCCATTGAATTTGAGATTTGGGCTATATTGTTGTTTGAAGAGATGTTAATGAGCTTTGAATTGATATTGTGTGCTGGTAGGACCCTTGTAAGGGTGTGGCTAGAGTAGGAATGAAATTGGTGAGAGTTGATGATTTGGGAATGTAAGGTTATAAGGAGGTTATGACGAAATTTTAGTAGAAAAACAAGTGTTGTAAGATGACTTAATGAGATGGGAGAACCTAGTGTTTTGTAGTGTTGGGAGGAGAGGATGATAGCCTTGAAATGGTATTAGAGAACTAGGGGGAAGAGTGTAAAAATCTGTAGCAACATGGCTAAGAGAACCTTAGAAATTCTAGGAATGAGTTAGTGTGCAAGACTTTGGAAACAAGAGGTGTACTTGGGTTTTGAAATGGTATATGTGTGGGAATGAATTGGAATGATCATTGATGCATTTGATGAGGTTGGTAGGATGTAAACTAGCAAAGAAGTTAGAAATGCATAAGAGTGCAAAATGCAAAATGTGAGAAATTGAATTTGGGGATTTGAGTAAGAATTGGGTAGTGGATCTAACCAAATTTTGGTGGGAAGGAGTGTTTTGAGGTGTTTAATTATGTAGAAACTTGTGGAAAGATTAGGGAAAGTTTGAGGGTGGTTTAGGGTTGATTTGGGGTTGAAAAATGACCTTAATCAGTTTATAGCAGGGTCCGGGACTTAGGATATGTACCAAGTCCCGGACCGCATCAGAAAAACATGTCGAGAGCAAATGCAGGAATTGGTCCGGGACTTAAGTCCAGGACCAAGTCCCGGACCAGGGTATGAATTATGGCCGAGAGTTAGCAGCAGTATTGGTCCGGGACCTAGGGTCCGGACCAGGTCCCGGACCACCCCCAGAATTTACAGAGAGTGTTTTTTTAAGGGTTCTAAACATGGGGTTGAATGGTATTGGTTTTAGGGGATGTTTAGGAGTTATTTGGTGACTTATAAAGATCCTAAGAAGTATAAACAAGTGTTGGAAGTGAGTGAGTAAGTTAAGGAATTAAGTACGCTAAGTTAAACCGAAATAACGGGATAACGGGGTAAGTACGGGAGTAGCAACAGTGCACCTACCGTAATGTTTAAATATTAATTGAACCATTTGACATGTAATTAGTGGTTCAAGATTAAGACCGACGAGGAACGAGTGTGAACCAAGGAACGTGAGAACATCCGGTAAGTTAACCCTGGTGAAAGGTATGATTTCCTCATGCTCTGTATCCTATCTTGGTTACCCCGATTTATGTTGCTTGTTTGATTGTGTGATCACCTAACAAGATATATGCACGAATCGGATTGTGTGCACTTAATAGTGCTTGTATTGTATTGCTGTTTGCTGGATTGAATTTAAACCAAGTTTGTATAATTCATGAAATGTATGAATGATGAATGAGTCGCTTGTATGGGATTGTGTATCGTAGTGCGACCCATAGTTGAGTCTTGATTGTTTAGAGACTCGAAGAAAGAGTCATGATGCGAAATAACGAAAACGAGGTAACCCACGATAACCATCTATTAATGGACAACGATAAATCAAACTTATAACTTACTCGAAATGAGAACAAGCGACACATAAGGCTAGAGAACATCCTTAATAACAATAGTCAACCTCCTATGCATGGATGAGACTCAATGTTAGAAAATGAACATAATTCCTAAGTAATGGAAGTGTAGGGGCGACCCGTAAATCGGCGGATACAACGAGATAGGAAAATCTCCTAAGTTGTATGATAGCATCGAGGGAGATGCGGCTGACTGATGAATATATATACAGTACTTATATATGAGTATCTATTATTACTAACCCGAGAGTTTGGTTAGGGGATTGTGAGTCACGCGTGCAAGAAGAGGAAGCAACAGAGCGTATGTTTCCGAATCCGTGGTCGAACTCCCTTGTTACCGGGCCGTGTGCCACATAGTGGTACCCTGCGGGGCCGTGTGCCACATAGTGGTGCCCGACTGGAGTAAGACCGGCAGAGCTTACCCGTTTAAAGAGGTAATCTGGGTATTATGGGATAGGAAGAGGGAACATGAGAGAATGTTTCTAATCCTGTATTAAGATTATAAAGCCCGGTGGTGAGACCTATATGTCTCTGCTCGGAGGCCTTTGAGGCTTAACTTAAAATTATTTAAGAGTAGAATAATTAAGAACTAGATCGGGACCAAGGGTGTCTAATGATCTAGGAGTCAAGTAAACTACCCGGTAGGGGCGGAAGGTTGGTAAATGACAAGAATGAAACTCCCTTGAGATATGGTCACTCAAGGTTTAAGAAGAAGGTAAATGAATTTATCGAGCTGGACGTGATATCTATGTGGATTGTATTCCTGGATTGAATGTTGAACTTGATTGTGATGTATTATATAATGTATGTTGCATGTTGTTGTGATAAAATGAACCGCATGCTCTCGACTAATTAGTCGGCGTACCCTCGCTAGTACGCGGGGTATGCGGAAGTCATATTCAGCGTAAGCTGACCCCCTAGGGGGAACGTTTTTAGTGTGCAGGTACCCGAAGTGAATATGAACACTGTAAGAGACTGACAGCTAAGCCGGACACCGTTCGAGAGTAGGACGGGGTTGTTATTGATATGGGTAGTTGTTAAAGCAATTGTATTTGTATATTGTGGGATGTAAGACCAAAAAGGGTCATGGATTGTAACACCCCAACCGCTAATCCTTCCATTATCCTCTAATCACTCCCATACTTACCTTACTCGCAGCGGAATACTTACTTACTCCCGGCGGGTGATACAACGCCGTCAACCATCCCATGGTTAACAAGGCTACTACTACTTACCGTGTCGGTCTGATGATTAGAATAAACCAAATACATACTACTTACTTTACAATACCAAATACTTACTTACATTTGATTACCGAGTATACTGAATATATGAATTACATTCCATGATTACTTCCCAAAAATGAAGAGTTTATACATCCTCTCCTTACTATCCAATCAAGATTTCAATATTCAAAAAGGTGTACCACATGGTACACCGGCTACTCAAAATGGCCTAGCCATGTACAACTCGTACACTATTCCAGTCCTACTGCTACATCCCAAAAAGAATCACATCACGTCCTTACCCTACCGTCACGCCTCGCGGTACCTTGGAGTAAAAACATTCCCCCTAGGGGGTCAGCTTACGCGCAATGATAACCGCATACCCCGCGTGCTAGCGAGGGTACGCCAACTAATTGGTCGAGTACATGCGGTTCGTTTCATTCATACATACATACATACACGCTTATACAGTACAATACAATACATTTCATACACAAGGCATACATACATACAATACATACAAGAAGACAATTCAAGTCAACCTTTCATACTTACCGAATACTCACCCGCATTACGGAGATACAATTCTCTAATACATACAAAGGTCTTGTTAGCCTCATTACACACCCGGGTTAACGGGTGTTCAATACTCTGTTACTCCGGGTCAATGACTTACAATAGTCAAGACCAATACAATACAATACTTACTTCTTACATACTTTACTTCAGTTAAGTCGGTATGACCCCGGGCAGGATTACTACATCCCACCACCGGGCTTTAGGGTGGCCCACTAATCCAGGATGCTACCCATTCAAGGGAATTGGTCCATGGAAAAGATTATAGCCAGGATTCGGATCCAACCTCTTGTGTTTCCTTCCTCCTCACGCGTGGCCGAAACTATATCGGACTTCTACTCATTCCATTTTACTCATTACTCAAGTTAGGAGTCAGAATGTTAGGATTAGTAGAAGTCAGTACTTCATTTCCATACATACATACGATACACAATTACACAATACTTACACATACTTCTCATTTCCATTCATTCATTTCATGAATTATACAAACTAATTGTTCGAGAAGATACAACAAAACAAAATAGTTCAAACACAGTTAAGTGCAATATAAGTCCGATTCGTGCATTTATCTTGTTGGTGATCACATAGCACACAAATCGGGGTAACCAAGTTAGGATACAGGGCATAAGAATCATACCGTTCACCGTCGTATACGTACTACCGGGTTCCTTCGAGGATCAACTATTTGATTCCTATACATACATGAAGTAGTATGATCAATGACCTATTATTGATCTAACTTACTCCTTCATTGATACTTTTAATATTTACTTACTACTTCATTACTTCTTACTTGATTATAAAACCATTCTTTTCTTTACTACTTCTTAGACTTGTTTCCTTACTCATTTACTTACTTTCTTACCATTACTACATTACCTTCATTAATGTGTATTACTACCCACATATGCTTATATGTGTATAGGCATATATATATATATAATAATATATATAGATATATATGATTACTATAATCATATAATAAAACATTTTTTTTGTTTGACTCGACCGACCCACCCTGGGTCGGACCCATGGGTCGGTCGGCTGCAGAGACTTCGATTACTGAAAATTCCAGTCCGGCCGACCCAGCCAGGGTCGGTCCATTGGGTCGGTCGGTTACAGAAGAAATCCCCTACAAATTTCCACTCGACCGACCCAGGCAGAGTCGGTCCCCTGGGTCGGTCGGATGCAGAAGCATTTCCGACTACAAATTTCTACTCGACCGACCCAAGCAGGGTCGGTCCCCTGGGTCGGTCATGCAGAAACTTTCGAGTTTGCAGATTTTCGGGTCGACCGACCCTGCTAGGATCGGTCCTAGGGTCGGTCCAGCCCATACCCATTTTAATTACTTATTCTGAACTTAAACTCTACTCAATTCACACCCAATCCTTCCTACTCATTCCTAACATGTTACCACTCATTTTGATGCTCTAAATCACCTTAATTCATCTCCCAAACCTACTACTCAATTCCTACACCACTTACACCAATTTTCATCATTTCCATTCAACACTTACATTACTTTTCTTCACACTAATGCTACAGATTTTGGTTTCCCACATTATGCTACAGATTTTCCCTCAACTCCTATCCTCCAATACTCCCTCAACTAATGCTATTCCTAGCATCCAAAATACATTACCTTACACTCTAGTTTCATCCCATTTACAAACTCATTTCCAAATCTGTTTCAAGCTACAAAACTCTTCTTAAACTCTCAAATACTTCCTCTTCTTGAACAACTTAATCCTCTCATTCCTACACAAAATTTGACATAGTCCCCTATATTTTTAACATTCTCCCCACATTATTTCAGCTCACATATTCTCATTCTCACAACCTGTTTATACAATACATTATACCCACAATTCACACTACTACAACAACCTAAAATTCCTGCACATACTCAATCAATACCCCATGTTTTCCCAAGCTTCTAAACTCATTTAAAACTTCAAAACTGTTACAATATCATCACTCATCATACTACAATATGCTTACTACTCATTCCTCAATTCGTTACTCATTTTACTACTCCAAAACTGTTACAATGCTACATACAAAACTAGCTCAAGGTAAAGGTGGTTACCTTGTGTTTCTAGTTTTTGTTTCTTTCCTTTTCCTTCTCTTCCTTTCTCTTTTTCCTTCTTCTTGTTCTTCCTCACACAATGCACAATACTACAACCACCATACCAATACACACTACCATTTAACATTCATTTTTGCGCTAACCCTAGAATTTAAATGTTTTAGGGTTTAAGATGAGTATTACCTTCCAATGAATGGATGAGGTTCTTGACTAGCAGAGAACAATATTCCTAGCCCAACAAGAGAGCCAAAATCGGCTGGAACAAGAGGGCCAGAGTTCAAAAACTGAAAATCCTTATAATGCCAATGAGAGCTAGAAATGGAGGATTTTCGAAATTCTTTTTACCTCAAGATGATAAGGGGGTGAAGGTGCTTCTAATGGTGGACTTGAATCTTCAAATGGAGAATACCCACCGAAATGAAAGTGTCGTTTTCGATTTTTGAAAGGACGAAAATGTTCTCCTTTGCAAGAGGATTCCAATGGTATAATTTTTGTTGAATTTGGAGAAGGTTTGACCTCGCTAGTACGCGGGGTATGCGGAAGTCATATTCAGCATAAGCTGACCCCCTAGGGGGAACGTTTTTAGTGTGCAGGTACCCAAAGTGAATATGTAACACCCCTACCGCTAATACCGTCATTACTGTACAAATACGTACCTTCGCAGCGGATAATACTTACTCAACGGCGGGTGTACAATGCCGTTAGTCACCCACGTGACTAACAAGGCGGATTACAATACTACATACTATCGGTCTGATGATTATGAATATACCGTGTGCTCTACACAATACAATACTTTCCATTTCATACTCCTCCATATCCCAATTACAACTCCAATACATTACTATACCGAGTATACTACAATCCTGACATTACCGATACAGTTTAAACTTCCAAATTCGCATTCAATACGAGTACCAATCCCTACTATACAACTACCCATGCTTACGCAGCAGTCCCCTCCTACTCTCTCGAACGGCGATCAGCTTCGGGTACCTCACACTAAAAATGGTCCCCCGAGGGGTCAGCTTACGCTGAATATGACTTCCGCATATACCGCGTGCTAACCGCGGTACATCGACTACTTTGGGTCGAATATACATGGAGTTCATTTACATGCTTCATACATACTCATGCTACAACAATACAACAACAATACTTACATGCACTACAAATTCAATACTTACTAAGGAAGGCAGATCGATGGTCAACCATTCGTATTTGTTATTCATTCATTACTCTTCGTACTATATTCGGTATCACAACTCCACTCATACCTACTCCTTACTCCTACATACTCAACACTCCATGTTCGATACTTTACTCGTACACGTTTCTTATCCGTACTCGGTACTACACTTATGCATACTCGGCTCAATACTCCTTCTTACTCATACTCACTCGATACTCGATACTTACTCACACATACTCAATACTCGATACTCGCTACATACTCATACTCGCTTCTTGCTCATTACTCATTACATTACTCATACATACGCAATACCCATACTCATTACTTTGGTCCCGGGCGAAGACATACAAAGAGTCGCAACGACTCCCACCGGACCTACAATACGAGGGCTATACGCTTAGCTCCTCAAATACTCAAATGTCCGTTCTACCGGACTACACGAATTCCCAACACTCTTCTCTCAGAGCAACAATACAAACCTCATGGTTAGCCTAGAAGTATCTCTCTCGAGTACCTCCTGTTAGCTTGGGATTAACCACCGTCTAGTATCCTCATTTAAGGTTTCCCCAACATATCGAATACTCTCTCGTTTCGGGGCATACTTACATCAGTCGGGTCCTCTCATACTGGGTCGACTAATTACTAAGGGTTTTGGAGATCCCTCATATTCGTTACTACTCTCATGGTTCATGTTTTGCACCCAGATTAGTTCCTCTAATAGAGGTTATTTATATACTTCCACTAACTGTTGTTTGTGGATTATTCATTTCGTTTCTCCTACCGTTATCGGGAGGTTATTACTCTCGTACACTCTCTCACATTCTGGTGAGTCATTGATTTACGTTATCTTTTCTTGGTTCGTTGGTTTAGTGCGTGGCTACGGTTCCTTGGTTTCACACATAACTCTTACCACGAGTATACACGATAAGACTCATCTATGAGTCGGTCCTACGCACTAAGTAAGGCACACAATCAATCAAGGAAGGTTAGCTCAATCAACATACAACAGACATGCAACAAAGGCAATAAACCGTTTTCATGCTTTAGTCTTGATTAGCCGGCATACAACATACAAATCAACGTAACTCGGTTAGCTACGGGGCATGAGGAAATCTACCTTTCACCGGGGTTAGCTTTATACGTGTGGTTCCCTTGTTCCTTGTTCATACTTGTCCCCACTGATAATGTTTCCAACCTGTCATTAATATGATGTCATACAATACACAAATAATACTACTCCCGTTACCCCGGTGTACTTAATGTTCTTTTACTCTCCACTTTCTTAATTACTTTCCATACTTGTTTTCCTACTCAATTTACTTCCTTACCATTGGTGTTACATTAATGGTATATTACTAAGGTTCTTTATTCTGTACTGACCTTCATGCATACATACATATGATTACTATGTTATATATATATATATAGATATATATATATATATATATATAATATTTTAAGTTAGGGCCGTCCGACCCACCGTCCGACCCAAGCCCTGGGTCGGACCGTTCCAGTAGATCTCCTCTCAGAAATTCTCCCTGTCCGACCCAGCACTATTCCGTCCGACCATACCTCTGGGTCGGACCATTCCAGAAGTTTTGGTCCTGTCATCCAAGCTCCGTCCGAACCCACTCCACCCAACGTCTGGGTCGACGAAGTTCAAAACTCGCGACGGAAAATTTAGGCTGTCCGACCCAGTCCGAATCCACGGCTCTGGGTCGGACCATTCCGAGAAAGTTTTACATCTCGTTGTTTAACCCTGTCCGACCCCGTCCTATCCAGACTCTGGGTCGGACGGTTCCAAACCTTGTTACAGATTTTTTTTTCCTTCCCAATTTCACCCATTGTTCCTCCCCAATCTTCCCTACATACATCCTAACATGTTTTAGTACCATTTAAACGATTCTAAATCACCTTAATTCATCCCAAATCCATTACTAATCCATCAAACAACTTACAACAATTTCCCTCACTTCCTTTCAACACTTACCAACAGTTTTTCATTCTCTAATGCTACAATTTTTTTACAACTCTTACCATTCCAATCCTCCTCTACAACCATGTCACTCCTAGCATCCCAAATACATTTCCAAGCCCTTACATTACCTACACCCAAGTCCAACTCTCCACTTACCAAATCTTGCACATTAAATTCTTCCTAGTTTCTACAATGCATTTTTGATACTCTTTGCTATAGATTTTTACCTTCTCATTTCTCATACTACAATTACCATTCCTTAGTTAGTAAACCATCTATACTAAATCCCAATACACATCTTGGTTCTCCCATTCACCAAGTCATTCTTAATGCAAATTCCTACTAAAATTTCGCCATAGTTTTCCTACTTTCCTTACTTATCCACACATACCCTTTCTCATCCAAATCATTCCTATTCTAGCCACACCCATACAAGGGTCCTACCAGCAATAACAACAATCCTTAATACATCAATACACTACCAAACATCAATACCAATCCTCATACACAATATACTTGGCTCCAAGGCCTACAATTCACTTACTAATTCGCAAATACTCAAAACTTCATAATCTTCAATATTAATACAATAGTTTAGGTCTTTTATTTGTTTACCCATTCCCAAATCCTAAAGCATTCAAAATAGCATTAGGGTAACTTAATTACCTTATTTCTCCATTCTTTGTTTCCAAGCTTCTCATCTCCTCTTCTTGGTCACAATCGGTCAAATGGGAATGGAGTTGTCAAACTCCATCCCAACACCCAAGAAACACACAAATGCATTTTAATTATCCTTCTAAACCCTTAGAGAATTCTAATTCAATAAAAAGGCTTAGAACACAAGTTAGGGTTTTACCTTTGGAGATTTTTGAGAAAGATTTTTAAGGCTTGTGTACAAAGGAGAGCTCATCCACCATTGGAGAGTTGAACCAAGCTCAAACAAAGAAGAGACAAGGCATTACAAGGAGGGCAAAATCGGCCAAGGCATGGAAATGAAGAAAATGAGTTTTTCTCTTGAATCTTTTTACCTTAGGAGGAAGAGGAGACTCCAAGCTTCGATTTGGTACCATTTCCTCTTCAAATGGGCAAAACCCATGGAGATGAACTTCTTCCTTTTTGAATTTTGAAAAGAGAGGGAGATAGGTCTTGGTGAGAGGAGCAAGAATCTATGCTCGGTTTTCAATTCAGAGCTTTATTGAAGCTTGTACAAGAAGAAGAAGATGAAGGAGCCATGGGAGCTCCTTTGTTGCAGTCAAATCGTCCAAGGAGAAGAAGAGAGGAAAGAGAGGAAAGAGAGAGGGTGTTCACGGTGGGAAAGGAAAGAATGAGAGGAGAGAGAAGAGAAAAGGTGGGTATTTGTTTACTTTTTCCACTTTTCACTATTTACTTTATGCTTTTTGACTTATTATATTAGTTAGCTAGTTATGTGTGAGAGGGGAGTCACAAGACTCATAAAAACCGGCCCCCACCTTATTAGTAAGCTGGAGCGTTTTCGTCTTTTACAGAAACGCTCGTTATTTACCCGGTTTTAGTACTATTCACTAACCGGGCCCGTTTTCCGGAATTTTCTCGTTTCTTTATTTTTATTGGTTATTAAGCTTCCATAAATGCTTAATAATTATTTATGGTTTATAATTTTTACGGGTCTGTTTGACCACTTAAAGTCACGTTTTTCGGGTTTCCTCGAAAACGTGCGCTAAAGCTCTTTAGCGTTTTAATACATTTCTTGGATCCGTTTTCTTCGGGAATCATTCCCGTATACTAATTAGGCATGAATAAGCCTTAGAATCCTTACGATACTATAACCGAGGTCTCGTACCTCCTATGGTTATTTAACGCTCATTTTAGCGTTTTCCGCTTTCTAAGCGTTTTTCTCATTCCTTTGGATTTATTTTCTTTACCAAAATTACTTAGGCACTATTAGGCCCTTAAATACTATATTAGAATAATATAATCACCATATTTAAGTTCGGGGTATTTCAATCTACCCCCCTTAAAGAACTTTGCCCTCAAAGTTGGTGAATCTAATACTGTTACTCGTACCAATACTCTATGCTAAGGTTATGACCTCTACATATGACTTGTCAAACTCCAAATGTCTGACATGATGCATACTACGCATCCAAACAGCATGTCACTGCATGCATAGCAATCAAAAATATCCGTTTTACTTCTCTCCAAGGGGGTCCATCCGAAGACAATTAGGTACAATCCTCCCCCAATGGAGAGTGATCCTCAGGTACCGGTCACGTTTGAACACTTACGCTTTCTGGTTCACGGCCGTCATGACTTGAGCACTTACGCTTTCTGGCTCTACGGTCCTTTGGTTCTGATCAAATTCATTTGCACATATAGAGATCCTAAGGCACTTACTCATACTTACTTACTCATACTTTACTCATACTTACTCATACTTACTCGGGACTACACTGCCCCAGTGCCCTTGGAAAAATACAAAACACACACTGTTACCGTACACCCGGTGTAGTGGTTTCAAACTACTCTACACTTCACACAGACTCAAAACTAGCTTCACCTCCTATGGTTTCGACCGGATACCCGTGCCTAGGCATGGAAGATCCACTAGCGCCCGTGGGAGCGGTTTTAAAACCGATCCTCATTCTCAAGTTTGAAGAAAACATTGTACCAAATTAGTTTTGGAAATTCATTTTGAAAACTTTGCATACATCTCCCAATTTCAATTTATGATGATCATGCCTAATACTAGTGTTATTATTGTGACCACTTAGGGAGCTTCCGGAGTCCTTCAACCCCAATGTGATCAGCATTGGTGTTGAATTATCCTTCCACTCCAATTTGTGTTCGGCTTCCCTTGATCGCTAGCAAATCAAGTTCCACTTCCCACCTCAATACAAACAGACAGATTGTCAAACATTATATCGTTTTCTATCTTTTTAATCTTGCTACTCGTAATCATACACATACATTTTCCAATTTATATGATTTACTTACTTACTTACTAATCATTTCATCAATTATTGCTACATCTTCTCCAACTGCTATACTTAAGAATTCATGGTATAATATCCCATTAATTTGCTATACTCCAATTTATACTCATAAAATACATCGGTTGTACACCGATTCATACTCATTACATACGTCGGTTGTATACCGATTTATACTCATTACATACATCGGTTCCGTACCGATTTATACTCCTCAAGTCTCCCATACATACTCATTCTTCATACTATTACCAATCGGGTTTCTCATTACCCTGGAGTTTCTCTACTCCTTTTCCTATGCTTACTTCCCAAATTACCACAATTACACGATGAGTGAATACAAATGTTTATGTAACATAAGTATCACCATCAAAACGAATTCTCTTGCGCTATGCGCATTGTAGTTTACGCACCTATCACGTAAAACATACATTTCGCGGTTTTCGCTCTACCCCCCTTAAACGGGATTACGCCCACGTAATCTACCATGTGTCAACATTGGACATTGGTCGAAGGCATTCAGCCGTCATGGAGTGGTTCAGTTTCCATGCGGTCTATTATACAATGTTCCTTGATCAACGGGTCTTAACCGTACTATCGGTTAGTCCCTGCATCAAGAATTTCCATCGGAGTTATTCAACTCTTAATCGGATTCGGTTCTAGCCTAAATGGCTTTGAGGCATTGGTGATTAGCCTTTTATTCACTAGGTGTATTTCGCTTAGAATTCTGGGTCCACTAGCTTCTGCTGCGCGACCCTGATAACTTGGGTTATTCGCCCTTCTTGTTATCTTGAACGTGTTACACATCACCTTTTTATCCCTCTTGTTGTGGGAACACGGTTATTAGCCAAGTGTGGTATTCTCTTACCGTGCTCGAACTCGATGAGTTTTGATTCCTAACCAGCTCTCTGGCAATCTGTATGTACACTGTTGTGTTTGTAGTGATCATTCACTTGGTTCCTCCGACTTATTGTCGGTTGAGGTTACGTCACTACTTGGTTGTAGTGCTTCCTCTACTGTTAGTAGCTTTTGAATTATACCAGTTTCTCTGGTTCATTACAAGTGTTCTTTACTTGTATGACCTTGCATTTTCAATGCGTCGGTCCTTGTGACTTTCTTAAGTCTCCTTTCGCTTTTATTCCAATGGGATTCACATCTTGTGATTGTTGGTGTGTTTCACACCCTTCGTGCTCTTTGGCCTTAGGCCGCACGGTTTGTTTCTAAGCTTTCTTGACTGGCTTATGCCATGTTTACTGGTGAAAGGAGGGATTTACCATGATTTACATTTTCCATCTTCCTAGCTATCTCACTTGATCATTAACTGCACAAGTGCAATACCAAAACACTCAGTCATACAGAGTGCAGAGGCGTAAACTCTTGGCAGTAAGTCTCTTATGAGGTCGCAATAGGACTGATCGTTACTCTTTCAGGTGGTGCTTCATCATTTGGTGCAGACTTCTGGCTTGTTGCCCGGTCTGTCTACCATCTTGTATTAACAACTCCATAGTATTGGGTGGTTATTCACATACGTTGGTCGCCTGTTGCGCACCATGTTCTTACTGATTTCACGGTGTTGGTTCACATGGCATCCGTTGTTGCTAGCTTCAGCTCAGCTCATGCTCTATCATTCATACGATGGTTTCCCATGTATTTGGCAATACCGAATTTGGTATTCCTTTATTTTTCTGAGCTCCCTGAGCATCATTGGTTTATAATCGGTTACTCCTTGGTTGTCATCAATTGCTGTTGAAGCTTATTTCAAATTGCTTGGCAATAATTGTATGCTCAAGCCTGACTACGTTAGTAGTTCTGAAAGGGATATATCTCCCGACAGGTATTGATGGTATCCCCTTCTTGGGATCCATGTGTTCTCCACTCTTGTGGTCTCACATTATGAGGGGCGTCCTCATTCATTGGTTGTTACTCTTTTATCGGTGTCATCCTTGACCACTTTCCATATAGTTCACCTTGGTTTTGCAACCGTTGGGTTGTGTGGTAACAGTTGCATGGCCTACTAGCCATGTTGCCTAGAGCTCTGCTCATCATAGGTTGTTTCCAAGTGGTTATTTCCCATAACCCATCGCTGGATTTGGAGGTTATACTGGGCTCCCTGACAAGATCGTCACATCACGCTTCCGTCTGTTGGAGACCCTCTTTGTATTTTGGTATTGATCGATACCATTTATTAATTTGGGGTATCCCCTATCAAGTGGGATCTCGTCGGTGTTCTAACCGGTTGCTCGTTCCGATTGTGGTGTTTTTACCACGACATCTCGTTCAACTGTGTTGACTTGCTACCCTTTATGGATTGCTCCTGGGTATTACCGATTATGCGGTAGCATCTGGCATGTATGAGTATTTTCAGTTGGTTGTCCTGCCTTGCGGTTCTGGATCTGAGTTATCCGTTTCGGGTTGTAACGTCTCCCGTTCTTAGGGTAGACCATTGGTGTTTTTCCTTGTGTTATAACGGATTTGATATCCCTTCCGGTGATGAATGGTATTTCTAGTACCTTACAACATCACCCTGTGTGTTGTGGTTGTTGATCTGGGAATTCTATCCCGTTCGTTGAACACTGTTGTGTTAATGTTAGGCGTTTGCCTTACTGTGCTTAGACTGGGTATTCCTTCCAGTTATCATGCTTTACTTAGATATATTCGAGACATGTCCAATGTCTTATCCCGTTGTTAGTGCTTCTTGCACTTTCAACTCTTAATGGTTCTCCTGAATTGAGTTCCTGACTCCTTAGCTTGTAGCTTATCTGAGCTTCCTTTGTTCGGTTGAGGTAACCAGCTGTTCCGTTTCGAATTTACTTATGGTCCGTAGAGCGGAGTTGACTACTTCCCGTGTGTCGTACACTACATGTATACATACGTGGGGTACCGTCTTGGCACGTTACCACTTACCTAACTATCTGTCAGGCCCGCAAGCTCCTTCGGAGTGCGGTCGTCCCACATCCCGTATTTGGGTACACTCGTAGTGTTCGTCACACGCCTAGGTGAAGTATTCTATTGTCAACTCCTCTTGTATCATCCTATGATACTCACCGTAATTCCGTCTGTTTGGTTGTTAAAATCCAAGGTTTAAAAGAGAAGTGGTGATTTTGAAAGAAAAATCTGGGTTTTGAAATAACAGTTTGGTGTGAAAAGAATTTTCATGGTGTTGCCATGTCTGAGGTCTTGACCAAGTTCAGCTTCTCGCTGACTGGTATACTCTTAATACAATGGTCGGGCCGTTAGGCCTTTCCGAGGTTTCATTATTTAGATACTGAGGATTGGTGATCCTATATTTGCTCCATTCGTCGTAGCGGTATTGTAGGAAGTATTTGCGGGTTGGTAAAAGTATTCCAACCGTCCTGTAGTTGCTGCACTTGCCCTAGGCAAGTGCGCGGGTAGGTTGTTTTTCAGTCAACGTATACCAGTTACGGTATCGTTTCCATCCTTATTGGGTGGTCTTATTAGATCTTTCTTTGATCTTTTGATCTTGGTGATCGATCTCCTGAGTCGCTTCTCAGTATACTTGACATGATTGTCGTCCATCCGGGTGTCTCACGCCTTCAGTGTGGTTGACGAGACTTGACTTATCCTTAGGAACCAGGTTGTGGTCCTATAGGTGTATGTGTTATGATTTCTTTCACAGTTATCTGAACTATGTTGTTCGGTTATTACAGCCTCTTGGCATGTAGGTTTGGTGTTAATCCAACCTCGACTAATTCTTAGTCGGTTTGTATACCGTTGTTGGTATCATCAAGGTTACAGTCCGTAGACTCTCTTGTCTTGGCTTGTTACTCCATCTTCCTTGCTTCATTGCACGATTGTGCTTCTCTTCTTGCTGGCCACACATGGTTCTCGCGACTGCGAAGCATGTCGCCCCATGGTGCCATAAATTCCATTATCCTTGTGTTTAGGATCTTCTTTCCTCCGCCATTAAGTGCGGTCCTTGTCATCAAACGGGAACCGTCTTCGTGACTTCCAGTTCTTGGACTCTTCCGTAGGACAGGTTCTTTCTTAATAAGGCTTGTTTTGTAATGCCAGATCGGGTTTTACCCGAGTGTGAGAGGTCTTTCCATCTCTCTGGCGTTATTATTCCAACTTTATACCGGGGGTTGCGGAGGGCGGGTATGGTTGTTGTAGGTTTCCGATTCATACGGAAGTTCCTAACTAGCGTCCTCGCACACTAGCACTCAACCCTTAGCCCTAAGTCTCTACTTCCTAACTCGGTATTTACCTAAACTCGGTATTTCATCCATCAGAGCGATACTTCGCTCTGATACCACTTTTTGTAACACCCCTACCGCTAATACCGTCATTACGTACAAATACTTACCTTCGCAGCGGATATACTTACTCAACGGCGGGTGTACAATGCCGTTAGTCACCCACGTGACTAACAAGGCGGATTACAATACTACATACTATCGGTCTGATGATTATGAATACCGAGTGCTCTACACACAACAATCTTTCCATTTCATACTCATCCATAACCCAATTACAACTCCAATACATTACTATACCGAGTATACTACAATCCTGAATTACCGATACAGTTTAAACTTCCAAATTCGCATTACAATACGAGTACCAATCCCTACTATACAACTACCCATGCTTACGCAGCAGTCCCCGTCCTACTCTCTCGAACGGCGATCAGCTTCGGGTACCTGCACACTAAAAATGGTCCCCCGAGGGGGTCAGCTTACGCTGAATATGACTTCCGCATATACCGCGTGCTAACCGCGGTACATCGACTACTTTGGGTCGAATATACATGGAGTTCATTTACATGCTTACATACATACTCATGCTACAACAATACAACAACATACTACATGCACATACAAATTCAATACTTACTAAGGAAGGCAGATCGATGGTCAACCATTCGTATTTGTTATTCATTCATTACTCTTCGTACTATATTCGGTATTCACTACTCCACTCATACCTACTCCTTACTCCTACATACTCAACACTCCATGTTCGATACTTTACTCGTACACGTTTCTTACTCCGTACTCGTTACTACACTTATGCATACTCATTACTCAATACTCCTTACTTACTCATACTTACTCATACATACTCAATACTCTACTCTTACATACTCATACTTGCTTCTTACTCATACTCATTACTTACTCATACATACGCATACTCATTACTTTGGCCCGGGCGGAGTCATACAAGACTCGCCACCGGACCTACAATACGAGGGCTATACGCTTAGCTCCTCAAATACTCAAATGTCCGTTCTACCGGACTACACGAATTCCCAACACTCTTTTCTCAGAGCACAATACAACCTCATGGGTTAGCCTAGAAGTATCTCTCTCGATAACCTCTGTTAGCTTAGGGAATTACCACCGTCTAGTATCCTCAGATTTAAGGGTTTCCCCAACATATCGAATACTCTCTCGTTCGGGGCATACTTACATCAGTCGGGTCCTCTCATAATGGGTCGACTAATTACTAAGGGGTTTGGAGATCCCTCATCATTCGTTACTACTCTCATGGTTCATGTTTTGCACCAAGATTAGTTCCTCTAATAGAGGTTACTTATATACTTCCACTACTGTTCGTTTGTGGATTATTCATTTCGTTTCTCCTACCGTTATCGGGAGGTTATTACTCCCGTACACTCTCTCACATTCTAGTGAGTTCATTGGTTTACGTTACGTTCATTTATTGGTTTGTTGGTTTAGTGCGTTGCTACGGTTCCATAATTCACACATGACTCTCGCTACGAGTCAATACACAACAAGACTCATCTATGAGTCGGTCTACGCACTAAGTAAAGCCACACAATCAATCAAGAAGGTTAGCTCAATCAACATACACAAGACATATAATGAAAGGCAATAAACCGTTTTCATGCTTTAGTCTTGATTAGCCGGCATACAGCACACAAATCAACGTAACTCGGTTAGCATACGGGGCATGAGGAAATCATACCTTTCACCGGGGTTAGCTTTACCGTGTGTTCCCTTGTTCCTTGGTTCATACTTGTTCCCACTGATAATGTTTCCAACATTGTCATTAATACGATGTTCATACAATACAAATACACTAATACTATTACTACTCCCTACCACCTACCCCCCGTTATCCCGGTATTCTTAATGTTCTCATACTCTCAACCTACTTATTACTTTTTACTTGTTTTCCTACTCCCTATACTTACTTCTTCTTACCATTGTTGTCACATTAATGGTATATTACTAAGGTCCTTTATTCATGTACTGACCTACATACGTACATACATATGATTACTATGTTACTATTTTTTTTTTTATAAGTTAGGGCCGTCCGACCCACCGTCCGACCCAAGCCCTGGGTCGGACCATTCCAGTAGATTCTCCTCTCAGAAATTCTCCCTGTCCGACCCAGCACTATTCCGTCCGACCCATACTCTCTGGGTCGGACCATTCCAGAAGGTTTTGGTCCTGTCGTCCAAGCTCCGTCCGACCCACGTCCGACCCAACGTCTGGGTCGGACGAAGTCAGAAACTTCGACGACGGAAAATTTTAGCCTGTCCGACCCACGTCCGATCCACGGCTCTGGGTCGGACCATTCCAGAAAGTTTACATCTCGTTGTTAAGCCCTGTCCGACCCACGTCCGATCCAGACTCTGGGTCGGACGGTTCCAGAACCTTGTTACAGATTTTGTTTTTCCTTCCCAATTTCACCCATTGTTTCCCCAATCTTCCTACATACATCCTAACATGTTTTAGTACCATTTAAACATTCTAAATCACCTTAATTCATCCACCAAATCCATTACTAAATCCATCAAACAACTTACACAATTTCCCTCACTTCCTTTCAACACTTACAACAGTTTTTCATTCTCTAATGCTACAGATTTTTCTACAACTCTTACCATTCAATATCTCCTCTACCAATGTCACTCCTAGCATCCCAAATACATTTCCAAGCCCTTACATTACCTACACCCAAGTCCAACTCTCCACTTACCAAATCTTGCACATTAAATTCTTCCTAGTTTCTACAATGCATTTTTGATACTCTTTGCTACAGATTTTTACCTTCTCATTTCTCATACTACAATTACCATTCCTTAGTTACTAAACCATCTATACTAAATCCCAATACACATCTTGGTTCTCCCATTCACTAAGTCATTCTTAATGCACAATTCCTACTAAAATTTCGCCATAGTTTTCCTACTTTCCTTACTTATCCACGCATACCCTTTCTCATCCAAATCATTCCTATTCTAGCCACACCCATACAAGGGTCCTACCAGCAATAACAACAATCCTTATACATCAATACACTACTACCAAACATCAATACCAATCCTCATACACAATATACTTGGCTCCAAGGCCTACAATTCACTTACTAATTCGCAAATACTCAAACTTCATAATCTTCAATTATATAATACAATAGTTTAGGTTCTTTTATTTGTTTACCCATTCCCAAATCCTAAAGCATTCAAAATAGCATTAGGGTAACTTAATTACCTTATTTCTCCTTCTTTGTTTCCAAGCTTCTCATCTCCTCTTCTTGGTCACAATCGGTCAAATGGGAATGGAGTTGTCAAACTCCATCCCAACACCCAAGAAACACACAAAATGCATTTTAATTATCCTTCTAAACCCTTAGAGAATTCTAATTCAATAAAAAGGCTTAGAACACAGTTAGGGTTTTACCTTTGGAGATTTTTGAGAAAGATTTTTAAGGCTTGTGTACAAAGGAGAGCTCCTCCACCATTGGAGAGTTGAACCAAGCTCAAACAAAGAAGAAACAAGGCATTACAAAGAGGGCAAAAATCGGCCAAGGCCTGGAAATGAAGAAAATGAGTTTTTCTCTTGAATCTTTTTACCTTATGAGGAGAGGAGACTCCAAGCTTCGATTTGGTACCATTTCCTCTTCAAATGGGCAAAACCCATGGAGATTAACTTCTTCCTTTTTTGAATTTTGAAAAGAGAGGGAGATAGGTCTTGGTGAGAGGAGCAAGAATCTATGCTCGGTTTTCAATTCGGAGCTTTATTGAAGCTTGTACAAGAAGAAGAAGATGAAGGAGCCATGGGAGCTCCTTTGTTGCAGCTCAAATCGTCCAAGGAGGAAGAAGAGAGGAAAGAGGGAAAGAGAGAGGGTGTTTTCACGGTGGGAAAGGAAAGAATGAGAGGAGAGAGAAGAGAAAAGGTGGGTATTTGTTTACTTTTTCCACTTTTCACTATTTACTTTATGCTTTTTGACTTATTATATTAGTTAGCTAGTTATGTGTGAGAGGGGAGTCACAAGACTCATACAACCGGCCCCCACCTTATTAGTAAGCTGGAGCGTTTTTCGTCTTTTACAGAAAACGCTCGTTATTTTACCCGGTTTCGGTACTATTCACTAACCGGGCCCGTTTTCCGGAATTTTCTCGTTTCTTTATTTTTATTGGTTATTAAGCTTCCATAAATGCTTAATAATTATTACTCAATGCATTATAATTTTTACGGGTCTGTTTGACCACTTAAAGTCACGTTCTCTCTGGGTTTCCTCGAGAAACGTGCGCTAATGCTCTATTAGCGTTTTAATACATTTCTTGGATCCGTTTTCTCCGGGAATCATTCCCGTATACTAATTAGGCATGAATAAGCCTTAGGAATCCTTACGATACTATAACCGAGGTCTCGTACCTCCTATGGTTATTTAATGCTCATTTTAGCGTTCTCCTCGCTTTCTAAGCGTTTTTCTCATTTCTTTGGATTTATTTTCTTTACCAAAAATTACTTAGGCACTATTAGGCCCTTAGATACCATATTAGAATAATATAATCACCATATTTAAGTTTGGGGTATTTCAGTAAGAAAATCTTGGTTTCCACCATTTTCTTCACATGTCCGAAAATTGGTACTCATGGGACTCCATTTGAATGCCTTGTTCTAGCTTGTTTCTACTCTTCAAAGGAGAAGGAGTCCTTCTTGCTTCATATCCAAGCTTGTCTTGAGAAACTAAGGTAAAACAATCACCTTAATACCTTAAAGCATATTTTTAACCTAGGGTTTGTTCCTTAGGGTTAATGTTTTATCTAGTACTCATTGGAGTCATTGAATATTGGTTAGAACATTGGCAAGGAGATACACATTGGTGACCGAGATTGAACAAAGAAAAACCTAAGGAAGAAAGCTTTTTAACCTTGTAAAAGAACAAGGTAAATTACTTACCTTAAGGTGTTTTATTGTTTAAGGGAATGGGATCTAGATATGTGATGAGTTTAGTGTAGAGTTTACATTAGGGAAAGGGTTTATAAAACCTAGGAGAAACATGAGCATATTTGTGAACTTGTGACTAAAGCAAATGAGACGAGAGATAGTTAAAACAATGTGGAGATGAATTACAAGAAGCATTTTATTTCATGGGAGCCTTGTTGTGTGTACTCGCAGGTCGAAGGCAAATATATGTGGAAATTCAGTGGTTAAGATTATTGTCATTTAAAGGGCCTAAGTGCCAAGCATTTTAAGTTTAAGCACTATATGATGATGTGGAAGTTTTAGTGTAAATTGTGTGTTAAGGTGTTGTGATGAGAATTGGGTGATGTTGGTTGTTTGATGGAGAAAAACCATGTGTTAGGATGTGCTATGTACTAGAGAACCCATGGCAAAATTTAAGGAGAACTTAAGTATTACGATATCCTAAGGGGATTTAATGACTAAAGGAAGTACTAGGATGTTAGAGGTTGTCTTGATGAAAAAGGGTGAGAATAAGGTGTTCTAATGACTTATATGACTTAGGTATCACCATGAAGGTTTAGGAAACAAGAGAATGGTTTGAGTATTTAGGACTTAGGCAAATGTTGGTGTACGACTAGGAAGGAAATAATGTGTTGATGGATGAAGTTTAACTGTGAAGGAACTTTAAGTAAATGCATAAAAGAGTTTAGATGGTGAAAGATGCTTGGGAGATGATGTTATAGTGGTGAGGAAAACATTTGGCATAGTGGTTCATTAGGTATGAACCACCACCTAGAAACCTAGAGGAAAACATTACAAGTGTTAGCATTATTACAAGGAAAATGCATATGACTAAGTGATCTTGGTGAATGATTTAATGTGTTTAAAGGAGGGCTTAGGTGTATTTGAGGTGCCCAAATGAGGTTATAACATATTAGGATATATGAGGAGAAGTTGGAGTTGAATGGGAATTTAGAAACAAGGTTCTGAGCCGACCGACCTTAGGGACCAGACTTGCAAGGTCGGTCGGGCTCAGTTTACACTACCGGAAAATGTTTCTGGAACCGACCGAACTTGGGGACCGGACTTACAAGTTCGTCGGGCTTGTATTCTGTGAAGGAGTTAAGTCACTGGAATCGACCGAACATAGACCGACTTGGCATTCGGTCGAGCTTAAATTTCCCACGGGGAAACTCTCGGAATGGACCGACCTTGGGACCGGACTTGCAAGGTCGGTCGGGGTAGAATTTTCAAACGGTGAAGTGTTCTGGAATGGACGGCCTTAGGTAAGGTCGGTCGGAAGTTCGGTCGAGCCTAAAAATAAAAAAAAAGAAAATTTTGAATTCTAAGAATGGAAATGGGTAATAAGGTATGCCTTTGGTGGGGTGTAATGATTAGGACCCTAAGAACTTAAGAAATTAAGTTAAATTAAGTATAAGTTTTAATGTTTAAAGTTAAGTTTATGAGCTAAGTGGCAAAGACTTGAGAGGTTATTGAATGGGAATCCTTAGGGACTATGAGTTAAGTAAGGTGCAAATAACTAATGACCTAAAATGAATGAATGTTTTAGGTTTGTGAATTGGGACCCCGAAGAAGATTAATCAAACAACGATCGACGGTGAACGGTACAATCCTTCTTGTGACCTGCTTGCTAACGAGGTGTCCCTCGGCTTGTGTGCTATCTGTTTAATTGCTATGACTAAACAAGATAAAGCATGCAACCGGTTATATTGTTCTCGTTGTGATTGTGTTATATTTACCTAAACCCCGAGACTTGAGATTGTTACTAACCAAGTTTAGTACTTACTGAGTTAAGAATAAGAGTTAAGTTTGATGGTCGTTGGTTAATGCCCGTTAGGGCTTACTAGCACATGGTGATTAAGATGTCGACTAACTGGAACTTGAGTGAGGAAACCCGGGACCGATCTCCGTCCATGCATGCTAAGGAAAAAGGGGGAACGGTATCTGAATCAAATCCGCCCTCCGCTTAAGACTTGTCTTCGGACTTGTAGCCTAGGGCCGGTTGCCGGCTCAGCTACGCTGGACTCCCTTCCAAGTAGGTGGCATTAAGATGGTGCGTGGGATCACCTAAATCCCAGGTTTGAGTTAAGCTACAACCATCCCTTCCAGGAAAGGTTTGTATATTGAGATTAAGATTAGATTGAGATTAAGATTAAGGTAATGGTAAGGAACTGAGGTTAAGAAAATGAGGACTAAGGAGGGGGTTACTAACCCACTTGATAAGGGAACTCTGAGTCGTTCATTATTTGTGAACTATATATGTTCATCTGTGGTTTATTGTTATTGCACTTCATATTATCTTGTGTATGTAATCAATTTCCATGCTATCGCAATTAGTCGTCGTAGCCCCGTTAGCTTGGGGGCCATGAGAGGTGTACCAGCATTCGTGCTGACCCCCTCGGGGGTTTTTTACACTTGCAGTAAGAGACCCATGAGGACGCACTACGAGAGTAGGAGCGGTTAGACTTAGGGTGGGAGTTTATTTTGAGTTCGGGATGCGCTTGTGCACCCGACTGTTATGTTTAAACTGATGTAAGGTTGAGATGATGTTTAAGATACTTATACTCGGTTGGTTGTGGTATTGTGGTTGGTGATGTTTTTGAGTTGGATAAGTATTATGGATAATCATGTAAATGTTGACCGGTATATTCTAACGATCAGACCGTGGCAAGGTCCAGGTGATATTTATTTCCGCTGCGACGTGTTCGATTAGGTGTTTAGTTTTGCAATAACCACGAATGGCTTTGGATGGGGTGTTACAAAAAGTGGTATCAGAGCGTAGTTACGCTCTGTCAAGAAATACCGGACATGAGTAACCACCGAGTTAGGATATAAGTTAAGGAATGAGTGTTGGGTAAGGGTGTGAGAAGTTAGAGTGAGTAGAGTCAGATGACCACTAGTAAGTGTGGATTGTCTTTACCGTCTACGGACGTTATAAATTCACTAACCGAAACAGTGGTGAATATGAATCTAATGTGAGTTATGCTTGTTCAGATGGCAGGACGTCCTAGGGGAAGCCGAGGTCGCGGCCAGGGTGAGGATACTTCAGAATACCTGGAGGGCAGACGATCGCAGAGATCGTAGCTGCCGCATTAGGGCATATGGGCTATCAGCCTGTGCGGGTGCACCACCCCACCGCCACAACCTAGGGAACCAAACTGGGTGAAGAGTCTAGCAACCTTCGACCCGCGCACTTTAAGGGGGAGACCGATCCCGCCAAGCTTGAGGCGTACATCTCCGAGCTGGAGACCGCCTTCGAGACCCTTGATGTCCCTGCCGGGATCAATGCGTTTAGCTGCTTTCTATCTGAAGGGGGCGGCAGGCGATTGGTGGAAGCTGGTGAGGGTCGAGCATGTTCCAATCCAGAGTTCGGCTGGGAGCATACACACCTTGCTACGAGCAAAGTAACTACCCCCCCCATGTTCCAGACGAAGAAGCGCTTGCAGTTGGATGCGCTTAGGCAGACTGACAGATGACAGTGGACGAGTATTACTCGTACGTTCACTGCCTTGCTCCGTCTTCTGCCAGGTCTTGATCATTCTGACCAGATCTTGGTGGACCGCTTCTATGGCGGGCTTAGCCATCGACTCGCTACGGCATGGGGCCGACGAGTTACACTACCTTGCAGGTAATAAGAATGATTGAGATTGAGTAAGTAATGAGTAAGATTTAGATTATGAGAAATAAGTGTGACTAATACTATGGAAAAGCAGGAGTGCTATCATGCCGCTGCTAAGGTTGAGATAACCGTCCAGCTGAGGGACGAGGAGAATGCAAAGAGGAAGAGTGCTGGTAAGAGCTCAGAAAGTCAAGGGCAAGGAGGGTACAAGAAACAAAAGTACCAGCCTCAGGCCCAGAAAAATCAGAACCCAAAGGGGAGGGAGGAAAAGGAGAAGGCTTCGGAAGAGCCATTGAAGTTGACATATGCTATTGCAGCTACACCCCTGCGCTCTAAGGCGCCAAAGGGTAAGGAATTGATATTAAATGAGTTAAGAAACAAATTAGTAACCATTTGAGATATGAGAATTGACAATATGAATCCTCAGGATCTGAGACTGAGAAGGGAGCCGGTGGTGGCTACCAGCGACGCTTCATCTGTAGGTGGTGTCACAAGGACCACCCCGGGCTCGACTGTAAGGGGAATAAGGTGGAGTGCAACTTTTGTGGAGTCTACGGGCATCGAGCGTATGAGTGTTACCGGAACCCTGCTAGCAGAGCCTATAGGCCCGACACCAGGGGCAAGGGCAAGACCGATCAGGGAGCTGGATCTGACGGTCAGAGGAAGGTGCAGCAGCCGGCGGACAAGAACCCACGGGTGACCCAGAAGACGGGACCCACTTTACACATGGTGGACCGGGACGATGAGCCTGAACCCTCATCGAGACCAGGTACCACTATAACCATTTAGTAATAAAAACTACCTGCTTACCGCATTATCATGCATGCTTGGTGAATAAATGAGTTAAGCAAGAGTAAGATGAGATTAGAACTTAAGTAAGATATAACCTACTACCACTTTAGGAAGATTCAACATTTGCTACCCAATACCATCTACATCTAACCCGGAGCACACCGACATCGAAACCATATACTTTCCAACCGAACAATGTCAGGTTATCCGCCCAGGTATGATTTTATTAAGGGGATACCTGACACCCGAAGCACAAATAGCCATCATCAGGAGATGCAATCAACTAGGAATGGGACCGGGAGGTTTTTACACACCGGAGTACCCAGGGGGAGCAAGGATGAAATTAAAGATGATGAGCTTGGGCAAGGATTGGAATCCGTATGCCAAGAATTACCAAACTATGAGGGAGCAAGATGGAGTCTCACCACCGGGAATACCCGAAGAGTTCCATCCAGTTATTACACAAGTCGTGGAAATCGCTCAGCAGTTGGAAGCTGAACCGATTCCAGACATCCAAGCAGACATTTGCATTGTAAACTTCTACGAGAAGGACGGGAAACTGGGACTACACCAGGATAAGGACGAGACAACGGAGTCTCTCGAAAGAGGGATACCCGTAGTGTCTTGGTCCATCGGAGATGATGCAGAATTTTTATACGGCGAGCAGAAGCGTGCGGACCGTGCAGATAAGATAATACTTAAGTCGGGTGATGTATTAATTTTGGGAGGAGAATCAAGGATGTTATACCATGGGATAAAGAGAATCAAGCTGAATACAGCACCATCAGCAGTAATCAATGCGACGCATATGAGACCAGGAAGATTAAACCTAACCTTTAGACAATATTAGCCATGTAATGTTAGAGTGAAATGAGGAATGAGATGTAAGATTGAAGCACATGTTGTAAACAGGATGGTCATGAATAAAATAACAGTGTTGTTCATATAAATTGTTACGACTCTTGTTATACCATCAATACTCATGAAGCTTGTGAACACAATTAGGTTATGGACTCGGTACGGAAGGTGCACTAAGCATACTTACAGAGGCGCAGGCCGACGCCAGCGGTACTATCCTCACCAGCACCTTTCCGATTAATGGGATTGAGGCATCAGTTCTCTTCGACTCAGGGGCCTCGCATACCTTTGTCTCGGCATCATTCGCGAGCAGGTTGGGGCTAGACGCTGAAGAGCTACCCGACTTCACGGTTACACTCCCGTCTAAGGAGAAGGTTCGTTGCACTCGTTACTACCGAGGAGCCACCATCAGAATTAAGGGAGAAGACTTTCCAATCAGTTTCATTGAGTTCAGTAAGCTAGGATTTGATGTTATCTTCGGGATGAACTGGTTGGAGCGGCACAAGGGACGTATCCTCTGCGCCGAGCATAGATTGCTGCTCACGAGTCCATCTGGGGTAACAATATCATACCGCCAGAGACCCAGAGAGCCTTCGACTAAGATCATCACCGCCATGGCAATGCATAGAGAATTAAGGAGAAAGGAAGAAGTATACCTCTGCTATGTACAGGACATAGAGAGAGACCCTGAGTTCGACCCCGACTTACCGGTAGTATCGGAGTTCCCCGACCTATTTCCACGGGAACTGCCCGGCATGCCACCCACTCGGGAGGTAGAGTTCACCATCGAGCTGCTACCTGGTACCGGACCGATAGCCAAAGCACCATACCGTATGGCTCCGGCGGAAATGACTGAGTTGAAAGAACAATTGAAAGATTTGTTAGATAAAGGATTCATTAGACCAAGTGTGTCACCTTGGGGAGCGCCAGTTCTCTTCGTGAAGAAGAAGGATGGTAGTCTCCGCCTCTGCATCGACTACAGAGAGCTGAATGCAGTGACAGTGAAGAATAAGTACCCACTACCCCGCATTGACGATCTGTTCGATCAGTTGAAGGGAGCATCTGTGTTTTCCAAGATTGATCTCAGATCGGGGTATCATCAGATAGCCATTAAGGAGGGAGACATTGAGAAGACGGCATTCCGGACACGATACGGCCACTATGAGTTTACTGTGATGCCGTTCGGTTTGTCGAACGCACCGGCGAAGTTTATGGATCTGATGAACCGCTTGTTCCGGGAGCAGCTGGACAAGTCGGTTGTGGTTTTTATTGACGATATCTTGATATATTCGAAGTCTAAGGTTGAGCATGAGGAACATCTGAGGAGGGTATTGGAAATACTGAGGGAGAACCAGCTATATGCTAAGTTCTCCAAGTGTGAGTTTTGGCTTGACCAGGTCTCTTTCCTAGGTCATGTCATCTCAGATGCTGGGATCGCAGTGGATCCAGCAAAGATTGATGTCGTACGTACTTGGCCAAGGCCGAAGACTGTTACCGACATCTGGAGCTTTCTCGGTCTGGCAGGTTACTACAGGAGGTTTGTTAGAGATTTCAGCAAGGTCACGAAACCGATGACTAGTCTAATGAAGAAGGACGCACCATTCTTGTGGACAGTTGATTGTGAGAGATCATTTCAGCGCTTGAAGGACTCACTGACCACTGCACCGGTTCTGACCATTCCAGACGGTACAGAGGGCTTTGAGGTTTATTGATGCATCCGGCAGAGGGCTGGGTTGCGTGCTCATGCAACATGGCAAGGTGGTGGCATATGCCTCACGCCAGTTGAAGAAACATGAGGAGAACTACCCCACACATGATTTAGAGCTGGGAGCTGTAGTCTTCGCTTTGAAGATATGGCGCCACTACTTATATGGGGTTAGTGTCACGATCTACACCGATCACAAGAGTTTGAAATACATATTCACTCAGAAGGAGTTAAATCTTCGACAGAGGAGATGGTTAGAGTTTCTGAAAGACTATGACATTGACCTCCAATACAAAAAAGGGAAGGCCAATGTTGTAGCAGATGCCCTGAGCCGTCGAGCACACTCACTCCATTCGCAAGTTTCTTTCTCCAGCTTGGTTGATGAGGTGCGAGAGGCTCAGAGGACAGATGAGTACATGAGAGAGGTCAGACAGAAGCTGACAGATGGTACCTTTGAGAGCCAGAAATACGACTTCAGACTACATGATGATGATCTGATCAGACTTAAGGGCCGGTTATGCATACCACGAGGCAACACGGATCTGAAAGACCGTATACTTAGAGAGTCACACTGTTCTTCAGTTTCCATCCATCCGGGAGCCTCTAAAATGTATAAAGACATGAAGAGATACTTCTGGTGGTCGGGGATGAAGACAGATGTTACCGAGTTCGTCTTGAGGTGTCTCACATGCCAGAAGGTGAAATTCGAGCACCGACGACCGGGCGGAATGGTACAGTCGATGCCAGTTCCGGAGTGGAAGTTCCATGATATCTCCATGGACTTCGTAGTTGGGCTTCCACCTGCTAGGGGAGGTCTCAACATGATATGGGTAGTGGTGGATCGCCTTACCAAAGTAGCCCGATTCATACCGATGAAGGATACTTGGAAGGTGACCAAATTAGCTGAGTTATTTGAGAAAGAAATATTGAGACATCACGGCATACCAAAGACCATAGTGTCAGATAGAGATACCAGATTCCTTTCGAGGTACTGGAGAGCTACCAGAGAAGCGTTGGGTACAGAACTCAAGCTGAGTACCGCGTTCCATCCTCAGACAGATGGTCAGACTGAGCGTACTATTCAGACACTCGAGGACATGCTGAGAGCATGTGCCTTAGACTTCCAGGGCAGTTGGATTGACAGATTGCATCTGATCGAGTTTTCATACAACAACAGCTATCACGCTTCGATCAAGATGGCACCTTTTCAAGCGTTGTACGGTAGACCATGTCGTACACTGCTCTGCTGGGATGAGTCGAGTGAGACGGTCATTATAGGACCAGAGTACTTAGAACAAGTTAAGGCTGAAGTTCAGCAAATCAGGGAGAACATGAAAGCTGCTCAAGATAGGCAGAAGTCATATGCTGATGTTCGACGACGGGACCTGGAGTTCGCAGTGGGCGACCAGGTATTTCTGCGAGTTTCACCGATGAAGGGTGTATTCAGGTTTGGGCAGAAGGGCAAATTAAGCCCGAAATTTGTTGGTCCTTATGAGATTACGGAGCGGGTGGGCCCGGTTGCTTACAGGTTGAATTTACCTGCTGAGCTGGGTAAAGTGCATGATGTTTTTCATGTTTCACAGCTAAAGAAATACATGCACCACCCCTCCCATGTGTTAGAACCTGAGAGATTGACTTTAGAACCGAATATGAGATCCGTGGAGACTCCTCAGAGAATCTTGGACTGTAAGACTAGGGACACTCGCCACAAGTCAGTGCGACTGGTGAAGGTTCTCTGGTCTAACCAGGATGTCGAAGAGGCCACATGGGAATTAGAGGATAAGATGAGGTGTAACACCCCTACTCTATTCGGCTCCTAATCATCTTACTTAACAATATAATCGCAGCGGTAATCTCAACAATTGACTACTGGTCACCGTTCCTGCTCGCCCATACGAGTAATAACGTGCTTCCTGATAAGCTCTTAAATACGAAACATTTTCTCGCAGTGACAACAAGAGATAGATCTAAACTCCCAAAACCAATATAAAATACATTCACAGTGAGCTTTCTACGTATCCAAAACCTATACATGTTTCTAGGTTCGTATTTAAAATGCAACAGTGCATGTTTAAATAACTGTAATCAAACTACCCAGCGCGTCACTCTCTTTGCCGACACCGGAAGTTGCATACCTGCAAAAATGGTAGTTTGTGGTATGGAATCAGCCCCTGCTGAGTATGTTATTACCTGACTGTCGTGCACCCTCGGACCATTCAGTTATTTGGTCGAGAGTATGCAATTCGTTTCCATACAAATAGTTCAATGTTGAAACTGTAAAACAACAATATATATTGCAGTAATCTCAAATAACAAACAAGCCCCCGGCTTCACACATCGCATCGTAATAAACCACTGAAAGCGTTTGCAGCGCTTATATGAGTACAGAGACTCCATTCCAACAAACACTTAATATTTCATAATTGAGTTCAGCGACTCACTCGACCAGACACCCAACCACAATCCACACATGAGTACGGTGACTCGACACAACCAGTTCACAACACACAATATGAGCACAATGGCTCGTTCAAACAAATCCACCAACATACCACACATAACCACAAAGCACAACCAATGAACAACAAGGCGAAGTAACGAGAATTATAAACGAGTATGAACTCTCGTCTTTGGCATGCAAGCCCAAATAATGTTCGCCTAATGTACGAGTTAATATAGTCGTTCGTAATTGTTCAGTCATGTCTAATGACAACGTCTCGTTAGAACGACGTGTCTCTAAGTTACCCATCTCTTATGGCGGGTCACCCACGGCAATAGCCACTCCAGCGGTAGAGTCTCCGTCCTACGAACAATCTGTAGTTCGTTGGAAATTTATCCAGATACTTACGGCTACCACACGGTGTCCTAGTATCGTTAATGGATCACAGTTCACAGCAAGAGCCACATCCTTGATAAACTTATCTATACCATCGCATCGCTTTACTATTCTTTTTTTTCTAACACAGCGGACCAAGGTCGTAGTCCAATCCTGAGTATGTCGACTCGGGATCCAGTGCTAGATACGAGAGCGGCGTTAAAGAGGCCAATGCTCCGTATATAAGTCTCAGATATTTTATATATCTTATTATCCTAATGCTACAACGTTTTACTTACGTTCCTTATATTACACATAAGATAGCATCATTGCCGCTAGTTCGTTTTATAATATGTTCATATATACGAACGGTACTGTTATCGCACAACAGTAATAAGGCAGCATTAATACACAACTCAAGCATATTAATTCACACAAGCAGACATTCAATCTTATCACAGATTTTCACACAATGTCTGAACTGAGGAAATCCTCAGAGACAATCAAGCCACATAAATAACATACCGTTCACCCTGAAAGTATTACGGTGGAGTATGAATCAGCAAGATCCTATGCTCCGTGCGTCGTCTCTAACAGTCTATACAATACATAATGCTACTGATTAGCACACTGTATAACAACACAAAATTCTACGGTACCCCGTACCGTCACTAATACCTCCCGGTTAACCCCCGTTATTAACTGTCAATGTTTGTCGGGTTTTAGGTTTAACTCGAGATTGGAAAAGTGTTATATTACAAGCGTAGTCTTGTCTCGTATATTAATATACTTTATAGTTGAGCTTTTGTTATCGCATGTAACCTAATGTATGTTTGTACATCATATAGTTTGTTTCTATATTGCATGTATGATTCTTGTCATACACCATACATTTCACCTTAGTATTTATTTTTCTAAGGTTTGTTTCTCTCTTTTTTTTTTCTTTTTCCCAAATTCAATGTGGTAAACAATACTTTGCATTATCAATCCTTATTATCACATGTACAGTCCTAACATTCCATATCCAATGTTTGTAATTCTTTTCCCTTTATCATACGTCATTTTAATTGTGAAAATATATGGTCATTAAACCATATTATATTTTCCTCCACAACACATATTTATTTATGTGTATGTATTCATGGAACTATTTCTTATATGGCAATTCTTATAATATATATTCATTCTTTTTAATGAATACCTCTTATATTACAAATGTTATAATTCTTATAACATCAAAACCATATTATAAAGTTCATTCAAAAATATTAATATTTCCGAACAGCACCTATGTTCCTTAATTATTTACAAAATCCTCCACATAATTCATACCATGTTATATTATAGTTATATAACATATATTTTGACAACTATGTCATTAAAACAATTATAACTTATAGTTATATATTGTTAATAAATACCAAACAGCCCTTAAAACTCTCGGTATTAATTAATTCCCACCAAACTTCCATAATTTACAACTCAACCCCAAATTATATTTCCTTGTTACACTTATAGTATATACCTTATATTATAATCCTTATTCCTTAATATAATTATAACCTATGGTTATATTTTCTCAAAATAACCGAACAGGCCCCATGGTCTATTTAAATTATTTTTCCACCACTTAACTTTCTATATTCACCAATTTCCCCTCTTTATAACATATAGTTTTCTAATTCCATTAAAATCATATATTATACATATGTCCTTATAAAACCTTGTATATAATTCCAAAAATCACCAAACTATACCAAAAGGTTATAAACATTATTCCTAACCTTATACTTTCTCTAAATCTCGATTTTACCACATGTGTTACCCATTTGTAACAATATTATGAAATACCTTATATTATACTTATTTAATTCATATTAACTCCAAATTTAACCAAATCAATTCCTAAAAATTCCTAATAACCTAAGGTTTGTACTAAACTCCTTTTAGTACCCCCAAGTTTTCGGAAATCACAATACCACCCCAAGTCTTATAAATCTTTTACAATTTAATAAGTATCTTATTATAAGGTAGTATTTTAATTTCTAAAATTCTCCAAAGTTGGTCAAAGTCTCCTATATAGTCAACTTTGACTCTAATACCAATTGGGACTCAAACTTTCGGTAATTACCAACAATACCCCATACTTTTCTATTTTTACAGTTTTGACCCAAAACTTTATAAAATGTTATAATTTTTATTAAATTTATTTAAAAAGCCTAAATTGCTCTAAATTAAGCCCACGGCTTTCTAAATTCCTAGTAATTACGAATTGGCCCCAATTTTAATTATAAGCATAAATAAAACTAAATAAGCTTATAAACTTAAATTAAAATGGCCTAATGACATGGCCTTATTACAATCTTGAACTTGCAAAATAAATTACACAATAAATGTCTCAAAATATAGCATGTATATTCGGCCTCACTTAGGTTTAATTATTTTTCCACATAATGTCATAATTTGACCATCATGTTAATTAAATCCCTTAAATGACTAGCTTAATTTATCTTAGCCATTTTTTTCCATTTTTAGGTCAATATGACCTATATATATATTCACTCTCGGCCATATATATGTATATGCTTAAAAATTACAAAAACCATAAGTTTAAGGTGTTTATACCTTGATTAAGCCTTGTATGCTCTCGGCCACTTGTAGGAAAAATCACCACTTGATTTAGACATGTTTAATACACAAAAACAAGATATGGTTACCCTCCAAGCTTGAGCTTAACCATAAGGGATAATTAATGTAAGATTTAAGGCAAAAATCACCTTAAAAATGCAAGGGAAGTTCTAGGTATTTTCGACCTGAACCAAACACACCACAAGGTGTTAGATCCACCATATTGACATAGGAAATAGTTAGATCTCGAAATACTACCTTGTTATTAGGTTTTACCTTGGAAAAATGCCTTAAAAGAGAGTATTTCTCTTGGATCTCGGTCACCCTTGCTCCAAATGGCTAACCAACAGATTCCACATGAAAAGGAGAAGAAGATGAGGCTATGACCAAAGTTTCACAGCCAAACTCGAAGGGAATCAAAAGTTATGAGCTTAAAGCACATTTTTACCTTAAAATGTAGATTTGAACAACCTTGGTCCCTCTACTGGTCTCAACCGAGTTTAGCTCTTGTTCTAACCTTAGAACACTGAGAATAAGCCATAGGAATTGATGAGCCACGAAATTTAGGTGTTGGTAGTGAAGAGATGAAGAAAAAGGGCTAAAAATGACATTAAAACACTTACCTTAAGGACTTAAGAGCTAGGTTTGCCTTCCATGTTCAAGAGCAAGCTTTGAGAGCTTGAGAGGAAGGGAGGGCTCGGCTGGGATGGAGGAGATCGGAGGAGGAAGGAAGGAATGATTGAAAGAATTTGAAATAATGTAAAAGTAAGCTTAATTTTCAAAAAGTAATGTATTAGGTAGCATTATTGTCAATCAAGGAATTATTTTGCCTCCTCTCTTATTGCCAGCCGGCTGCCATGGTCCAAGTGGGTCAATTAGTTGACCATTGACCATGCTTGGTCAATATTGACTCATGCGGGCCCCACTTAGGGTTTTATTAATATTTTAATAATAAATTCGTAAAAATTCGTAAATTTCTGGGATTAAATTCCTAATATGATATAATATGATTATATATCATATTTAAGGATAATTATAATTTTTTAAGCCCATTAAAAATCAATTTAAAAGGCAATCTCACAAAAACGTGCTTTAAGGAGTTTTAGCGCACATTTTTGTGTCACAGGGTGTTCCTGAGCTTAGTTCTCCTTGAGAATTGTTTTATTGTGTTCCTTACTTCATTATAATACCTAGGAATCCACTTGGGTCCTACTTGGGGTCATACAGTCTTCATGGTGTCTTAAAGCACATTTTTGGCTTTACCGATCTTAAGGCGTGTTTTGCCTTGTTGAGATCTTTTAGATTGTTCCCCAATAATATTTAGATGTTTAATAATCATCTTAGATCATTAATAGATCATTTAATTATATTTTAAAGATTAGGGGTATTTCAGTCTACCCCCCTTAAAAAGGCTTCGTCCCGAAGTCCTTAATCCTCTACAGTTCACCTAAGGAATCAAGTTCCACTAAGTAACCAAACGGTCCATTGCTAGGGAGTAACTCCCACTAGGTTCAAACCTAGTCTATACATACAGTATATATCAAATAGCCAACTCATGGTATAAACTCAATCATATCACATCACTAAGCAAGGTGCACATCAAATTCATCCACAAAAGTACTCAACGGTACTATATATATATTCATCCAGGTACAAAACTCATAGTACACCGCACTAGACAAGGTGCAAAACCCATGGTACACAGCACTAGACAAGGTGCAAAACTCATAATACACAGCACTAGACAAGGTGCAAATCCCATGGTACACAGCACTAGACAAGGTGCAAAACTCATAATACACAGCACTAGACAAGGTGCAAATCTCATAAAGTACTCAAAGGTGTTTGCAAGGGATACTCCACGCATCCCTATCTACATGTTAGTATCTCGCGAGGATACTCACACATCATTCCACATGTATGTGTGCACATATAGTTAACGTTGACAACTCACAGGGAAGCAGTCTTAAAGACCAGGACCTGACGATCCCCAACCCAACCAACGTCTACTACCCGCGGACACACCGGTTTGATCATAACGAAGGACACTGCGTCCATGATAAGTGTCCAAATGAGCATGATTTATAGGTGTATTTCACATATTATATTAGCACTTTTCTTGCTCATTTCTCCACTTCGGTTAATTTTCCTCTAGTTTATGTTTTATTATTTATCTCACAAAATTATTGTTCAAACATGAGGAAAACCAAGCTGGGAGTAAGTAGATAAGAGACGAACACATAGACCAAACGGCTCAGAAACGGAGCCCAAACGAAGAATATAGAGCCATCGAACAGAGCCAGCGAGAAGCACGCGACATGCACGTACTGCATGCATGCAACCGCCTTCAATTGAGGCGGTCCTCTGTGGGCTACCGCCTAATAATGAGGCGGAACAGATAGAGGCAACCGCCTCTTAAGGAGGCGGACGACAGATAGAGGCAACCGCCCAAAGAACAGGCGGACAAGTGAGGCTACCGCCTCTAAAACAGGCGGACAAGGCATATACTACCGCCTATAACAGGCGGAACAGGAAGAGGAGACCGCCTCTAAAACAGGCGGTCATGAATTAAATCAAGCGACCGCGACTAGTTTTCTTCGCCCGTCGTCTTCTGTCTTCGCCGTCTTCTGCAACTCGTCCACTGTCTGCCTGCATTAATGAGCCTCTTATCCATCTACTCCTCATCACGCGTGAGCTCTGTCCCCTGCGCAATCAAAGAGCAACAGTTAAACAAAATCGTACGGACCTTCTTGCTCTGTTTCTATATAAACCCACGCCCTTCTGCAAATAAAATTAACTCCCTTCCTCCGCATCCAAATTGTTAATTGTTAGTCGTTAGTGTTATTGTTATTATTAGACCACAGTTTCCACACCTACGTTCCATTCCATCCTCTAATCCTCCACTTCTCCATTTTAGTTTAATTCTACATTTCACCACGAAGCAGAAACACGAAAAAAGAACAGAAGAAAAGGGAGCTGGAGCATAAGCGAATCGCAGTCCAGTCTCTGCCAGCAGTCTCCAAATTAATGGCTATTTCTGTTCCCTTTTTATTACTGTTAATGTCTAAGTGATTTTATTCGTATCCTAGGATGGGGTTGTTTTCCTAAATAATTCAGACTTATTATTAATACCAAGTTTGCTTATAAATATTTGTTTTGTCTCTCTAAATTATTAAATGCTTAAGAACTGATCATTTTTATGCATTTACGGTTTCTCTTATTTCAATGATTTTGTAAATCTGAGAATAGACCACAAAGAGAGAAAAACGTTAGATTTTATACTCCTTGATTAGCAGATAAAATCCATCGCTGTTATAAAAAGAATTCTCACTTAAAGCTAATTAATGATTTTAGACTTTTTCTGATTGTAAGAAGTTTAATGAATTAATTAAGAGTTGTCCTTATCTATGATTTAGGAAGGCCACAAGATAAATTCTTAACAGACAAATAAGAGCAAATTAGGATTATAATTATTGTCTGTACTTAAATAAATATTTATCATCCGTTTCACTTATTAAACTTGTTTTAATTCCTTTCAGCAAATATTGTTAAATGCTTTAGCGTGACAAACTACTGCATTTATTTGGTAACTATCAACATATGATTTTGAGATAGTTAAGTACCACAAAGGAATTAACCTTAGTATTTACACTCCGGATTGAGCAGGAAAATACTAAGGCTATTAATAGGAGTTCGTAACTGACAATTATTAACTCTAATAGGCAATAAATATTTGAGACAGGATTATAAAATTGTTTAAGTGATTTAGGAAATTCCCCCGCTATCCTGGGATACCTTTTTTCCATCCATTTACTTTACTTTACTGTATTTATTATTTCTGTACTAATTCTAAAAACCAAGCTTGCCTCTGGCTAAACCCCAATTTATATTTTATGCACTTTTGTTTATCTTTTTGTACATTTACTAACTGGATAATTAATTAGATAGTTGCGAAGTCTCTGTGGATACGACCTTGTTGTACTACAAAGATTGGGTTCACTGCCCATAGTTAGCAGGATAGTTTAACTACTATTTTGCCCAACAGTCCACGGCTCCTCGGGCAGTCACCTTATTTCCTTAGTCACCCACAGACACGCCGGTCTAATGACAAAGGGCTCTGCGGTCCACGGCTCTCTGGGTGATGTCACTCGCAGACACACCGGTCTAATGGCGAAGGACTCCACGGTCCACGGCTCTTCGAGTGACACCTAAATTCCAATTTCCATTCATCTGTGTCCATGTAACACCCTGGATTTTTACCTCAAAACATAGCTTATGAAAATACAAATCTAATGGCGCAAACGGCAACAAAAACGGACTTCAAACGAGTCCCAAAAGAGCAAAACGGTGCTGGTCCGAACTTGTGTCCGGACATGGTAAGTTCGGACACAAGCCGAAGAGAAATAGACTGCAGAAATCCGAAAGTCCGAACTTGTGTCCGGACATTGATGTTCGGACACAAGTCGAGAGTTAAAAGGGCTGAAAACCAATGGCGTCCGAACTTGTGTCCGGACTTTGAAGTTCGGACACAAGCTAGTTTGGAAAAACCCGAGAAATTTAACGTGGCGTGTCCGAACATTGATGCTCGGACCGAAGTTCGGACACGCCTAGACAGAAAGCTTTTAAGACATTCGGGGCCTGTCCGAACATCGATGTCCGGACGGACGTTCGGACAGGTCCTTCAGTACAGTTCCCAAAACGTAACCAAGAGCCAAAAACCATCATAAACTCTTACATAAAACACCATGACAATATAAGGAACTTTTGAACAGTTAAGACCATTGGCAAATACTTAACTCAAAACTCAACCTCAACAAAACTGATTCATAAACAATAGCGAAAATCAGTTAACCAAAATCAAAATGAACATAACCTTCAATATAGCAGCGGATCTCAAAATATCCAGGGCATTACCGCCACACCCAATACCCATGGGTGCTCAGGCTGATGAACTAAACAACATTAAACCAAAGTCAACTTCAATTTATGCGGAAGCAAAATAACGTTAATGTATGAAAACCTTGAGAACATAACAACATCTCTAAAACATTAAAATTCAAGATATTGCTTAATCATTACGTGGTCCTAAACTATGTGATTCGCGGTCCCGTTTCCCTCAGCTAGTCATTCATACCTGCGATCATAAAACATAGACAGAAACACAGAAAGGATCGCACAAATCAGAAAAACTGAGTAAATTCCACCTCAAACTGTAAAATACATTTTAGAACACATTTGCCTTTTAACAATCAGATGAGAAGGTAGGTTACTGAATAGTTAATGAATCTCCAGAAAAGTATTTCAATACCGAAACCACAGTAGGGAGCTCTCAACAGGAAGTAATAACCATAATTCCAAACATGGGGTCACCTATGGGACCCCAAACCACAATTCCAGGACAGTCACCTATGGGACCGTCAAACAACCACCTCACCCTAAGTCCTTAAGTGTGCACACCCCCTATGAAACAGCAGTAACATAGAGTAGATCATAGAGCTTAACTGAACAATGTGTGCAGCGCAAATAATATCAATAATGGGGAGCACCTATGGGCTCCCAAACAATAACAACATCCTGTGAAAGACTCCCCAAAGCCATTATTGAAATACCACTACCTCAATTCAATTTCTCAATTCCAATTCCTCAAACCACAACCGAGATAAAACAACAAACCCTTTTCCAAGATTTCGCAAAACCACAATCAAAACCATTGAGCATAGAGTTTACCTGGAACAACCAATTCCCTCAAGAACCCAACTGCTCCAGACTATTGATAGCACTCGTCGATGTAATCGGCGTCTAGGTAATCAGAATTAACAAACAGGATCCACCGAACAACGAATAAATAACTAAGTAGCTAAGTAGAATACATTACCCAACAAAGCTCCTAATTGGCACCAAGGAAAACGATCCAGCAAGGGTGGAATGAATAACGCCGAAGGTAGAATTGAGAACGCGAGATAAAAGAACTCAAGGAAGAAGATACGTGAATAAGTTTTTAGTAGAACAGAAGGTAGAAGCGTCGTGATGATGGTAGACCGTAGGGGGGAAGGTTGTTATATAAATAAGTAAATTATAGGAATAAAGGAAATTGAAATTGTCAAACAAGGTAATGATTTCTATTTAACAAAAGGGGTAAATAATTACGAAATACAAATAACTCAGAAAAGGAAATCAAAAACAAATACTTCACATTGCAAAATGTTTTTAGGAAACCTATGCAACAACTTAACGTTGAGAATAACGGGAAGGAAAAAAATAAAATCTCTAACACATTCTTTTTGAAATTCAGAAATAGTTTCCTGGTTTGAATATTGCTGAGAAAGTAGATCGTTGAAACAAGATGAGGAAGGAGTAGAAAATCTAGGAAGATAATTAAATAACATTTACTTGGAAGTAGGAAGGAGATTGAAATAAATTAATTAAAGTAAAACAATAATACTAGTAAGGGAATTATAATTGCGTTAGAGAGAGTTCTAGAATACTAATAATAAAATATATATATAATTAACTTGAAGAAGTCAAAAGGGATTTGAACTCTGTAATTAGAGATAAATTACTAATAGAAAGTAAAATCAGAATTGAGGTCTAGAAATTAATTAAGTACCAAGAGCAAATCACTTTGAATTAGAACTCCATGTATTTTAAATGAATAAAAGTGAGGAGGAAAGTTCTAGGAAGAGGAATAAGTTAATATAGGAATATCGTTGGTTTCCCTGGGCCTATATTATATAAACTCGGACTTATTATTCTGACTATATATTATCATATTCCTAACTTAAAATTCCCGGGTATTTCAGTCCACTTGTAGGAAGTTTCGAGAATCGTTCAACCCCGACGTGGTCAGCGTCAGTGTTGAACTATCTCTCACCTCAATTTGTGTTCGGTTTCCCTTGATCGGACCAGGATCAAGTTCAACTTCCCACGTCAAATTCAATCAATCAATTGTTTATTCACTTCTAATCTCGTTTCCTCTTGATATTTACCACCTCGTATCCCATAGATACACAAGTCAACTAGTGTAATTAACCTAATCACCGGCATATAGGGTCATGTATCCTAACCACGTACCAAGTTCACTCGACTTATAATTATTCATACAATTCCTAGAGGTTTTACCTCCACTAGGCTATACATCGGTCTCATGCCGACTCACTCATCGCATTCCAATACTCGGTTTCATACCGAGTCACAAATTAGGATAAGAACACTCTATCTGTTCTCCCTTTCCTATTCGCCATAACTAATGCGAACTAAAATATATTTATGTTCATACACATAATACATCACAATATTACCTCAAGTAACATCACACAATCGTAACACTTGTACTCCTACGTACGGTATATTTTAATCGCTCTACCCCCCTTAAAAATGATTACGCCCACGTAATCTACGAATATATCATCGTGAAGTAATAAGTTCAAGATGTTCCATTCTAGTGGGATTATTTGTGCACTAATGTGTTACATATTTCATTACCCCTTTTTCCATAGGGTCGGGCTTTAGCCCCTCAGGTTATACCGCCTACCTCACTTAGGTGTATGTATATTCATATACGGTTTGATCGGAAGATGTAAACACATCATTTGTGTTCCTCAAGCCTGCTAGGTATGCCAAACCTAAGCAATATGGGCCCACTCGCTCCGCAAGCAGTATGCCCAACTTCCTTATGGTTAGTTTACCCCTCCTAGATAGTAGTTTTATGTCGATTTCAACTCCATGTGATGGTGTTTTCTACACGGTCTTCCATAATTATGGGAATGGAGTAATTTATTTGACTGTGTGGTATCGTTAGTCACACACGCTTATTATTTCGACTAACCATTCTATTCAATCCTCCTGAATTCTTTACATGCTCAAGGTATATTCCCATGAGTTCATGCCACCCTACCGAACTAACCTTCGGTATAAGTGTTGTCAAGCTATGCTCTAGCATCTAGTGCTTACATCAGTGTCTCTAAAATATCAAGACGAGTCTGATATGCGCATCTAACTGGCGCTTCATAACTCCAAGTTATTTCCCTCTGGAATGAGTTCGTTCTTTGGGTACCTTGTAGGTCATTTTGCTAGTGTGAACTCGTATCCCTCGTGTGTTGGTATTTTAGTGTCCGCATATATGGTTCATCCCTCTTCTCTATTAGGGGAATCCATTTGTTTATCTGATCTTCCACCTTCTGATTCTCACCTGCATAATCGGTTAACAGTTATTATAATGGTCACTTGTTGTGCACCATGTACCAGTCGATTGGACGGTTATCCGTCGTTGCGGTTTGCACGGAGTATCTAATCTCCGGCTTAGAGTATCTCTTGTAATGCTCGCTTTTGCCCTTCGTCTGTTGTAAACATACAATACGACTATGGGTTTTAGCTTGGTATTCATTCTCTGTTCAAACCTAATTGATACTAACATACTAACGTTTATGACTTGAGCATGTGGTTATTATTATTTAATGCGACATCATCGCGGCGCCCTCAGCGCGTGGTATAATTCTCTCTGTGCCCCCTTTTTGGGTAGCATCTATTATCACAAAGGTTTCTCTAATATAACTTCCTTAGATACCTCAATTCCTCTTTTCATTCATGAGTTCAATTTGCCATTACCATTAAATTGGCCTTAGTTTCCTCATTTACTAAAATCCCCAAAACTTATGTTTAACTCCTCCACTATGGAGTTGCGACCTTATGTCACTTTATTATCAAGCTATCCTTGATTTTTCCTAACCTTGCTAGTTTGACTGAGATCTCTCTCATCATTACATGGTTTACCTAGTCAGGGTTCCATTCGCTGACTTAGACACAGAGTTGATTACCTCCTGGGTCCTACACCACTCGTTTACATGCATGGGGTACCATACTGATACAACTACTTACCCAACTAACTTCATATAGTTTGTCAGGCCCACAAGCTCCTAGGAGTGCGGTCGTCCCATGTCTCGTTTAGTGCACTCGTAACCGGTGATCATCGTACTCTTAGTCCCGGTAATTTAAGTTTAAGTGACTATGCTGCCAATTCTTAACCTTTGATGTCGTAATGGCCCTAATATTAGGTTCTATGGTTTCCTTTATTAATGTATATTTCCTTTACTTTCTCTAAGATAGGTGTTTGCGACTTATCGCCCTAATTCTGGTTTCCACATGCTCGTCATCTGGTTATTTGTGAGTGGGGATCAGTAACTACCCGTTATCTCTCCCGTTCACTCCTAGGCTGTTAACGCCTTCAGACCTGAGTTTTCAGTATGCGGATTCCACCCAATCTATTGGGTTACACCATATGGTGTTTCCAGACTCCATGATAAAGGTTGACACCTCGGGTTTCCCCTGTCTTATGGTAGTCCCGTTAGTCTGATATTAATCAGTACTTGTGATTCATCACCCTTTTTCCCCTAGTTTTGGGTCACTTTGGTGGTACTAAGGTATCCCTCCGTAGGCCTATGTCATACGATATTCAGACTCAATACTTATTCTGATAGTTAAATGACTGCTAATCTTGTTATTTAATTTATTCCTAGTTGGTTCTAATACTTTCTCCTGAGGTTACAATTGGATACCCACAACTTAGTGGTTTCCGCTAATCATTCCTCTTCATTGTGTAGTCCTTACTCTTATTCAACTCATATTTCCTCCATCCTCTTTGAGGTAACGGTATCTTCTGTCGCCAGGCAATTTTCACCCTTTTGTTTGTATCCACTGCCCTCCATACGGAGTCTAGCAGCATAATGGATCAACCACACCTCCGGTGTGTGTGGTGTGGGCATTACATCGGCCCCTTTTATTGCACGTTCACATCTGCTTATTAATTCTTATATTTATTTATTATTATTATTATTATTATTTATTTTAAAGTCCCGTCTCGTATAGCTCATCCTTGCCCTCTGGCAATGTTCAATGGTAGTGGTTTAACCACGAGTGCCGTGCACTCACTGAATATGGTTATCCTGGTCCTGAAGACCTGTCACTCCCCATTGGTAATGATTGACGTTTAATGTCCATACCGGCACTGGGGTTAGACTTGAAGGCACTAATTGTTATTCTCATTTACTCCCCTTTTTAATATCCTACTAAATGGTGTATTACTTTCAGGTTAAGTGGTCAGACCGGCTAGGTTTGAGGTTTTATCGACCTCAAACTCAAGGGTTTCGTACCCCTGCCCTTAAGAAGGCTGTGTCCTGTTTTATTGCATTACGGACTTACATAAGTTTAATGTTTATTGGTAACCGCCTGGACCACCACGTCCTTTAGGGTTAGTTTACTGTCGCTGCACTTGCTGTAGCAAGTGCGCAAGGTAGGTTGAATTTTAATGCTTTGGTTAATGTGGCACTTGCAGTGGCAAGTGCACCATGCAGACTGAGCCACCGGTACGGTGTGTCAGTGCAGTGCTATTCCCTAATCGGGTTCACATTCCAGTCAAAGGTTCTTGTTCAAATTTATATAGTCTCGCTCCCGTACTCGTTCTCACAAGTTTACCATGGTAGTTAGGTCGTACTTTCCTCACGAGGCGTTTCATGATAGCAACTTAGCGAGTTCTTGTTCCTACAGTTCTCATGATCCCTCCTCATGCACGTCGGGCCATCTTGAACCTTCAGTGTTGCATGGTTTTAGAGTTATTCGCTTCGGGTGAGACTTCTAAAGGTAATTCCTTCTGTATACTACATATCTCATAAGCTAATCATTATTTGTCATTTCTACCTCTTTTCCCCCAAGCGTACCATCGGTACTTTCCTGGATGTAAGACAGGGTCGCTTTGCTTATAGCAAGTTAGCCCCATTAGTCCTACAGGAAATTTCTCCTCAACTCGGTCCCTTATTTCTCTCATCCTCGTATGGTAGACATTATGTCATTACCAGGACCCCCGGTCCTAAACATTACATCAAAACAAAAGTCTTATCTTCTACATTTAACATAATCTTCTTAGCATCCACATCGGGTCTTTCCGATCAGGAGAGTTATCTCGTGGGTTTCTCATTTCATTGCTCACTAGATAGTACTCGAGATACGGGCTGCGGCGGGTGGGGTACCATTGCAAATTTCCCGGGATGCTCTCCATCAAGTGCGAGTGGTTCATACCATTCGTGTTACTTGGGGTTGCTGGACCTTCACCACCTTCCGCTGCCCCGTGTTCTTCCTTAGTACTGTTACCCAGACCTCTCCCTGGTATAAGTCAAGAGGGCGGGTTAGACCTTTACTCGGTCGTTTAATATTGAAGTGCCTCTACGGCTATGGTGTGCAAGCTTTAGGCATTGCATCAACCCGCAAGGTCACGTATCCTCACAACGTTTTCCCGTATTCCCAAAACCTATGCTCACTGTATAAATCCTACTACTTGTCATCAGAGCGGTACTCCGCTCTGATACCACTTTTGTAACACCCCTACTCTATTCGGCTCCTAATCATCTTACTTAACAATATAATCGCAGCGGTAATCTCAACAATTGACTACTTGTCACCGTTCCTGCTCGCCCATACGAGTAATAACGTGCTTCTGATAAGCTCTTAAATATGAAACATTTTCTCGCAGTGACAACAAGAGATAGATCTAAACTCCCAAAACCAATATAAAATACATTCACAGTGAGCTTTCTACGTATCCAAAACCTATACATGTTTCTAGGTTCGTATTTAAATGCAACAGTGCATGTTTAAATAACTGTAATCAAACTACCCAGCGCGTCACTCTCTTGCCGACACGGAAGTTGCATACCTGCAAAAATGGTAGTTTGTGGTATGGAATCAGCCCCTGCTGAGTATGTTACCTGACTGTCGTGCCCTCGGACCATTCAGTTATTTGGTCGAGAGTATGCAATTCGTTCCATACAAATAGTTCAATGTTGAAACTGTAAAACAACAATATATATTGCAGTAATCTCAAATAACAAACAAGCCCCCGGCTTCACACATCGCATCGTAATAAACCACTGAAAGCGTTTGCAGCGCTTATATGAGTACAGAGACTCCATTCCAACAAACACTTAATATTTCATAATTGAGTTCAGCGACTCACTCGACCAGACACCCAACCACAATCCACACATGAGTACGGTGACTCGACACAACCAGTTCACAACACACAATATGAGCACAATGGCTCGTTCAAACAAATCCACCAACATACCACACATAACCACAAAGCACAACCAATGAACAACAAGGCGAAGTAACGAGAATTATAAACGAGTATGAACTCTCGTCTTTGGCATGCAAGCCCAAATAATGTTCGCCTAATGTACGAGTTAATATAGTCGTTCGTAATTGTTCAGTCATGTCTAATGACAACGTCTCGTTAGAACGACGTGTCTCTAAGTTACCCATCTCTTATGGCGGGTCACCCACGGCAATAGCCACTCCAGCGGTAGAGTCTCCGTCCTACGAACAATCTGTAGTTCGTTGGAAATTTATCCAGATACTTACGGCTACCACACGGTGTCCTAGTATCGTTAATGGATCACAGTTCACAGCAAGAGCCACATCCTTGATAAACTTATCTATACCATCGCATCGCTTTACTATTCTTTTTTTTCTAACACAGCGACCAAGGTCGTAGTCCAATCCTGAGTATGTCGACTCGGGATCCAGTGCTAGATACGAGAGCGGCGTTAAAGAGGCCAATGCTCCGTATATAAGTCTCAGATATTTTATATATCTTATTATCCTAATGCTACAACGTTTTACTTACGTTCCTTATATTACACATATAAGATAGCATCATTGCCGCTAGTTCGTTTTATAATATGTTCATATATACGAACGGTACTGTTATCGCACAACAGTAATAATAAGGCAGCATTAATACACAACTCAAGCATATTAATTCACACAAGCAGACATTCAATCTTATCACAGATTTTCACACAATGTCTGAACTGAGGAAATCCTCAGAGACAATCAAGCCACATAAATAACATACCGTTCACCCTGAAAGTATTACGGTGGAGTATGAATCAGCAAGATCCTATGCTCCGTGCGTCGTCTCTAACAGTCTATACAATACATAATGCTACTGATTAGCACACTGTATAACAACACAAAATTCTACGGTACCCCGTACCGTCACTAATACCTCCCGGTTAACCCCCGTTATTAACTGTCAATGTTTGTCGGGTTTTAGGTTTAACTCGAGATTGGAAAAGTGTTATATTACAAGCGTAGTCTTGTCTCGTATATTAATATACTTTATAGTTGAGCTTTTGTTATCGCATGTAACCTAATGTATGTTTGTACATCATATAGTTTGTTTCTATATTGCATGTATGATTCTTGTCATACACCATACATTTCACCTTAGTATTTATTTTCTAAGGTTTGTTTCTCTCTTTTTTTTTTCTTTTTCCCAAATTCAATGTGGTAAACAATACTTTGCATTATCAATCCTTATTATCACATGTACAGTCCTAACATTCCATATCCAATGTTTGTAATTCTTTTCCCTTTATCATACGTCATTTTAATTGTGAAAATATATGGTCATTAAACCATATTATATTTTCCTCCACAACACATATTTATTTATGTGTATGTATTCATGGAACTATTTCTTATATGGCAATTCTTATAATATATATTCATTCTTTTTAATGAATACCTCTTATATTACAAATGTTATAATTCTTATAACATCAAAACCATATTATAAAGTTCATTCAAAAATATTAATATTTCCGAACAGCACCTATGTTCCTTAATTATTTACAAAATCCTCCACATAATTCATACCATGTTATATTATAGTTATATAACATATATTTTGACAACTATGTCATTAAAACAATTATAACTTATAGTTATATATTGTTAATAAATACCAAACAGCCCTTAAAACTCTCGGTATTAATTAATTCCCACCAAACTTCCATAATTTACAACTCAACCCCAAATTATATTTCCTTGTTACACTTATAGTATATACCTTATATTATAATCCTTATTCCTTAATATAATTATAACCTATGGTTATATTTTCTCAAAATAACCGAACAGGCCCCATGGTCTATTTAAATTATTTTTCCACCACTTAACTTTCTATATTCACCAATTTCCCCTCTTTATAACATATAGTTTTCTAATTCCATTAAAATCATATATTATACATATGTCCTTATAAAACCTTGTATATAATTCCAAAAATCACCAAACTATACCAAAAGGTTATAAACATTATTCCTAACCTTATACTTTCTCTAAATCTCGATTTTACCACATGTGTTACCCATTTGTAACAATATTATGAAATACCTTATATTATACTTATTTAATTCATATTAACTCCAAATTTAACCAAATCAATTCCTAAAAATTCCTAATAACCTAAGGTTTGTACTAAACTCCTTTTAGTACCCCCAAGTTTTCGGAAATCACAATACCACCCCAAGTCTTATAAATCTTTTACAATTTAATAAGTATCTTATTATAAGGTAGTATTTTAATTTCTAAAATTCTCCAAAGTTGGTCAAAGTCTCCTATATAGTCAACTTTGACTCTAATACCAATTGGGACTCAAACTTTCGGTAATTACCAACAATACCCCATACTTTTCTATTTTTACAGTTTTGACCCAAAACTTTATAAAATGTTATAATTTTTATTAAATTTATTTAAAAAGCCTAAATTGCTCTAAATTAAGCCCACGGCTTTCTAAATTCCTAGTAATTACGAATTGGCCCCAATTTTAATTATAAGCATAAATAAAACTAAATAAGCTTATAAACTTAAATTAAAATGGCCTAATGACATGGCCTTATTACAATCTTGAACTTGCAAAATAAATTACACAATAAATGTCTCAAAATATAGCATGTATATTCGGCCTCACTTAGGTTTAATTATTTTTCCACATAATGTCATAATTTGACCATCATGTTAATTAAATCCCTTAAATGACTAGCTTAATTTATCTTAGCCATTTTTTTTCCATTTTTAGGTCAATATGACCTATATATAATATTCACTCTCGGCCATATATATGTATATGCTTAAAAATTACAAAAACCATAAGTTTAAGGTGTTTATACCTTGATTAAGCCTTGTATGCTCTCGGCCACTTGTAGGAAAAATCACCACTTGATTTAGACATGTTTAATACACAAAAACAAGATATGGTTACCCTCCAAGCTTGAGCTTAACCATAAGGGATAATTAATGTAAGATTTAAGGCAAAAATCACCTTAAAAATGCAAGGGAAGTTCTAGGTATTTTCGACCTGAACCAAACACACCACAAGGTGTTATATCCACCATATTGACATAGGAAATAGTTAGATCTCGAAATACTACCTTGTTATTAGGTTTTACCTTGGAAAAATGCCTTAAAAAGAGTATTTCTCTTGGATCTCGGTCACCCTTGCTCCAAATGGCTAACCAACAGATTCCACATGAAAAGGAGAAGAAGATGAGGCTATGACCAAAGTTTCACAGCCAAACTCCAAGGGAATCAAAAGTTATGAGCTTAAAGCACATTTTTACCTTAAAATGTAGATTTGAACAACCTTGGTCCCTCTACTGGTCTCAACCGAGTTTAGCTCTTGTTCTAACCTTAGAACACTGAGAATAAGCCATAGGAATTGATGAGCCACGAAATTTAGGTGTTGGTAGTGAAGAGATGAAGAAAAAGGGCTAAAAATGACATTAAAACACTTACCTTAAGGACTTAAGAGCTAGGTTTGCCTTCCATGTTCAAGAGCAAGCTTTGAGAGCTTGAGAGGAAGGGAGGGCTCGGCTGGGATGGAGGAGATCGGACAAGGAAGGAAGGAGGAAGGAAGGAATGATTGAAAGAATTTGAAATAATGTAAAAGTAAGCTTAATTTTCAAAAAGTAATGTATTAGGTAGCATTATTGTCAATCAAGGAATTATTTTGCCTCCTCTCTTATTGCCAGCCGGCTGCCATGGTCCAAGTGGGTCAATTAGTTGACCATTGACCATGCTTGGTCAATATTGACTCATGCGGGCCCCACTTAGGGTTTTATTAATATTTTAATAATAAATTTGTAAAAATTCGTAAATTTCTGGGATTAAATTCCTAATATGATATAATGATTATATATCATATTTAAGGATAATTATAATTTTTAAGCCCATTAAAAATCAATTTAAAAGGCAATCTCACAAAAACGTGCTTTAAGGAGTTTTAGCGCACATTTTTGTGTCACAAGGTGTTCCTGAGCTTAGTTCTCCTTGAGAATTGTTTTATTGTGTTCCTTACTTCATTATAATACCTAGGAATCCACTTGGGTCCTACTTGGGGTCATACAACCTTCATGGTGTCTTAAAGCACATTTTTGGCTTTACCGATCTTAAGGCGTGTTTTGCCTTGTTAGATCTTTTAGATTGTTCCCCAATATATTTAGATGTTAATAATCATCTTAGATCATTAATAGATCATTTAATTATATTTTAAAGATTAGGGGTATTTCATGAGGGCGAAGTACCCTTCTTTGTTTACTGACTAGATTGTCTGTATAGGGTACGGGGCGTACCCCCTTTTTAAGGGGGGTAGAGCTTCCTCGCTTTTGAGTTAGGAAACGATCATGTTTGTCGTTTGTTGGTTGTTTAAGATATGAATTTGTGTAAGTTGCTACACTTCGTGTAAGTTTGAGTTATGTATAATACTTATGTATTGTATTTGAGATTGACCTTTGAGTCTTGAGATGTGTGAATGTGAATATAAGATGTGGTATTAAGATTAAGAAATTGTGTACCGTGAATGGTTAAGCACATGTGTGAACTTTGAGGACAAAGTTCTTTTAAGGGGGGTAGATTGAAATACCCCAACTTAGATATGGTGTTTAAATGATAAATTAAGATATAAGGAGCTAAATAATGCCTTAGAAACATTAAGAAACATTTTTAATCAAAGGAAATATAAGGAAACCCAAAAGAGCAGTTTTTAGCAAAACGTGCTCTAAACTTGGAGAGACATGGGAGAGTACCCAAATATTGTTCTAAGACCTTAGTAATATCCTAATGGTCATTTTAAATCAATTACCAAAGAAAACCAAGCTTGAAAACTAGTTAAAACACAAAATGTGCTTTAAGGAGTCTTAAAGCACGTTTTTGAAAAATTGTCTTGTAAATGAGTTTTGAATGGCTAAATGTCCATCATTACTCTTTAATTAACATGTGTACTATATAGTATCACATTTGGAAGTCTATATCAATGGGAAATCAAAAATTTCACAACAATGTGCCTTGTTTTGGTGAATAGTGAATTAATTAAGCTAGTTTATAACATAAGTCTATATAAGTGAGACATTTGATCAACAAAGACTTAAGTACCCTCATTATATAAAGGGGGCCGGTTTCTTATGAGGTGAGTCACCACCTTCATGAGTTATTAAGCAATTAAGAAAGCAAATAAGACTTATAAAGCAAAAGTACTATTTACCTTTTAACATAAATATCACATTTTACTTACCTCTCTCCTCATCTCCTCATTTCTTCTTGTTTCCCACGGTTTCTTCAAGCTCTCTCCCTTCTCCATTAACGTGAAGAACAACTCCATGCTAGCTCCATCTAGCTTTGCCCACATCTTGCTCATTTTAGCTCCAAATCCAAAACAAAATACATATTCTTCTTAGTTAGCTCAAGCTCCTCCTTTCTATCTTTTCAAAACTTCAAGAGCTTCATTTTGGTGCAAAGTCAAACCACCATTGGAGGAGGAAATTCAAGTTTGGAGACTCCATTGGCTTCTCCATTCTCTTAAGGTAAAGAAAGTGTAAGAAAATCTAGGTTTCCACCATTTTCTTCACATGTCCGAAAATTGGTACTCATGGGACTCCATTTGAATGCCTTGTTCTAGCTTGTTTCTACTCTTCAAAGGAGAGAGGAGGTCCTTCTTGCTTCATATCCAAGCTTGTCTTGAGAAACTAAGGTAAAACAATCACCTTAATACCTTAAAGCATATTTTTAACCTAGGGTTTGTTCCTTAGGGTTAATGTGTTATCTAGTACTCATTGGAGTCATTGAATATTGGTTAGAACATTGGCAAGGAGATACACATTGGTGACCGAGATTGAACAAAGAAAACCTAAGGAAGAAAGCTTTTAAGCTTGTAAAAGAACAAGGTAAATTACTTACCTTAAGGTGTTTTTTGTTTAAGGGAATGAGATCTAGATATGTGATGAGTTTAGTGTAGAGTTTACATTAGGAAAAGGGTTATATAAAACCTAGGAGAAACAATGAGCATATTTGTGAACTTGTGACTAAGAGCAAATGGAAGAAGAGATAGTTAAAACAATGTGGAGATGAATTACAAGAAGCATTTTATTTCAATGGAGCCTTGTTGTGTGTACTCGCAGGTCGAAGGCAAATATATGTGGAAATTCAGTGGTTAAGATTATTGTCATTTAAGGGCCTAAGTGCCAAGCATTTTAAGTTTAAGCACTATATGATGATGTGGTGAAGTTTTAGTGTAAATTGTGTGTTAAGGTGTTGTGATGAGAATTTGGGTGATGTTGGTTGTTTGATGGAGAAAAACCATGTGTTAGGATGTGCTATGTACTAGAGAACCCATGGCAAAATTTAAAGGAGAACTTAAGTATTTAAGATATCCTAAGGGGATTTAATGACTAAGGAAGTACTAGGATGTTCTAGAGGTTGTCTTGATGAAAAAGGGAGAATAAGGTGTTCTAATGACTTAATGACTAGGTATCACCATAAAGGATTTAGGAAACAAGAGAATGGATTTGAGTATTTAGGACTTAGGCAAATGTTGGTGTACGACTAGGAAGGAAATAATGTGTTGATGGATGGAAGTTTAAACTTGTGAAGGAACTTTAAGTAATGCATAAAAGAGTTTTAGATGTTGAAAGATGCTTGGGAGATGATGTTATTGGTGAGAAACATTTGGCATAGTGGTTACATTAGGTATGAACCACCACCTAGAAACCTAGAGGAAAACATTACAGTGTTAGCATTATTACAAGGAAAATGCATAATGACTAAGGTGGATCTTGGTGAATGATTTAATGTGTTTAAAGGAGGGCTTAAGGTGTATTTGAGGCCCAAATGAGGTATAACATATTAGGATATATGAGGAGAATTTGGAGTTGAATGGGAATTTAGAAACAAGGTTCTGGAGCCGACCGACCTTAGGGGACCGGACTTGCAAGGTCGTCGGGCTCAGTTTACACTACCGGAAAATGTTTCTGGAACCGACCGAACTTGGGGACCGGACTTACAAGTTCGGTCGGGCTTGTATTTTGTGAAGGAGTTAAGTCACTGGAATCGACCGAACATAGGACCGGACTTGGCAAGTTCGGTCGAGCTTAAATTTCCCACGGGGGAAACTCTCGGGAATGGACCGACCTTGGGACCGGACTTGCAAGGTCGGTCGGGGTAGAATTTTCAAACGGTGAAGTGTTCTGGAATGGACCGACCTTAGTAAGGTCGGTCGGAAGTTCGGTCGAGCCTAAAATAAAAAAAAAGAAATTTTGAATTCTAAGAATGGAAATGGGTAATAAGGTATGCCTTGGTGGGGTGGTAATGATTAGGACCCTAAGAACTTAAGAAATTAAGTTAAGATTAAGTATAAGTTTTAATGTTTAAAGTTAAGTTTGTGAGCTAAGTGGCAAAGACTTGAGAGGTTATTGAATGGGAATCCTTAGGGACTAAGTGAGTTAAGTAAGGTGCAAATAACTAATGACCTAAAAATGAATGAATGTTTTAGGTTTGTGAATTGGGACCCCGAAGAAGATTAATCAAACAACGATCGACGGTGAACGTACAATCCTTCTTGTGACCTGCTTGCTAACGAGGTGTCCCTCGGCTTGTGTGCTATCTGTTTAATTGCTATGACTAAAACAAGATAAAGCATGCAACCGGTTATATTGTTCTCGTTGTGATTGTGTTATATTTACACTAACCCGCGAGACTTGAGATTGTTACTAACCAAGTTTAGTACTTACTGAGTTAAGAATAAGAGTTAAGTTTGATGGTCGTTGGTTAATGCCCGTTAGGGCTTAGCTAGCACATGGTGATTAAGATGTCGACTAACTGGAACTTGAGTGAGGAAACCCGGGACCGATCTTCGGTCATGCATGCTAAGGAAAAAGGGGGAACGGTATCTGAATCAAATCCGCCCTCCGCTTAAGGACTTGTCTTCGGACTTGTAGCCTAGGGCCGGTTGCCGGCTCAGCTACGCTGGACTCCCGTCCAGAGTAGGTGGCATTAAGATGGTGCGGTGGGATCACCTAAATCCCAGGTTTGAGTTAAGCTACAACCAATCCCTTCCAGGAAAGGTTTGTATATTGAGATTAAGATTAAGATTGAGATTAAGATTAAGGTAAGGTAAGGAACTAAGGTTAAGAAAATGAGGACTAAGGAGGGGGTTACTAACCCACTTGATAAGGGAACGCTTGAGTCGTTCATTATTTGTGAACTATATATGTTCATCTGTGGTTATTGTTATTGCACTTCATATTATGCTTGTGTATGTAATCAATTTCCATGCTATCGACAATTAGTCGTCGTAGCCCCGTTAGCTTGGGGGCCATGAGAGGGTGTACCAGCATTCGTGCTGACCCCCTCGGGGCTATTTTTACACTTGCAGGTAAGAGACCCATGAGGACGCACTACGAGAGTAGGAGCGGTTAGACTTAGGGTGGGATGTTTATTTTGAGTTCGGGATGCGCCTGTGCACCCGACTGTTTATGTTTAAACTGATGTAAGGTTGAGATGAGGTTTAAGATACTTGTACTCGGTTGGTTGTGGTATTGTGGTTGGTGATGTTTTGAGTTGGATAAGTATTATGGATAATCATTGTAAATGTTAAGACCGGTATATTCTAACGATCAGACCGTGGCAAGGTCCAGGTGATATTTATTTCCGCTGCGACGTGTTCGATTAGGTGTTTAGTTTTGCGATAACCACGAATGGCTTTGGATGGGGTGTTACATCTAACCTTGTTCATATATTTGTGCCCAGATTCACAGTTAATTGCAACCTAGTTCGTGGGCTGATTTCTGCACTACTTGCCCACTTCGGTGCTTAGTAACGGTAATTTTGCAAACCAAACTGTAAACTGCTGTATTTATTTATTCTTAGAATTTAGTATTACAATTAATACATAATAGTGTAGTTTTAAAAATGCTACTACTTAAAACTGCCATAGGAAAGAAAGTAAGTTCAAGTATATTACCGATTCCTGAAATATCTCATTTTCAACTGCTCAATCTGCTATGCCAGATGCTCACTGTTTGATTCACAAGCTGTGACAGGAATCAACAATGCTATTGTCATAACCACCAGAAAGAATAAGATGAGTTTGGGTATTTTAATGGTTCTAGAATGACTAGTTTCAGTCCTTCAATCTGAAGTACTGCAGAGAAGGTCATAAACTTCATTTGCAGTAGAAGAAGATAAGTTTATGTATGTTACCAGTTCTAGATGGTGCGTGCGAATTTGATTTTGATAAAACTGATTTGGAGACGTTAGAAATATAGGGGAGATGCTGTCGAATTTTTTCCGCGGTTTAGCTAGCATTTAACCTTGATTTTTTGATGAATTCTAATGTTGTCGTTTTTCATTTATGCATCAGGACTACGACTTTATTTTGGCTTCTGACCTCAACCGTCTTAGCATCGACTAATCGTCTACCAGAGTTAAGATTTATATATATACATATAATATTTGACAAACTACCAAACATAGTTATCCGCCCAAGATATACCTAATAGAGGTATATCTTCGGCAATCCCTGTCGGGACTGTCCATGATTGTTAAATCTAACACCTAGGGTGTGAATGTGTTTTTAATATGTACTTTATTGATTATTTCGGCAGTATCTCTTTATTTCAATCCTTGCAGGCATGGCTGATGAAGAGTTCGAGTTATTTTGCCGCGAGTTCGAAGATGAGCAGCAAGGGGTACCGGTTCCTTCTACTAGTGCCGCTATTGCTGCTGGCCCTTCTACAGCTCTCACTACTGTTGATGGCCCTTCCATGAGTGCACCTTCAACGAGTGCTACTCAGAGACCCAGAGGTAGAGGTCCGACCCGCGGGCTGAAGCTGCAGAAACCGGATGACATCAGTCTTCTCTGGGACAAGTTTGGGAGGTATTGTAGGGGCAGCAAATCAGAGTTCGCTAGTCAACTAGGGTGCCTGTCCAGATCACATTGCTGCATCAACCACACATGGCCACAAGTCCCGAAAGAAGTTAAGGAGACCATCTGGAAGAAGGTGCAAGAACGATACAAGATCCCAGACGAAATGAAGAAGACCGTTCTTTCTGCGGTGGGCGGCAAAGCTAAATCATTCCGCCACTACTTGGTGGATAACTGGATCACCAGGGTGCCCCCACGCGAGCCTCCGCCGTATGTCGTGTACAACGGCATGATCACTGAAGAGGAGTGGAAGGAGTTCGTTGAGCAGCACTCCACCCCTGAGTTCAGGGTATGTTGCGTGTACTCTTTTCTGAATTAATGTTCATAATGATTTATCCCTGATTTTCTAATTAATTTTTTGTTGTACTGTCTTAACAGCAAAGACAACAACAAGCACGACAAAACCGTGAAGCTAATCTCCACCCCCACACCATGGGACGAAGGGGATATATGGGCAGCCTCGAGGGATGGAAAGAAGCTGGTTTGCTGACGCAGAGGAACGAGGATGGCAGTGAATGCCCGATCGAGGATGTCTCTGAGGCGAGGAGGGTGCAGATGTTCATACTGGGACGCCAGACAACGACCAGCGAAGGTCAGAGAATATTTCATCATGCTGAGACGGAACAGCTGGCTAACCAAATTGTAAGTGTTTGAAATTAAGTAGCTATTAAATAATTTACTTATATAGTCAAGTGTTTGTTGATCTTAAATTTAGTGCTAACTTCTTTGACAACTGGACAGTATGAAGTGGCACAGAGAGGAGAAGTAGACATACATGCTCCTCCTTCTCAAGACGACACTCTCAATCAAGCGCTTGGGAAGAAGGATCACTCGGGGCGTGTTAGAGGATTTGGGGGAGAAGTACGTCAGAAGCACGTATTCCCGCCATCTGCTAGGAAGGGTCAGATGAGTGCTGTTGAAGTCGAGGCGATGGTAGATCGTAAGTTTGCTGCTGAGCGCCAAGCTAATGAGGAGAAACAGGCTACTGAGCGCCGGGCTTTTGAGGAGAGGCTGCAGGAAGCGTTGAATTCGATCGCACATGCGACTACTCAGCAGCAGCATGATCCTTCTCGACCGTCTTCCTCGTCCAGTTGTGCTCCTGCCGCTGACCCGTACCCGTTTGCCAACATCCAGGTTAGCTTTGTTTAACAATTTTTCTCCTTAAATAAAGTCATTTAAATAGTATTAGATTGGACTCACTTATTTGTTTCATGTATTATCTATGTTTATTAAAGGAGCAAAAAAATGTCGTCTCCAAATACCATTAGAAGGGCACCCTGTAGATGTGGCCTACGGGACGGTGTTGCCATCAGGTCCACTCACGCTCATCAGTTTCGTACGTCTACCCCCATTCTACGCGCGTGTGACCTTGGACCTGATAATTGATGGATTTGAGGATGCATACCTTCCAATGGCGTTTGACAACAAATGCACGCTGATTGAAGCGAAGGGAGACATATTGTCATGGCCAGCATGTTATATTGTTGTCACCGATGAGGTAAGACTGTTTGACAACCATTTAGTATCTAATAAAAAACAATATTTAGCATTAAGTGTCTAATATAATCCATTATAGATCCCTGAGCTTCCTCGCCGCGTATCCCGGCCCAAAGAAGAAGAGATCAGCCCGCTTGCGGCTCCTGTCAGAAATACAAGGGTATGTTCTAGATAAATGTTTAATGTTACTATAATAATCATTTAGTAATTATCTTTACATTTATGCTTTATTGTTTATGTGTGAAGGGTAAGAATCCAGTGAATCGGGGTGCAAAAAGTAAGAATCCAGCGCCCGTTCGGGCTCGCACCAGGACTGCTGAGGCGCCTAAAAGTAAGTTCACAGTGCCAACAAAATTTGTGGGTCACTTAGGGCCTCGTCAGATGAATCAATACGACAAGATCATTGCGAAGTCAAATGCTGGTACTATCAACTTCATGATGACGCTTCCAAAGTGGATGTTTCACTACGAAGAAGATATGACCACGGCGGTCAACTTTGGGGACATTAGAGAGATGATGATTGGAGATTACCTGAACATTAACATTATTCAAGCTTATATGAAGTAAGTGTTCTTTCCTCATACTGTAAAAACATATAGAATAAGTATCTATGAAGTTGCATTGGCTAACTTTTTATAGTATATGTGATATAATAGAGCTCTACTTGAGAGATGTCATGAGAAGAACATCACCTCCATTACTGCGGTGTGCCCAGAGCATTTATCGTATGACTCAGTCAACAGGGAACCGGGGAGGTTTTGTGAATACATGAGGCATTGCTTCAATGTTGCTGATGAATAGAAAAAATCATTTATTCTAATGCCGTATCATCAAACGTGAGTTTTAATATAAAATTACATACTAATTAGCTAACTTTTTTACCTTCATTTCTCATTTCATTTTGCATTTGAAATTGTAGCCACCACTGGGCTTTGTTTATCTTCTGCACTGCCGCCGCTACTCTGCTCGTTCTAGATCCACTAGGGCAGTGGACAGAATTCAACACTGAAGACTTAATCAAAACGTAAGTTTTTATTACTATTTAATTGTTTGTAAGTTTTTTGAACCAAAGTTAATGTACTCGTTCATTCTGCTTAACGCTTTTGTTAATTATATGTGACAGTTGTTACAGTCAAACCGCTCAGGGAGAGTTTGCAGAAATGACCGTCGATTACATCAAGGTTTGGTAATACATGCATTTCATTCGTGCTGCTTATCTTTATACAATTGTTTTACATTTGTGAATTTTGGTGATTTAGTGCCCTACCCAAAAGGATTCTAGGAGTTGCGGGTACTACGTGATGCGGTATATGTACGAGTTCTGCGGGAACTTCACAACATTTGATAACTCTATAGACAAGGTAACACGAATGCTATCTTGTATTTAATTCTTTTCGGCATATTTTTTGTGTCTTTATCTTAATCTCATTAGGGTTGCATTCCTTTTCTTGTTCCAGATTAAAGAGCATTATGCCCGATTCAAGACTTACAGTGCAAACGACTTGTATCATGTCAGAGAGAGCATGACAGCCATGATGCTCAGAATGGAGTGGTAGACTATAGCTTGCTAGCTTTTTGTATATATTGTAGTGGCATGAAACTGAATGAAGTGGTAGACTAGATGTAACAGATTCTACTGTATTGAATATTTTTTGTTGCTATAACGGATTCAACTGTAACAGATTTTCGATCTGGTGTATATTAGATGTTATCTCTGTTGCAATTGTGCACAGAGAATGAATTTGTGTTGTTGCTATTTGATTCAGGTGTTTCAATTGTGCAGTTTCTGCACATCTGTTGCTCTGATGCCCTCTGTTGCATCTCTGTTATAATTCTGGCTCTGTTGCAATTGTGTAGCTTTGTAATAAAAAAAACGAAAAAAAACACTTTAGATTACGGTTATCGTCAAAACCGTAATCTAAAGTCTACACTTTACATTACGGTTTTACTAATAACCGTAATGTAAAGTCCATGACACGCGGGACCGAAAAAGGGCCTTTAATTGCGGTTTTAAACCGTAATTAAACACGTCACGTCTTTAGTGACGCCCGCGTAGACTACGGTCCAGAACCATAATCATACACGGTTTTGGACCGTAATTAAAGGGTTCCGTTCCACCAGTGATAAACATAGCTCCTTCTATTGGTAAAGCTACCAAGTGAAAAGACAACCGCCGTACTAAGTCTTCCTTTGCACACCCAATCATCTAAGAGAGTCTTGCTGAAAGACTCGAGAACTAGCCCATAACACATACTATGGCTACCCGTCAAAAAGACAAGCTCCAAAGCATTTTGACGAGTTTAATAATACTAAAAGCACTTTAACCATGCTGGCATCAAGATTGTAGTAATCCACCCAAGAACATCATGCGCAAAGTAGGACTAGTATTGTAGTACCATCTCCCCAAACGGCCTAGACCATGAGAAGGTCAAGACTCAAGAATCTTGAAATAGCCAATAACACATCCCCCACGCTTTCTTCACCATCATCCACAGTTGTAAGCTCTAAAATCTTTCTAAATAGAACTCCATTAGTATCGAAACAAATGCCATGGCTACCCACCAAAACGACAAGCTCCATCGGAATTTGAATTGTACCGATACTAAACAACTTCACCATATAGGTGTTAGAAAAGCTCCAATTGAAATTCAGTTCACAACCACCACAAGCCAACCAAACTGTCCCCAACTGATTTTTGTGACTAATTCTTCTTTCTGTATAGTCTTTCGATCTCCAAACAGCCCACCCAACGAACTCTGTGACCTCAAACTCACAGCAAAATAGTGGGATAACTTGAACTATCAAGGAGACAGCATTAGAGCAAGCCTGGACCAAAACAGAGCTAAACTTTGTAGAGCCTGAAGAATCCAGAACAGCTAGCAAAAAGGGATGCAGCTGTAGACCATAAACCCAACAGAAGTAGATCCTCCATAAAAGGACCAAGACAACACGAGTGCACCTGCACCACTCAACATTCAGATCTTGGTGCTCAGGAAACCTAGTAAAACCCAGATCCATTATACCCCAAAACTTGGAACTTCTGTTGATAACTAGATAAGGAGATGCAGAAAGCTCCTAACTTCGGCACCTGCAAGACACCATGACTAAGACAGGAAGACAAAGGAAACCAAACAAACCAAGAGAACTAGAACAAAGAGTTGCCCGGAACCACTTACTTCAACAACTAAGACTTTCTTGACCAATGAGCAATAAACTAAATACCGAAAAAAATAGCTCCAGAATGAGAACAACCTGCTTCAATTCTTCCTCGATCACGAAAACCCAGTATAGGGAAAAGTACCAAATCTGACTGTTGTAGAGGAGTAGTATAACGCGATGGTGATGGGATCTCGTAACATCGACGATGCTCTTCTAGCCTTGTCGCTCTTGCACATCATCATCCACACTTATTCACAAATTATTACTGAATTACTGTAATGATCTTGCCTGTGATTTATTTAGAGCTAATTATAAAGTCGCACCGCGGATTGGACTTTTGGGGAGGCACGACAATTCATTAATGTCTTATCTATGTAATGTTAGACTGTGAGATTGAAGAATGCCGGAACTGCTAACTGGTGATAGTCAGGATGAAGGAACTAGGGGTGAGCAAACGGGGCGGTTAGAACGGATAACCGAAATAACTGTTTCTTTTCTGGATTCGATCACCGTTTTTTTAACCGTTTTACAAAAGTTCGGTTATTTCAGTTAAAACGGATATCCGTACTTTAAAACGGGGCGGTTAACGGATATTAAACCTCAAACTTCAATTATCCGTAATAACCGAATTTTTTTTATAAAAAAAATATTTTTTTATCTTTATTTTTTAACCAGTAAAAATGGGTAGATGTTGTTATTTTAGTTTGATGCATCTGCTGCTCTTGGTTTTGTGCATCAGGTGTGATGAATTACCGGATGCTGTTATTTTAGTTTGATAATTTTATTTATGTTATAAAATATGGTTATTTCGGTTATGATAGAAAATATGGTTATTTCGGTTATGATAGAAAAAACGGTTATTTCAGTTATGTTCAAATGTTCGGTTATTTCGATTAATTTAAAAAGTTCGGTTACGGGACGGTTAACGGATATCAGTATAGTATGTAAAACGGTTAAAACGGTTATTGGTTAAAACGGATATTATTACTAATTTCGGTTAAAACGGTTATAACCGAAATAACTAAACACTGTATTTTTTTCCAAACTTCGGTTAACGGATATTCGTTCTAACCCTTTGCACACCCCTAGAAGGAACCACCCCGTTAATCTCATTAGCTTGATTAACGCCATCTTTCTCTCTCAGCTCTAGCGAAATCTGTTACGCGTTATATGTACCATAATAGGTATGACAATTGACTAGTGGGTCTTTAATTTGAATTAGGTCAAGTTTTTTTATTTGGGCTTGCGCTTTGCGGATCTAATTAAGATGAATAAACGAGTCAACTAGGATATTAAGCTAATGGTTTGTTTTTACTGGACTCCTCTCGTTAGGGCTGCCCAAAAAATTCTGAAACCGTGGTATCTGACCAAAACCGAAGTGAACCGTACCTGTTTTCAGGTTAACCGTACCGGTTCTTGAGGTACGGTTAACCGAACCGTGTAAATTGACCGGTTTCGGTTTCGGTAACGGTATTGAATTTTCCAGAACGGTTAACTGCTCGGTTAACCGTGGTTAACCGATTATATAAACAACCAAAATCTTCAAATATTAAAGTTCACCTTATATAATGATTAATGTTAGCTATTGGGGGAATATGCACAATATTATATTTTTTGTCACATGTGTTTGATTAGTCACTCATGATTTAGGTGAATGATCAATGTTGTACTATAATATTAATGGTATGAGTCTTATCAATAATTAAAAAATACACGACTATACGGTTAACCGATAAAACCGAACCGAACTAAAGGTTAACCGGTCTAAACGGAATGGTAATGGAATCAGATTTTAGAAAACCGAATTAAACGGTTAACCGAATCCGGTTAACCGATCTAAATGGAATGGTAATGGAATTGAATTTTAGAAAACCGAAGACCCGGTTAACCAAAAGCGGTTAACCGAATAAGGCGGTTAACCTACCATGGGCAGCCCTACCTCTCGTGTCTTTTCTATTTGTGTCAGATATTTCTATAGCTGTTTTGATTTGTTTTACCCAAATTCTTAGCTACATGTGATTGTAGTTATCTGGCTACATCCAAGAGTATTTTAGTCAAATTAAAATAAAAAATATCTTTATAATAGGGTAATTTTGTAATTAATGAAATATAGTGGGACAAAACTGAAAATAGAATAAACAACTCAGAGTGTATTAGTGAGCACCGTGTATGTCAAAACATTCATTTCTTTTTTTTATTTTTGCTTATCACAGTAATAACTTTAAATTGTTGTAACTTGTAATATATAAGTCCAAAATGAAAAAAATTATATCATTGTTCACCTGAATTCGAACTCTTCAAAACAAAACCAGTCATGGTTATATTTTGATAACTTTTAAAAAAATTATTTTTAGATGTACATGATGGTATTTTAATTTGAGGATGTATGTACATATTTTAATGTAAGAATGTACATGTTTTAATGTGACGATGTACATATTCAAATGTGAGAATGTACATGTTCTTTAATGAACATGTGTACATGTTTGTATGACCATCTGTACAAGTTTTCTCCCTTATATGTACAGATTTCAATCTAAAAATGTACAAATTTAATGATTTGTACAAATTTATGTGACCATCTATATATTTTTAATGCGATGATGTACATGTTTTTACGTGTGGATGTACATATTTTAATAAACATTTGTACAGGTTTGTATGACTATCTGTACAAGTTATCTTTCTACGTTTTGTATACTATACATGTAAAAATAATTTTTATTAAAAGTTGTCAAAATATATCCATGACTGGTCTTGTTTAAAGAACTTGAATTTAGGTGAATAATGATATAATTTTTTTTCATTTTGGACTTATATATTAAAAGTTATAACAATTTAAAACTATTAGTATGATAAGCAAAAAGGAAAAAAAAAAAAAGAGCACACCAGATGGGTGGATGTAGCCAAATTAACATGTAGCCAAGACATGCTGTTTGTTTTATACTTAGGGCATCCACAATAAGGAAAGTGGATTCCACCCATCTAAAAATACTATTATAATCTCTTCTCTCACATTCTCTCTCCATGTGTCAGCAAGAACCTTCTCTCTCCAGGTTCTTAATTAAGCAACCCTCTCATATCTTCTATCCTCCACCTCATCATTTTCTTTTTTCTTTTTTACGACTATGAGTGGAATCCACATCATTATGGATGCCCTTATGTCACTTGGAGAATTTAGGACCCACGTCACTATATATCATTATGCTATCATACCCAGCGAGTCCGTTGTGCTGCTATGGTCAACAAAGTGCGAATACCATCAACCTTGTGGAAAAAAGGACAATCTCATGTCGATTCAAGTTGCGACACAAATTCTCATTCACTCACACGACGGAGCCGTCATCTGTTGACCAACTCTCCTCTCCCTTTATTGTAGTTGTAATCTCTGAACGCCCTGTCGGCGGAGAGGTCAACAATGGGCTGCCTAATGACCAAATCCGGTCGATTAACCCCAGTACCACCTCTTTTTCATATCGCCGCTGCCCAATCGCGTATGTCATCGCTAAATAAGGGTTTCGGCTGGACTGAGAAACTTGAACCGGCAACTTCGCTCACGGGGGTAAGCCTTATCGTTTCAGATTCGGGGCCCTACGTGCTCCCTGAATCCTCGTCTATATACATATTGTCTTATATGAGTAACTTCATAGGACTCTTATCTCTAGATTACCTTCAAAATAGGGAAAGGGGTAGGGTGAAATACATACTACTTAGACGCACAATGTGTTGTATCATGTAGCTAGGTTGCCTATGCCTCTTAGATTCCTTTAGTTGGAGATGACATTCCTATAACTCACTGCTCTGCTATTTACTCATATGCCAATAGTAAGTCTTTTAGTCGTCTTGCACTAGATAAAATTTCATAATCCTAGGACCAAGATCAGTATCTGTAATGTGAGAGAATTAGATGAAGACATTTAATGTGCATTGCCCTTAAACTCCCAACCTTTTTGAGTTTTTCTAAATGCATATTGGGTAACTTTTAGTTTTGAAAAAATTCAAGTTCGTATCAATTGGGGCCAATCCAATCATGGATCTGATGTGTGTGTACCCGAACCACATCACTCAAGAATATCTCGAATACTATAAATTCTTTCAAAAAAATGATCTCGAATACTATAAATCGTTATGGGTGCTACCTATGGTGATCTGTTTGCTTGTTCGGTCGACTTCATCTTTATCCACCACAAAATCGCATTCATGTGAAGCACATTAAAGGGCCTCCTTGTGTTCGCTGAGGTTTTTATTAATATTAATCTTGTGAAGGGCGGATTATTGTTATGGTTGCTTCACGGCTTCATGTTTTCCTGTTTTGGGCTTTTCTTGTGAGTATTGTCTTTTGCCTTTCTTTGTTCCTTTCGTTTTCTATGATCTGTAATTAAATATTTTTTTGCTCAACACGTTTCGCGTAGCTAATGGTATGTCTGAATCACGGCCTTATTTTGGTTAATCAGATTAGTGTTTGGTTTTTACTGTGCGCCTGTGCGGTGTGAGGATGTAGATGTGGTGAAATGTAAGGTATACGTACATTAATATTTGAAAACATGAAAAGGGTTTAGAGGATTTACTGTGGTGGATTATATATGGCACAAACTGATAGGAAGTCCCATTCTTTTGCACCGGGTTTATTTGATCAGCTAGTTTATTGTCTCTGTATGTCACATACATCAATTGTCATATCAACTGACATCAGCTAGATTATCAGCCATGCAAAAGAATGGACAACTCTTTTTTTCTCAAAGACCAGGGAATATGCTGGGCTGGGGAACAAAGTTAGGTTATTTTGTTTTATCTATTTTGGTTCTATCGGTTCAGACTATATCTTTGCCATGAATGGGAAAAATTAAAAAGTTAGGCTTAATTAAGGATAAGTAAGTACTGTTGGCTACTGTTATAGTGGGTGGCTTGTTTAAAATTTGACAGTTCACATGTTTTTATCATTGCATTTGTTGTTAATACCTCTTGCCTGTAACAACATACATATATTTTCGCCACCTGGTGTTTCTTAACTAATTTTCGGATTCTGGCTAATGAAATAGTATGTTTTGGTGGGTAAGCCCGCTTATCTCCTTTTTCAAGCTCTTGATGCTTATAAGCTTATGTTTGCTGTTATATATGGTGCGTTTTTCTATGAGTAATCGACAACATTTATTTCTTACATAACAAATATCTCTAGTAATACTGAATTAATAACATGATAAAAAATCTCTGCTGGGTAGTCTAGTCTTAGTCCTCCTCACAGCTATAAGAGAACTGATCTCATCTGATATGAATGAATGTTGTCAGGCGGGCAGGCGGGCGGGCCTCCATTTTTTTGTGTAGGGAAACTCACGTATCTTGTTACCTCTTGGTGAATACTGGAAGTCAAGTCATGAATGGACCATAAGCGCCAGGTTAAAAGTTTCTGACACTATTTTAGTTGAAGAATAAAGTTTGTGACAGCTGAAAACATGAGATTCAAAGTCAGGTCAACCGTATTCTTGTATGAAGCTAGTGTTGGTTGTTGAATAACTCAATTTATTGTTATAACCAACAACAAAACAACCCCCATCTCAACCCATATTAAATTCCACTATTGGTTCTGTGAAATGGCATGGAACCTCAACGATCTGAAAAAGATAACACACTGATTGATTTTGCTGCTCTACCCTGCAGAAGTAATGGGGTTGAATTAGTACAACTTGTCTGCTTTTCACACGGGATGAGAGGAGTAAAAGCATCTCTCACGAATTCTCTAAACTAAGAATGTCTCGACATGCGAATAGTATTGTTTTTGGATTAGTTCTGCCTGCCGGGGAGGGGGGACTCTGTTTTTTACTCGTTTGAGAAATGTATAGGGTCTCAATATTTGTTTATGCTGTCATGCTCAAGGTGAATTGGTAATGAATTTTTTTGAATTTGTTGTCTTCTTTTTCAGGAATCTGAAATGACTATACACAATAATCATGTAGTAGATGGATAGATGGGATGGATTTCTACTCTTGTCTTTTTTTAGATGGATGGATGGATGGATGTCGACTACTCAAACTCTCAAACATGCTGGAAAAGGTAGTTAAAAAGTTCTGTTTAGTATTAGTCACCTAGCTAGCTAGCTAATAATAAACAATGTTTTGAAGGATTTTTGTATTATCCTCCCGCCCGTCTATTTCATCTAAAATTCTCAGCTGTAATAAGAGAGAATGCTAACTAGGTTGACATAATTATAACACCCATCATCTGATCAACATCTGCATTTAGCTACACTTTTTTTTCTTTTAATTCTGAAGAAAGGGGGAAAAAATTAAGAATACATGTTATAAATTGTTACATACCAACCAAATAGTAATAAAACGATATACTGTATGTATCCATGTGACTGTACACTACTTGAACAAATTAAAAGAGTTAACAAATTAAAAGAGTTAAGTGACTGTTCCCTTGGGAGCTAGCTAGCGGCGGTCTTACTCTCACCTGTCATGATGATATTAAAAAAGATCCTTGTGTTAATGTATACCAGTAGTAGTAATAAAATTCTGATTATTTACTTCCCCTTTATCCCCGCGCCATTGATTTGTCTACCCAACTACTTTTAACAGGCAATGGGTCCATTGCATTGATTGTTCTTACCTTCCTATCCTCTCTCGGCCCTCTTTCTGTACATACTTTGCTGCTCAATGCCTAGCACTCCCCCAATATCTTCTCTATTTAATACTAAACCAGACCAGCCTAGCTACTCCTCGTGTTAGCTATATTCTTCACTTGTCACCAGCCTCTCATCTGTTTTCTTTCTTGTGACCTGCAACTAACTTACACCATCATGCCTTTTACTAGAATCTTCACAACAACAATGGCAACTCTAGTTGTTGTTCTTGTGGCTGTTATTGGTTTTGCGAGTATGGAAATTGTACAATGTGATGATCATCATCAAGTGGTGAAGGGCTCTGTCCAATGTGTTGACTGTAGTAAGAATTATGACTACTCAGGTTAGCTTACACTCTCCTCTCTCTTTAACTCACATTTTGTCATACGAGTACTGATTATGAACTACTATGTCTGGTTAATACTTAATATTGGTGCTCTATATGATCTACAGGCATCAAGGTACAAATCAAGTGTGACAGCAACAACTCAAACAAATACAAACCTCTTGTGGTGGAAACAACCAAGAAAGACGGCTCCTACGAGGCCAAACTAACATCAACACACACACCAACTTCCAACTGTGAAGCTAAAATCCTTGGCGGACCAAACCAACTCTACGCCTCAAAGAAGAGTATGACATCCAAGGTTGTTGCTCATGTTACTGCTGATTCTCATATCGCCACAGCTTCCACTTTGCCTTTCGCCACTTCTTGCTCCAGGAAACTCGGCACCAAATGTAGCAGCAGCAGCAGCAACGAGGCTGAGTTTGGTGAGTCAAAGACTATTAATCTGCCCATCCCACCAGAGTATGGGCTAGCTCCATCCAGCTACTACGTCCCAATCATGCCTATTATTGGCATTCCATAAAGATTTGTTTTGCCTATCTATATACTGTATTGAAGGACTCTTTATCTACCTGATGATGCTATATATCTAAGTTTCTTTATGGTTAATATGTATGTCAGTTTGTTGATCTGATGCATAGTAAGTGCGGGAGTTTAATCAAGTATCCTTTTTCTTTTCTTTCACTCTTTTCGTTTCAGAGTAAAAGTTGATGTTCTCCCGATATATGGAAGTAATTCCCTGATAAGATATTCATCTGTTTTAATTAGTACTAGTACATTCATCTGTTTTAATTAGTACTAGTACACATATTTATTCTTCTCCTTATTTTTTTTATTCTTATAAATATATCATGAAGAAGTGCATGTCAAAAGTATGCGATTTACTCATCATGCTAAAAAAGCTCATTCCATTCTATTGCGATATTCTTCGCATTATCTATTGAGTTGCAGTTGCACTCGAGAAAATTAAGCTTAATACAGAAGGGTTTCAACAGCTCCACTAGGTTGAATTCAGTGGCTTAAATGCTTAATCGGTCATCAATCAAACCCTCTTCAATTGACAGATTACATCAGTACGCTCTGCTTAAATGCACCACGCAAGTACAAGCCTGTTTCGGAAGTACATTTTGCAAAAGAACACTTTTTTCCAACTAATTTTAACTGTTAACTGTTGTTTACACAATGAGATCATGATACGATTGTGTAACTCCAATGAAATAAAGCTACATGTGGTTAAATAAGGTGACTTTTATTTTGCTAGCTAGCTACAAACTATTCACATTAGCTTTAAAAGATGTTTGATTTGGACGAAAGAGACAAAATGATTATTCCTTTTATTTTTCTGTATGATTGTTTGTGCATGGAATCAAAATGAATCACACTAGTACTCTATAGCCACCAGCTACGTACCAATCAATAATCAATGTCTATCAGTTACTCAGTGATCATCAATTACGGATCATTGGACACTAGTCATCAAGGAAAGTGATTATTATGAAAGGTGGACAATGATTAAGATAATCTCATTTCTTTTACTTTACTCGAACTAAAAAAAAACATAAGACACTTTACACTTACATATTCTCTAAAAAAAACGCCCTAGATTTTACTATAGATAAATTAAATTCTTATATAGATAATTATCTGTCTAGGTGCGAGGCCTAGCTACTCCACAATTAATGCTCCTCATTCAATTGGAAATTAATTCGTATAGGTTGTTAGGGTTTTTTAAATAAGAAAAAAAAAAAATAGAAAACGATTTTTAGAGCATCCACAATAGTGTGGATTCCACTCCTATGTGTAAAAGAAAACTAAAAAATTACTGTTGTAGTGGTGTGAAATTCCTCTTAATTCTCTCCCATCATTCCTCATCTAACGAACGCTCCCAAATCAATATGATTGGCTACAAGACTGCAATGATAATAAAACAAAATAAAAAGTTCTAATAGAATACTAAAGTAAAAATAGTTGATGAGAGAAGAAAATACCAAGGAACTCCCACATCAAAATTTCTTATTTAATAAAATAATATATTTGTTGACATAGCACCTAAACCTCACCACCATTGTGGGTGTCTTAGCGCAACCACAGCAGCGTTGATTCAATTCTAAGGGTCAGTAAGGAAAACCAAAAAAAACAACAGCAGAGTGGAATCAGCTCATTTTCTCTCTCCCTGACCCTTAACTAAGAACTGTACTTTACTTTGCTCTTATTGACCACGAAATGGACTACATAAAATCAGATAATTAAGTCTCTTAACAGACCAAGAGACAAGTCCCATGTGACAATTAAATATAGTCCTTTACTTTTGCATAAAATAACAAAAAAGACATACTTTACCTTATAAAACAAAAAAGGTGGGCTCCACTTACCTTACCCATGTGAGCCAGCCGATTTGGAGCCTCCATTTGCTCCTCTTTTTCCCTTGTTACACGGTGCTCCAAGCTGGTACAAGACAAGAAGAGATGAGTCATCTTTCATTAATTGCTTAAAGTAACATTTAAGCTCCATTATTCATTCAAATTGGAATCAATTATGTACAAATAATTCACCCACTTCCTCAATGTAGGCCGGCTGCCCCCTTGTCTTGTCTCCACCGAATTTCCAACATCAATCAAGACTTGATGAGTCACCAAGTCACTTAAATCATTAAAAAATGCAAAAATGTGCTTTAAGCTTAATTTAGGTCATTCTCTTCCATTCCTCCTCTTCAGCCGAGTTTTCTCTGTCCTTGAGCTCTCTTTGGCTCCTCTACACCGTAGGTAAGGGTTCCAAGCTCCATTGGAGAGAGTTCATGCTCTAGGTAAGCTCTTAAGGCATAAAAATGCCCATTTTCTTCATCTTTCTTTCCTTTTTCGATTGATCTAGACTCCAACCTTTTCTATACATCTATGTAGAGTGTTTTGGAGGTTAAAGGAAGATTGATTCTCGGCCATAACAAGATATAAGGAGAAAATTTCAATTTGTCTTGACCATTTAAGGTAAAATGTGCTTTAAGCTCATATCTTTTGATTCCCTTCAAGTTCGGCTGTGAAACTTTGCTCCTAGCCTTATTTTCTTCTCCTTTTCATGTAGATTCAGTTGGTATACCAAGATCTACAAGGAGTAGCTAGATCCAAGCCAAAAACACCATTTTTGGCATCTTAAACAAGGTAAAACTTAGCTATCTTCCAAGCTAATTCACCCACGGTTTTATACCTTGTTCTTGAGAGTGTTTTGATACTCTTTCTCTTCTGGAAAAAATAGGGCCGAAGTAGATCTACATCAAGCTTGAAGATCTAAGGTAAAAATCCATGATTTTCATGACTTAAATTACTTCTTATGGTTAGATCTTGCTTGGAGACTAACTAGGCCTTGTTTTCTGTTTGAAAACATGTAAGAGAAGCTTTGGAGAAATTCTCCTTAAGGTGGCGAATCCAAACAAGGATTTACCTAAGCTAAATCAAGGTATAAATCATTTAAACACTAACTTTGCTAAGTTAAAATGTTCTAAGCTATTTCTAATAATATTGCCGTGAGTGAATAAGAAAAACAAGGTCTTGTTTGACCTTAAAATGTTTAAGAAATGGTTTAATAAATTTTATAACTAATTAAACAAGCATAATTGTCAAATTTAAGACATTATGTGGAAGTTTGGTAAATAAATAAAAAGTGTGTGGTGAGGCCGAAATCTATATGTATTTTTGGGACATTTATGTGTAATTTATTTTGCAAGACAATGTTTGTAATAAGGCCATGTATTTTAGGCCATTTTATTTATGCATTTACAAGCTTTTAAGTAAGTTTAAGTGGTGAAAGATAATTACCGAAAAGAATGAGGGGTTATGGTGTAATTAAATTAAATTTGGGGGCTTTAGAATGATAAGGCCGAAAATTAAAAGTAAAAAGGAGTTAAAATAAAGTTTATAATATTTTATGAAGTTTTGGGGTTAAATGGTAATTTTTGAAAAGTATGGGTACAAACCGTGAATAAAGGAAATTAATAGTCAAGGAAATATTAAGGAGGTCAACCTTGACCATATGCTAGGTTTTGACCAAAATAAATAAGTTAGATAACTTATTTAAGGTGTTATAATAAGATAAGTATCTTAAGGTAATATTTTCATAACATATGTGGTAAATATGTTTTACCGAAAATAAAGGGTGTAAAATGGTATTTTAAACACCCATGGGCTATTAGGAATTTTTAGGAATTTATTTGATGGATTTTGGAATTAAAATGAACTGTATATGTATAATTATAGTTATTATGTCATTATGACACTTTGGAGAAAAATAGATGGTGGAATGGTAAATATCGAAAGTATATGGGTTTATAAGGATAATTATAACCCTTTGGTGGAATTTGGTGATTTTTAGAATTATTAAGAGAATTTAATAAGTTATGTGTATAAAATATAGTTTTAATGATATGGTAAACTATATGTTATAAATAGGGCCAAATGGCAATTATAGAATAGCACAAGGGCTGTTCGGAATTTACAAAAAATAACCATAGGTTATACCCTTTTATAAGTTAGAAATGTTATTTAAATGGAATATATAACATGGTATAAATTGAGGGGATTTTGTAAATAAAGGAAACTATGATTATGAAAAAGAATATGGTTTTGATATGGTGCCCATGCGGCAATAATAAATAGTTTGGTATAAAAACCATAGGTTATTAATTAAAGGAAATAGGAATATCATGTCAAATGATATTAGAATATGGTATAACATTACATGATGTTATGTGGTCAAACGGAATTTAAATAAAGTTAAGGGCTATACCGAGTTAATAAGAGTTGGAAAATGAATTTTAGACTAAGGTCTATAATGTTATTAATGTTATAACAATTATATGGGTTAGATGGAATTAATATAAGGAAGGGTACCCACATAAAATAATGTGACAAACTATAAATGAATGGGATTTATAAACTAAGGTATTTATGGAATAAACCTTAGGAGTTGTAAAAGTACAACATAAAATGTTACATAATATTAGGATAACAATCTTAATATAAGTTGTACAATACAATACAACTAATGGGAATAATCATCTAACATAAGATGATAAAATGTAACATATGATATAAGAGTTTATTAAACTCATGGGAATTACCTACGTGGTAAATATATACATACACAAGGATAATGTATATAAGGTGGATATAGATATTGGTTGGAAACCATATGATTTAATGGTGGTGGTTATTTTTAAAAAAATATATATAGTTATGAACTATAAGTTATGAGTTTTGGATACAATACAAAAAAATAATAATGTACTACAATCATGCATTTTTTTTTTTTTTTTTTTTTTTTTAGGCATGAATAGATGCAACGATAGGATAGTACCTAAGCAGATGGTGGACAAGATTAAAAAGAAATACAACGAATTAAACTTAACAGTTGAAATGTTATGACGTACGCGTTTGAGTAACAAAACCGACTGTTTTAGAGAAACCCGTAACGAACAACTGTAGAAAACAGGGGTGAACTGTCGGGGTTACTTATTATTCGGAAATACCGGATGTAGTTAGTCATGGAGACTGACTTATAGTTTATTACCGTTTAGATTGTACTTCTGACAAGACGCTCGACGAGCTAGCGGACTACACGGAGCATAGGATCTTGCTGATTCATACTCCACCGTAATACAATCAGGGTGAACGGTATGTAAAGGGGTTTGATCCGAGTTGTCCTAAGGTTGCTCCTTGGGCTCGGATTTGGTTGATATAACTTGTATGTTGTTATGAGTCTCTGATTGTCTCGAGGACTTCCTCAGTTCAGACTTCTGTGTGATCTGTGATAAGATTGTTTGTCTGAATGTGTTAATTAATATGCATGAATTGTATTTATAGCTGCTTATTATTTACTGTTGTTGAGTTAACAGTATTGGTTCGTATATATGAACCTATATATATAAAACGAACTAGCGGCTATGGTGCTATCTTATATGAAATATAAGGAACGTAAGTAAAACGTTGTAGCACTATGATAATAACATATACATATTATCTGAGACTTTTATACGGAGCATTGGCCTTTCTATACGCCGCTCTGTATCTAGCACTGGATCCCGAGTTTACAGACTCCGGATTGGACTAATGACCTTAGTCTGCTGTGTTAGAAAATTTGGTAATGCGATGCGATGGTATAATTAATTAATTAATTAAGGAATGGAAGTAAAGCCAAGAGGATGTGGCTCTTGGTGCGCGCTGTGATCACAAAAACGATACCAGGATGTCCGCGTACGGGTCCGTAAGTATCAAGAAAATTTCCCGTGAGCTAGAATGGCTCGTTGGTCGGAGACTCTACCGTTGGAGTGGCTACTGCCGTGGGTGACCCGCCATAATATATGGGTAACTAGAGACATGTCGTTTTAACAAGAGACATTGTCACTAGGTATAACTGAACAACTAAAACAATTGAGACTTATACAGTGGCGAACAAATACCATGGACGAGACTGATACTTGTTTATTATTCTCGTTGTTTCGCTTTGTTGTTCATTGGTTATACTTGTGGTTATTTATTGTGTGTTGATGGTTGGATGGAGCCTACAAGGCTAAGGTAAATTAAATATGAAACTGTACGCTACGGCGAATGTACATTGTACATTATATGTTATTTCGATACGTTCGATATATATGATTGTGTGGATATTAAATGATTTGGATTGGATGGATGGTTGAATGTTATGAGTATTTGGATGGATGAAATTTATTTGATTTACAGTATTGTTATAACTGTAAAATGGTAAAGCATGAAACCGACCTAATAATAAGATGGTTAAAATGACAAGTGACCATTAGGGTCCAGGCCCGGCATACTCAGCGTCTATCGCTGATACTACACCATTACAGGTTGTTGATCATTGTCGGAGCTGAAGAGCAGGAACAGGTAATTGGAGTTTGCTTTTGCTACACACATGGAGATGTTGTAGCACTGAGGATGGTGAATGTGTATGGTGAGGTTGGTATTTCAGGTTTGGGTAGACGCTCACTTGTCGATGTTTATGATTTATGGATTTAGTATGATGTATAGGATTTCTCGTTATCACTGCGGTTAGCAGTTTGTTTATTTTGGAAGTTGGATGTAGTTTGGCTACGTTGCTCGCATGGGCGAGTAATGGCCGGTGACACCCGAGTGAGTTTTGTAATTGTTGTTTATTTTCCGCTGAGACGTTTTAATTATTGCTACGTGAGGGATTATATCGTGATTATGGAGAGGGGTGTTACAAAAGTGGTATCAGAGCGGAGTACCGCTCTGATGACGAGATAATAGGTTAAGACAGTGAGCTTAGGACTTGGGAAATTATGGGAAACATTTGGGAGGAACGAGACGATTCGTCTTAGAAAGATATTGTGTCTAGTAACGCGAATTGCGTGACAGGTTAGCCTTAAGGCAACTTAATATCTATTGGTTGTGTACGGTAGTTTACCGAGTATTTACGTGACATACTGTACTACAGATGTCTGGGGACTAGAGGGCGTGGTACAGGAAGAGGTGGAGGCGGTGACCCCGGCATTCCAGGAGTTGCTGAGACGGTTGCAGCCGTTCTTGCACAGCTGGGTACTCAGATAGGAGGAGCACCAGCCCACCCGCCACAGCCCAGGGAAACGAACTGGCTGAAGTCAGTTACAGAGACCCGACCACCTACATATTCTGGGGAACCAGACCCCGTAGCGTTGGAGCGTTACATTGTTGAACATGAGAAAGCATTTGAAGCTTTACAGGTACCAGACGACAAGAAGGTCGCCATTGCTGCTTTCCATCTGAAGGATGCAGCCAGCACTTGGTGGAGGTTGGTCAAGGACCATCACCTGGCTACGCCCGACTTTTCGTGGGCTGCCTTTGTCGAGTTGCTGAGAGGGAAGTACTACCCAGCACATCTCAAACAGAAGAAGCGCCTGGAGTCCGAGACACTGACCCAAGGAGGTCTGACCGTGGATGAGTATTACGCTCGATTCATTGGTCAGCTGGACTTCATTCCCGGTGTGGATTACTCAGAGACCGTGAAGGTCGAGAAGTTCCGGGGAGGACTATTATTTCGCATTCAGATGGCGATGGGTGCTACCCTCTACACTACCATCCAGGTGCTAACATGAAAGCCATAAAATTCTTTACTTACTACATTACCAATTAACTTTGTGAGAACTTACCAAGGAGGTTCCAGGAGTGTTATGAGGCTGCCTCGAGGACGGAGCTAATGCTCCAGACTCGGGAAGAGACTCTCGGGGCCAAGAAAAGGAAGAACCCTGAGGGAGAGTCTGAGGGTGGAGGAGCATCTCCAGGCGAAAGCCAAAGAAGGGAAAGTAAGGACTTATTCCATTTCAGATTATTTATCATATTAAAATACCTTAGAATGCTGACCCGAAATCTTGAACAGGAAATTCTTTAAAAAGAAAGGGCAGCAGGGTCACCAGGGAACAAAGGGAAAAGAGCCCGTCCTTCGGTTGACCGGCCCAGCTATAGATGCTAAGCCTCTGAGATCCGCACCTCCTAAGGGTGAGAACACCTACCTCTTAAATTAAATTGTAACCTTAACCTTTATACCGCCAGATTTTAACTTAAACTTAAATACTACCATCAGGCACCGGACAGCCCCAGCGCCACTTTTACTGTAAGCGTTGTGGGAAAGACCATCCTGGGGTCGACTGCGAAGGCCGCAAAGTCGAGTGTCGGTGCTACCACAAAGAGGGCCATAGGGAATTTGAATGCTGGATGAACCCAGAGAGCCGTAATTACCGACCACCAAAGAATACTCAGAAGACCTCAGCTGGAGGATCTGGAGTACTACGAGGCGGTCAGGATGGCCAGACATCTACTGATGCTGGAGCCTATAAAGGCAAGGGAGTAGATAGGGCATGAATACCCTAACTCCATGAGACCGCTGGTGGAAGACTTTGTTTACTTACTATGTTGTGTACTTGCTTTGGATGTTAGAAGGAACTATGTTATAAGTATGTGGGAGTGAGTCATTGACCACTCGCCTTTCTGTGTATGACTTTAGAGACCAGATTTGGGAACTTGATGCGAGTAACTTTGAAACCTGGACGAATTATATATATGAGAACAGGATGTTTAAGCTTACATTAACATGTAGCCATACTCGACGACGCAGAGTCAATGAGACCGGTAACGGTTGAACCAGAATTACCACCTGCATGGCGCACTTGCTACTGCAAGCGCTATGACAAGAAAACCACTGAAATTTCCATATGCCTTGCGCACTTGCTACAGCAAGTGCAGCGACAGCAAGTGCAGCGACAGCAACAACAATAGCAACTGCAAATGCAACTGCAACAACTACTACTTTTTAGTCTTTTATTATATGTATAAAAAAAATGTTTTCTTTCAAACTTTTTCATACAAACCCTGAGATTAGAAACTTATGCAACTATGGAAGGACCGTTAGTCCAACCACTGCAACTGGGGAAACCATACAGCCACTATGACTGTAAACCACACCAGTTTAAATTGTTGGGAATTTTCAGATAGGACTTATTAGCCAAATACCATCAGTGTATAACCGCATTTGATGCTAGTCACTACTAGTGATGAATGTTGAGTCCTTATGGACAAGCATACCCTTGTGGATGCACCACCGTCAGTGAGGATGGTTGGGGAGTGAAGAGCCAAGTTGCTCAAGCTATTATGCAATCTACAATGCATCCAATTACATGGATGAGGGGACGAATATGAATTATGGATGAGATATGATCAGAAAAAAAAACAGGGAGAAAAAGGAAAATGTGTTGTACTCAATGAGATCAAAAAAAAAGGAGAAACAAGTTTGCTAATATAGCACGGATTTTACTTACACCGAGTTGAATAATACCAGTCTATGGCACAAATTACCACGGATGCCACTAAGGCAATAGCACTTATTACACGATAACTGATAACATGAACTATTACAAAAAAAAAGCAAGCAAAAAGAAGACAAAAAAAAAGAAGGAAGAAGAAGGAGAAAAAAAAAGGGATATCCATCAGAGGGAGATTGACAACAGAATACTTCACAACAACCGTGTGACAGACATTACCAGTTTACTAAACGAGACATGGGACGACCGCACTCCGTTAGGAGCATGTGGGCCTGACAGACTTATTTATGAGTTAGTCGGGTAAGTAGTAATGTATCAGTACGGTACCCCATGCAAGTAGACAAGTAGTGTTAGGAACACGAGAAGTAGTCAACTCCATACTACGGACAGTAAGACGGATTACCTCGAAGATGGACGAGAAGAGCCGCAGTTAAACCAACGGGCTAAAGAAATCAAGAACCTTCAACAAAAAAAAACAGTAGACAGTATACAGTGAAGACAGGGAAACAGTTCAAGGACAGGAACCCAAAAAAAAAATAGGAAAACCCATTATGGACGAATAATATGTAGAATCCTCATAAGGATCAAGTAAATTTTTGTAATCCAGAGGAAATCTACCAGATGATATGGATATAAACGCGTGACTACGCAAGGAGAAAAGATAAAGATATATGATAGCAGAAACCTTGCTCAAGAAACAGTGGATTCGGAATGTACCACTCACAGGATAATTCGCACATCTTATCTGTTTGACTCAAAGATATTAGCTGCTGAGAGTTTACGCCTTTGCACTCTGTATGACTGAGTGTTTTGGTATTGCACTCGTGCAGTTATTAATCTAGTGGGAATGCAGAAAGATAAAGTAGATATCAACACGAGTGTGTATAAAAAAATAATAACTACACAGTGTGTTACTCTGGAACAAACCTACCAGGAGACATGGATGACAAACATCATCTTTGTGGACATATAGGCTGGTACGTCTTAGTATTACAAAGACAAGTGCAAAGAGCACTAAGTACTAACAGTAGCCAATGTCATATTACATCTCAAACTGAATGTCAGTGAGAGAAGACACACGCATATATACTAGTGATCCAAACGAGTGGATTCACAGCAATAAAAAAAAGAGGAAAATTGAGCCTATGTTCATGGGTCTGCACCCCATACGGAGCGAGTGGGCCCATAAGAATAAACTTGGGAGAGAGCACAAATAGATCAGTGCCTCACCCTTTATGCATTGTGGAGCCCTGAAGGGCTAGAGTCATACCCGTCTCTCTGATATGAGGATAATCCACGAGTTGGAGAACCTTTGAGAGCCAAGTATCCAGCGCTCCTTGTTGAGCGGCTGTTGTATACTTGTGGGGTACGGGGGCGTAACCCTTTTTAAGGGGGGTAGAGCCTCTTGGATGTGCACTTGTGTGCACTAAGTTTTGTTTGTTTCGTATGCATTGCATACAAAGAATTGGTGGTGTGCGGGGCATACGAGGTTTGTTTGTTTAGTATGCATGGCATACAGTGAATTGTTTCGTATGCATGGCATACAGTGAATTGATTTTGTTGGTTATGTTTGGTACGCGGGGCGTGCGTTGTTTGGTTTATTTGATGCGTGATGTGCACTGGTATGTATGTATCTCACGAGATACTTGTTTGAATGTTGTGTTTACACCAGGTGTGTAACACTTTTTCTTATGCTATTTGTGATATGTATTCATATTGCTTTATAGAATGATTACATATGGTATCGCCTAGATACGAAATGAATCATTAGATATGGAATGTGGAACGATGGTATGTTATGGACACCTCAGGAAGGTTGTCAGGGTTGGTAGAACTGATAGGAAATAATGGTGCTGGTGGATCACCTATATCCATATGTGATTGAACTAACGCCACAACGTGATGGCTATGTGCTGTATAAGCACAATACGATGTGTGTAAATGATATATCGCATAGATATACATTATGGGAATAATGGGTAGTTATACATTTATATACTTACCTATTTGATTAAGAGACTTCGGGACGAAGTCTTTTTAAGGGGGGTAGATTGAAATACCCCAAACTTATTAAACATGGATTAAATATTTAATCACATTAATTAAGGCCTAAACATGCCTTAAAAGTCAACTGAGAACAACAGTGGTCAACACAAAACAAGATGTTGCACCCTTTGACTGTTAAGGGTAAATAAATACCCAAATGAACTTCTTAGGACCTAAAAATTTGTCCTAAGTTTAACATAATATTAAACATATTATAATTGTTGGACAACACTCCAACACAAAGAACAAGCACTTTCATGCTTCAAGGTCAAATAGAGCAAAAAGGTGCTCTAAGAAACCTTAAAAATCTAATGACCTCTAAATGATAAAAAATTGGACACCATGATCAAATATCATGTAAGGAACACAACAAAACCGTTGTCAAAGAAAACAGAGCTCAGAAACACCTGGCGACACAAAATGTGCACTAAAACTCCTTAAAGCACGTTTTTGTGTAATCGCCTTCTAAATTGGTTTTAAATGGGCTAAAAGGTTATAAATACCTTTAAATATAATAAAATATCATATTATATGATATTAGGAATTTAATTCCAAGAATTTACGAATTTTTACAAATTTAATATTAAAATATTAATAAAACCCTAAAGTGGGGCCCGTTTGGGTCAACATTGACTAAGTTGGTCAATGTTGACCATTGACCACGAAATGGACTACATAAAATCAGATAATTAAGTCTCTTAACAGACCAAGAGACAAGTCCCATGTGACAATTAAATATAGTCCTTTACTTTTGCATAAAATAACAAAAAAGACATACTTTACCTTATAAAAAAAAAAGGTGGGCTCCACTTACCTTACCCATGTGAGCCAGCCGATTTGGAGCCTCCATTTGCTCTCTTTTCCCTTGTACGGTGCTCCAAGCGTAGCAAGACAAGAGAGATGAGTCATCCTTCACTTATGTTAAAGTAACATTTAGTCCATTATTCATTCAAATTGGAATCAAATCAAATAATTCACCCACTTCTCATGGCCGGCTGTCCCTTGTTGTCTCCACTGAATTTCCAAATCAATCAGACATGATGAGTCATCAATTCATTAAAGTCATAAAAAATGCAAAAAAATGTGTTTTAAGCAAATTAGGTCATTCTTTCTCATTAGTCCCATTCCGAGTGCTGTCCTGGACTCTCTTTGGCTCCTCTTCCACCGTAGGTAAGTCTCCAAGCTCCATTGGAGAGAGCTCAAGCTCTAGGTAAGCTCCTAAGGCATAAAATGCCCATTTTCTTCATCTTTCTTTCCTTTTTCGATTGATCTAAGCTCCAACCACTTCCATATCTATGTAGGTGTTTTGGAAGTTAAAGGAAGAATCTCGGCCATAACAAGGGAAAAGGAGAAACTCAAACTTGTTTTAAGGTAAAAATGTGCTTTAAGCTCATATCTTTTGATTCCCTTCAAATTCGGCTGTGAAACTTTGTTCCTAGCCTTATTTTCTTCTCCTTTTCATGTAGATTCAGTTGGTATACCAAGATCTACAAGGAGTAGCTAGATCCAAGCCAAAAACACCATTTTTGGCATCTTAAACAAGGTAAAACTTAGCTATCTTCCAAGCTAATTCACCCACGGTTTTATACCTTGTTCTTGAGAGTGTTTTGATACTCTTTCTCTTCTGGAAAAATAGGGCCGAAGTAGATCTATCAAGCTTGAAGATCTAAGGTAAAAATCCATGATTTTCATGACTTAAATTACTTCTTATGGTTAGATCTTGCTTGGAGACTAACTAGGCCTTGTTTTCTGTTTGAAAACATGTAAGAGAAGCTTTGGAGAAATTCTCCTTAAGGTGGCGAATCCAAACAAGGATTTACCTAAGCTAAATCAAGGTATAAATCACTTAAACATTAACTTTGCTAAGTTAAAATGTTCTAAGCTATTCTAATTATTGCCGTGAGTGAAGAAGAAAAATAAGGTCTTGTTTGACCTTAAAATGTTTAAGAATGGTTTAATAAATTTTATAACTAATTAAACAAGCATAATTGTCAAATTTAAGACATTATGTGGAAGTTTGGTAAATAAATAAAAGTGTGTGGTGAGGCCGAAATCTATATGTATTTTTGGGACATTTATGTGTAATTTATTTTGCAAGACAATGTTTGTAATAAGGCCATGTATTTTAGGCCATTTTATTTATGCATTTACAAGCTTTTAAGTAAGTTTAAGTGGTGAAAGATAATTACCGAAAAGAATGAGGGGTTATGGTGTAATTAAATTAAATTTGGGGGCTTTAGAATGATAAGGCCGAAAATTAGAAGTAAAAAGGAGTTAAAATAAAGTTTATAAGATTTTATGAAGTTTTGGGGTTAAATGGTAATTTTTGAAAAGTATGGGTACAAACCGTGAATAAAGGAAATTAATAGTCAAGGAAATATTAAGGAGGTCAACCTTGACCATATGCTAGGTTTTGACCAAAATAAATAAGTTAGATAACTTATTTAAGGTGTTATAATAAGATAAGTATCTTAAGGTAATATTTTCATAACATATGTGGTAAATATGTTATTACCGAAAATAAAGGGTGTAAAATGGTATTTTAAACACCCATGGGCTATTAGGAATTTTTAGGAATTTATTTGATGGATTTTGGAATTAAAATGAACTTATATGTAATATATAGTTATTATGTCATTATGACACTTTGTTTGGAGAAAAATAGATGGTGGAATGGTAAATATCGAAAGTATATGGGTTAATAAGGATAATTATAACCCTTTGGTGGAATTTGGTGATTTTTAGAATTATTAAGAGAATTTAATAAGTTATGTGTATAAAATATAGTTTTAATGATATGGTAAACTATATGTTATAAATAGGGCCAAATGGCAATTATAGAATAGCACAAGGGCTGTTCGGAATTTACAAAAAATAACCATAGGTTATACCCTTTTTATAAGTTAGAAATGTTATATTAAATGGAATATAAACATGGTATAAATTAAGGGGTGATTTTGTAAATAAAGGAAACTATGATTTATGAAAAAGAATATGGTTTTGATATGGTGCCCATGCGGCAATAATAAATAGTTTGGTATAAAAACCATAGGTATTAATTAAAGGAAATAAGAATATCATGTCAAATGATATTAGAATATGGTATAACATTACATGATGTTATGTGGTCAAACGGAATTTAAATAAAGTTAAGGGCTATACCGAGTTAATAAGAGTTGGAAAATGAATTTTAGACTAAGGTCTATAATGTTATAAATGTTATAACAATTATATGGGTTAGATGGAATTAATATAAGGAAGGGTACTCACATAAAATAATGTGACAAACTATAAATGAATGGGATTTATAAACTAAGGTATTTATGGAATAAACCTTAGGAGTTGTAAATGTACAACATAAAATGTTACATAATATTAGGAACAATCTTAATATAAGTTGTACAATACAATACAACTAATGGGAATAATCATCTAACATAAGATGATAAAATGTAACATATGATATAAGAGTTTATTAAACTCATGGGAATTACCTACGTGGTAAATATATACATACACAAGGATAATGTATATAAGGTGGATATAGATATTGGTTGGAAACCATATGATTTAATGGTGGTGGTTATTTAAAAAAATATATATAGTTATGAACTATAAGTTATGAGTTTTGGATACAATACAAAAAAATAATAATGTACTACAATCATGCATGAATACATGCAACTATAGGATATGTACCTAAGCTAGATGGTGGACAAGATTAAAAAGAAATACAACGAATTAAACTTAACAGTTGAAATGTTATGACGTACGCGTTTAAGTAACAAAACCGACTGTTTTAGAGAAACCCGTAACGAACAACTGTAGAAAACAGGGGTGAACTGTCGGGGTTACTTATTATTCGGAAATACCGGATGTAGTTAGTCATGGAGACTGACTTATAGTTTATTACCGTTTAGATTGTACTTCTGACAAGACGCTCGACGAGCTAGCGGACTACACGGAGCATAGGATCTTGCTGATTCATACTCCACCGTAATACAATCAGGGTGAACGGTATGTAAAGGGGTTTGATCCGAGTTGTCCTAAGGTTGCTCCTTGGGCTCGGATTTGGTTGATATAACTTGTATGTTGTTATGTGTCTCTGATTGTCTCGAGGACTTCCTCAGTTCAGACTTCTGTGTGATCTGTGATAAGATTGTTTGTCTGAATGTGTAATTAATATGCATGAATTGTATATTATAGCTGCTTATTATTTACTGTTGTTGAGTTAACAGTATTGGTTCGTATATATGAACCTATATATAAAAACGAACTAGCGGCTATGGTGCTATCTTATATGAAATATAAGGAACGTAAGTAAAACGTTGTAGCACTATGATAATAACATATACATATTATCTGAGACTTTTATACGGAGCATTGGCCTTTCTATACGCCGCTCTTGTATCTACACTGGATCCCGAGTTTACAGACTCCGGATTGGACTAATGACCTTAGTCTGCTGTGTTAGAAAATTTGGTAATGCGATGCGATGGTAATAATTAATTAATGGAATGGAAGTAAAGCCAAGAGGATGTGGCTCTTGGTGCGCGCTGTGATCACAAAAACGATACCAGGATGTCCGCGTACGGGTCCGTAAGTATCAAGAAAATTTCCCGTGAGCTAGAATGGCTCGTTGGTCGGAGACTCTACCGTTGGAGTGGCTACTGCCGTGGGTGACCCGCCATAATATATGGGTAACTAGAGACATGTCGTTTTAACGAGACATTGTCACTAGGTATAACTGAACAACTAAAACAATTGAGACTTATACAGTGGCGAACAATACCATGGACGAGACTAATACTTGTTTATTATTCTCGTTGTTTCGCTTTGTTGTTCATTGGTTATACTTGTGGTTATTTATTGTGTGTTGATGGTTGGATGGAGCCTACAAGGCTAAGGTAAATTAAATATGAAACTGTACGCTACGGCGAATGTACATTGTACATTATATGTTATTGTTCGATACGTTCGATATATTGTGGTGGTATTAAATGATGTTTGGATTGGATGGATGGTTGAATGTCTATGATATTTGGATGGATGAAATATTTGCATGATTGTTACAGTATTGTTATAACTGTAAAATGGTAAAGCATGAAACCGACCTAATAATAAGATGGTTAAAATGACAAGTGACCATTAGGGTCCAGGCCCGGCATACTCAGCGTCTATCGCTGATACTACACCATTCAGGTTGTTGATCATTGTGAGCTGAAGAGCAGGTACAGGTAATTGGAGTTTTGCTTTTGTTACACACATGGAGTTCATGTGTTAGCTGAGGATGGTGAATTGTAATATGGGAGGTTGGTATTTCAGGTTTGGGTAGACGCTCACTTGTCGATGTTTATGATTTATGGATTTAGTATGATGTATAGGAGTTTCTCGTTATCACTGCGGTTAGCAGTTTGTTTATTTTGGAAGTTGGATGTAGTTTGGCTACGTTGCTCGCATGGGCGAGTAATGGCCGGTGACACCCGAGTGAGTTTTGTAATTGTTGTTATTTTCCGCTGTGAGACGTTTTAATTATTGCTACGTGAGAGATTATATCGTGATTATGGAGAGGGGTGTTACAAAAGTGGTATCAGAGCGGAGTACCGCTCTGATGACGAGATAATAGGTTAAGACAATGAGTTTAGGACTTGGGAAATGATGGGAAACATTTGGGAGGAACGAGACGATTCGTCTTAGAAAGATATTGTGTCTAGTAACGCGAATTGCGTGACAGGTTAGCCTTAAGGCAACTTAATATCTATTGGTTGTGTACGGTAGTTTACCGAGTATTTACGTGACATACTGTACTACAGATGTCTGGTGGGACTAGAGGGCGTGGTACAGGAAGAGGTGGAGGCGGTGACCCCGGCATTCCAGGAGTTGCTGAGACGGTTGCAGCCGTTCTTGCACAGCTGGGTACTCTGATAGGAGGAGCACCAGCCCACCCGCCACAGCCCGGGGAAACGAACTGGCTGAAGTCAGTTACAGAGACCCGACCACCTACATATTCTGGGGAACCAGACCCCGAGCGTTGGAGCGTTACATTGTTGAACATGAGAAAGCATTTGAAGCTTTACAGGTACCAGACGGCAAGAAGGTCGCCATTGCTGCTTTCCATCTAAAGGATGCAGCCAACACTTGGTGGAGGTTGGTCAAGGATCATCACCTGGCTACGCCCGACTTTTCGTGGGCTGCCTTTGTCGAGTTGCTGAGAGGGAAGTACTACCCAGCACATCTCAAACAGAAGAAGCGCCTGGAGTCCGAGACACTGACCCAAGGAGGTCTGAGTGGATGAGTATTACGCTCGATTCATTGGTCAGCTGGACTTCATTCCCGGTGTGGATTACTCAGAGACCGTGAAGGTCGAGAAGTTCCGGGGAGGACTATTATTTCGCATTCAGATGGCGATGGGTGCTACCCTCTACACTACCATCCAGGTGCTAACATGAAAAGCCATAAAATTCTTTACTTACTACATTACCAATTAACTTTGTGAGAACTTACCAAGGAGGTTCCAGGAGTGTTATGAGGCTGCCTCGAGGACGGAGCTAATGCTCCAGACTCGGGAAGAGACTCTCGGGGCCAAGAAAAGGAAGAACCCTGAGGGAGAGTCTGAGGGTGGAGGAGCATCTCCAGGCGAAAGCCAAGAGAAGGGAAAGTAAGGACTTATTCCATTTCAGATTATTTATCATATTAAATACCTTAGGAATGCTGACCCGAAATCTTGAACAGGAAATTCTTTAAAAAGAAAGGGCAGCAGGGTCACCAGGGAACAAAGGGAAAAGAGCCGTCCTTCGGTTGACCGGCCCAGCTATAGATGCTAAGCCTCTGAGATCCGCACCTCTAAGGGTGAGAACACCTACCTCTTAAATTAAATTGTAACCTTAACCTTTATACCGTCAGATTTTAACTTAAACTTAAATACTACCATCAGGCACCGGACAGCCCCAGCGCCACTTTTACTGTAAGCGTTGTGGGAAAGACCATCCTGGGGTCGACTGCGAAGGCCGCAAAGTCGAGTGTCGGTGCTACCACAAAGAGGGCCATAGGAATTTGAATGTTGGATGAACCAGAGAGCCGTAATTACCGACCACCAAAGAATACTCGAAGACCTCAGCTGGAGGATCTGGAGTACTACGAGGCGGTCAGGATGGCCAGACATCTACTGATGCTGGAGCCTATAAAGGCAAGGGAGTAGATAGGGCATGAATACCCTAACTCCATGAGACCGCTGGTGGTGGAAGACTTTGTTTACTTACTATGTTGTGTACTTGCTTTGGATGTTAGAAGGAACTATGTTATAAGTATGTGGGAGTGAGTCATTGACCACTCGCCTTTCTGTGTATGACTTTAGAGACCAGATTTGGGAACTTGATGCGAGTAACTTTGAAACCTGGACGAATTATATATATATGAGAACAGGATGTTTAAGCTTACATTAACGTGTAGCCATACTCGACGACGCAGAGTCAATGAGACCGGTAACGGTTGAACCAGAATTACCACCTGCATGGCGCACTTGCTACTGCAAGCGCTATGACAAGAAAACCACTGAAATTTCCATCTGCCTTGCGACTGCTACAGCAAGTGCAGCGACAACAACAACAACAGCAACTGCAAATGCAACTGCAACAACTACTACTTTTTAGTCTTTTATTATATGTATAAAAAAATGTTTACTTTCAAACTTTTCATACAAACCCTGAGATTAGAAACTTATGCAACTATGGAAGGACCGTTAGTCCAACCACTGCAACTGGGGAAACCATACAGCCACTATGACTGTAAACCACACCAGTTTAAATTGTTGGGAATTTTCAGATAGGACTTATTAGCCAATACCATCAGTGTATAACCGCATTTGATGCTAGTCACACTAGTGATGAATGTTGAGTCCTTATGGACAAGCATACCCTTATGGATGCACCACGTCAGTGAGGATGGTTGGGGGGTGAAGAGCCAAGTTGCTCAAGCTATTATGCAATCTACAATGCATCCAATTACATGGATGAGGGGACGAATATGAATTATGGATGAGATATGATCAGAAAAAAAAACAGGGAGAAAAAGGAAAATGTGTTGTACTCAATGAGATCAAAAAAAAAGGAGAAACAAGTTTGCTAATATAGCACGGATTTTACTTACACCGAGTTGAATAATACCAGTCTATGGCACAAATTACCACGGATGCCACTAAGGCAATAGCACTTATTACACGATAACTGATAACATGAACTATTACACAAAAAAAAGCAAGCAAAAGGAAGACAAAAAAAAAGAGAAGGAAGAAGAAGGAGAAAAAAAAGGGATATCCATCAGAGGGAGATTGACAACAGAATACTTCACAACAACCGTGTGACAGACATTACCAGTTTACTAAACGAGACATGGGACGACCGCACTCCGTTAGGAGCATGTGGGCCTGACAGACTTATTTATGAGTTAGTCGGGTAAGTAGTAATGTATCAGTACGGTACCCCATGCAAGTAGACAAGTAGTGTTAGGAACACGAGAAGTAGTCAACTCCATACTACGGACAGTAAGACGGATTACCTCGAAGATGGACGAGAAGAGCCGCAGTTAAACCAACGGGCTAAAGAAATCAAGAACCTTCAACAAAAAAAAAGTAGACAGTATACAGTGAAGACAGGGAAACAGTTCAAGGACAGGAACCCAAAAAAAAAATAGGAAAACCCATTATGGACGAATAATATGTAGAATCCTCATAAGGATCAAGTAAATTTTTGTAATCCAGAGGAAATCTACCAGATGATATGGATATAAACGCGTGACTACGCAAGGAGAAAAGATAAAGCTATATGATAGCAGAAACCTTGCTCAAGAAACAGTGGATTCGGAATGTACCACTCACAGGATAATTCGCACATCTTATCTGTTTGACTCATGGATATTAGCTGCTGAGAGTTTACGCCTTTGCACTCTGTATGACTGAGTGTTTTGGTATTGCACTCGTGCAGTTATTAATCTAGTGGGAATGCAGAAAGATAAAGTAGATATCAACACGAGTGTGTATAAAAAAAAATAAACTACACAGTGTGTTACTCTGGAACAAACCTACCAGGAGACATGGATGACAAACATCATCTTTGTGGACATATAGGCTGGTACGTCTTAGTATTACAAAGACAAGTGCAAAGAGCACTAAGTACTAACAGTACCCAATGTCATATTACATCTCAAACTGAATGTCAGTGAGAGAAGACACACGCATATATACTAGTGATCCAAACGAGTGGATTCACAGCAATAAAAAAAAGAGAGGAAAATTGAGCCTATGTTCATGGGTCTGCACCCCATACGGAGCGAGTGGGCCCATAAGAATAAACTTGGGAGAGAGCACAAATCAGTGCCTCACCCTTTATGCATTGTGGAGCCCTGAAGGGCTAGAGTCATACCCGTCTCTCTGATATGAGGATAATCCACGAGTTGGAGAACTCTTTGAGAGCCAAGTATCCAGCGCTCCTTATTGAGCTGCTGTTGTATACTTGTGGGGTACGGGGGCGTAACCCTTTTTAAGGGGGGTAGAGCCTCTTGGATGTGCACTTGTGTGCACTAAGTTTTGTTTGTTTCGTATGCATTGCATACAAAGAATTGGTGGTGTGCGGGGCATACGAGGTTTGTTTGTTTAGTATGCATGGCATACAGTGAATTGTTTCGTATGCATGGCATACAGTGAATTGATTTTGTTGGTTATGTTTGGTACGCGGGGCGTGCGTTGTTTGGTTTATTTGATGCGTGATGTGCACTGGTATGTATGTATCTCACGAGATACTTGTTTGAATGTTGTGTTTAGACCAGGGGTGTAACACTTTTTCTTATGCTATTTGTGATATGTATTCATATTGCTTTATAGAATGATTACATATGGTATCGCCTAGATACGAAATGAATCATTAGATATGGAATGTGGAACGATGGTATGTTATGGACACCTCAGGAAGGTTGTCAGGGTTGGTAGAACTGATAGGAAATAATGGTGCTGGTGGATCACCTATATCCATATGTGATTGAACTAACGCCACAACGTGATGGCTATGTGCTGTATAAGCACAATACGATGTGTGTAAATGATATATCGCATAGATATACATTATGGGAATAATGGGTAGTTATACATTTATATACTTACCTATTTGATTAAGAGACTTCGGGACGAAGTCTTTTTAAGGGGGGTAGATTGAAATACCCCAAACTTATTAAACATGGATTAAATATTTAATCACATTAATTAAGGCCTAAACATGCCTTAAAAGTCAACTGAGAACAACAGTGGTCAACACAAAACAAGATGTTGCACCCTTTGACTGTTAAGGGTAAATAAATACCCAAATGAACTTCTTAGGACCTAAAAATTTGTCCTAAGTTTACTAACATAATATTAAACATATTATAATTGTTGGACAACACTCCAACACAAAGAACAAGCACTTTCATGCTTCAAGGTCAAATAGAGCAAAAAGGTGCTCTAAGAAACCTTAAAAATCTAATGACCTCTAAATGATAAAAAATTGGACACCATGATCAAATATCATGTAAGGAACACAACAAAACCGTTGTCAAAGAAAACAGAGCTCAGAAACACCTGGCGACACAAAATGTGCACTAAAACTCCTTAAAGCACGTTTTTGTGTAATCGCCTTCTAAATTGGTTTTAAATGGGCTAAAAGGTTATAAATACCTTTAAATATAATAAAATATCATATTATATGATATTAGGAATTTAATTCCAAGAATTTACGAATTTTTACAAATTTAATATTAAAATATTAATAAAACCCTAAAGTGGGGCCCGTTTGGGTCAACATTGACTAAGTTGGTCAATGTTGACCATTGACCACGAAATGGACTACATAAAATCAGATAATTAAGTCTCTTAACAGACCAAGAGACAAGTCCCATGTGACAATTAAATATAGTCCTTTACTTTTGCATAAAATAACAAAAAAGACATACTTTACCTTATAAAACAAAAAAGGTGGGCTCCACTTACCTTACCCATGTGAGCCAGCCGATTTGGAGCCTCCATTTGCTCCTCTTTTCCCTTGTTTTCGGTGCTCCAAGCTGGTACAAGACAAGAAGAGTCATCCTTCACTTAATTAAAGTAACATTTAGTCCATTATTCATTCAAATTGGAATCAAATACAAATAATTCACCCACTCCTCTTAGGCCGGCTCCCTTGTTGTCTCCACTGAATTTCCAACATCAATCAGACTGATGAGTCACAATCATTAAATCATAAAAAATGCAAAAATGTGTTTTAAGCAAATTAGGTCATTCTTTCCATTCCTCCTCTTCAACGTGCTCTGTCCTGGCTCTCTTTGGCTCCTCTTCCGTAGGTAAGTTCCAAGCTCCATTGGAGAGAGCTCAAGCTCTAGGTAAGCTCCTAAGGCATGAAAATGCCCATTTTCTTCATCTTTCTTTCCTTTTTCGATTGATCTAGACTCCAACCTTCTATCCATCTATGTAGGTGTTTTGGAAGTTAAAGGAAGAAGAATCTCGGCCATAACAAGATTGGAAAAATTTCAAGTCTTAAGGTAAAAATGTGCTTTAAGCTCATATCTTTTGATTCCCTTCAAATTCGGCTGTGAAACTTTGTTCCTAGCCTTATTTTCTTCTCCTTTTCATGTAGATTCAGTTGGTATACCAAGATCTACAAGGAGTAGCTAGATCCAAGCCAAAAACACCATTTTTGGCATCTTAAACAAGGTAAAACTTAGCTATCTTCCAAGCTAATTCACCCACGGTTTTATACCTTGTTCTTGAGAGTGTTTTGATACTCTTTCTCTTCTGGAAAAATAGGGCCGAAGTAGATCTATCAAGCTTGAAGATCTAAGGTAAAAATCCATGATTTTCATGACTTAAATTACTTCTTATGGTTAGATCTTGCTTGGAGACTAACTAGGCCTTGTTTTCTGTTTGAAAACATGTAAGAGAAGCTTTGGAGAAATTCTCCTTAAGGTGGCGAATCCAAACAAGGATTTACCTAAGCTAAATCAAGGTATAAATCACTTAAACATTTTTGCTAAGTTAAAATGTTCTAAGCTATTCTAATATATTGCCGTGAGTGAAGAAGAAAAAAGGTCTTGTTTGACCTTAAAATGTTTAAGGAATGGTTTAATAAATTTTATAACTAATTAAACAAGCATAATTGTCAAATTTAAGACATTATGTGGAAGTTTGGTAAATAAATAAAAGTGTGTGGTGAGGCCGAAATCTATATGTATTTTTGGGACATTTATGTGTAATTTATTTTGCAAGACAATGTTTGTAATAAGGCCATGTATTTTAGGCCATTTTATTTATGCATTTACAAGCTTTTAAGTAAGTTTAAGTGGTGAAAGATAATTACCGAAAAGAATGAGGGGTTATGGTGTAATTAAATTAAATTTGGGGGCTTTAGAATGATAAGGCCGAAAATTAGAAGTAAAAAGGAGTTAAAATAAAGTTTATAAGATTTTATGAAGTTTTGGGGTTAAATGGTAATTTTTGAAAAGTATGGGTACAAACCGTGAATAAAGGAAATTAATAGTCAAGGAAATATTAAGGAGGTCAACCTTGACCATATGCTAGGTTTTGACCAAAATAAATAAGTTAGATAACTTATTTAAGGTGTTATAATAAGATAAGTATCTTAAGGTAATATTTTCATAACATATGTGGTAAATATGTTATTACCGAAAATAAAGGGTGTAAAATGGTATTTTAAACACCCATGGGCTATTAGGAATTTTTAGGAATTTATTTGATGGATTTTGGAATTAAAATGAACTTATATGTATAATATATAGTTATTATGTCATTATGACACTTTGGAGAAAAATAGATGGTGGAATGGTAAATATCGAAAGTATATGGGTTAATAAGGATAATTATAACCCTTTGGTGGAATTTGGTGATTTTTAGAATTATTAAGAGAATTTAATAAGTTATGTGTATAAAATATAGTTTTAATGATATGGTAAACTATATGTTATAAATAGGGCCAAATGGCAATTATAGAATAGCACAAGGGCTGTTCGGAATTTACAAAAAATAACCATAGGTTATACCCTTTTTATAAGTTAGAAATGTTATATTAAATGGAATATATAACATGGTATAAATTAAGGGGTGATTTTGTAAATAAAGGAAACTATGATTTATGAAAAAGAATATGGTTTTGATATGGTGCCCATGCGGCAATAATAAATAGTTTGGTATAAAAACCATAGGTTATTAATTAAAGGAAATAGGAATATCATGTCAAATGATATTAGAATATGGTATAACATTACATGATGTTATGTGGTCAAACGGAATTTAAATAAAGTTAAGGGCTATACCGAGTTAATAAGAGTTGGAAAATGAATTTTAGACTAAGGTCTATAATGTTATAAATGTTATAACAATTATATGGGTTAGATGGAATTAATATAAGGAAGGGTACTCACATAAAATAATGTGACAAACTATAAATGAATGGGATTTATAAACTAAGGTATTTATGGAATAAACCTTAGGAGTTGTAAATGTACAACATAAAATGTTACATAATATTAGGATAACAATCTTAATATAAGTTGTACAATACAATACAACTAATGGGAATAATCATCTAACATAAGATGATAAAATGTAACATATGATATAAGAGTTTATTAAACTCATGGGAATTACCTACGTGGTAAATATATACATACACAAGGATAATGTATATAAGGTGGATATAGATATTGGTTGGAAACCATATGATTTAATGGTGGTGGTTATTTAAAAAAATATATATAGTTATGAACTATAAGTTATGAGTTTTGGATACAATACAAAAAAATAATAATGTACTACAATCATGCATGAATACATGCAACTATAGGATATGTACCTAAGCTAGATGGTGGACAAGATTAAAAAGAAATACAACGAATTAAACTTAACAGTTGAAATGTTATGACGTACGCGTTTAAGTAACAAAACCGACTGTTTTAGAGAAACCCGTAACGAACAACTGTAGAAAACAGGGGTGAACTGTCGGGGTTACTTATTATTCGGAAATACCGGATGTAGTTAGTCATGGAGACTGACTTATAGTTTATTACCGTTTAGATTGTACTTCTGACAAGACGCTCGACGAGCTAGCGGACTACACGGAGCATAGGATCTTGCTGATTCATACTCCACCGTAATACAATCAGGGTGAACGGTATGTAAAGGGGTTTGATCCGAGTTGTCCTAAGGTTGCTCCTTGGGCTCGGATTTGGTTGATATAACTTGTATGTTGTTATGAGTCTCTGATTGTCTCCGAGGACTTCCTCAGTTCAGACTTCTGTGTGATCTGTGATAAGATTGTTTGTCTGAATGTGTAATTAATATGCATGAATTGTATATTTAGCTGCTTATTATTTACTGTTGTTGAGTTAACAGTATTGGTTCGTATATATGAACCTATATATATAAAACGAACTAGCGGCTATGGTGCTATCTTATATGAAATATAAGGAACGTAAGTAAAACGTTGTAGCACTATGATAATAACATATACATATTATCTGAGACTTTTATACGGAGCATTGGCCTTTCTATACGCCGCTCTTATCTAACACTGGATCCCGAGTTTACAGACTCCGGATTGGACTAATGACCTTAGTCTGCTGTGTTAGAAAATTTGGTAATGCGATGCGATGGTATAATTAATTAATTAGGAATGGAAGTAAAGCCAAGAGGATGTGGCTCTTGGTGCGCGCTGTGATCACAAAAACGATACCAGGATGTCCGCGTACGGGTCCGTAAGTATCAAGAAAATTTCCCGTGAGCTAGAATGGCTCGTTGGTCGGAGACTCTACCGTTGGAGTGGCTACTGCCGTGGGTGACCCGCCATAATATATGGGTAACTAGAGACATGTCGTTTTAACAGACATTGTCACTAGGTATAACTGAACAACTAAAACAATTGAGACTTATACAGTGGCGAACAATACCATGGACGAGACTATACTTGTTTATTATTCTCGTTGTTTCGCTTTGTTGTTCATTGGTTATACTTGTGGTTATTTATTGTGTGTTGATGGTTGGATGGAGCCTACAAGGCTAAGGTAAATTAAATATGAAAACTGTACGCTACGGCGAATGTACATTGTACATTATATGTTATTACTCGATACGTTCGATATATAAATGATTGTGTGGGATATTAAATGAATGTTTGGATATTTGGATGGATGGTTGAATGTTATGGATTTTGGATGATGGTTATTATTTTGCATGATTAATACAGTATTGTTATAACTGTAAAATGGTAAAGCATGAAACCAATCTAATAATAAGATGGTTAAAATGACAAGTGACCATTAGGGTCCAGGCCCGGCATACTCAGCGTCTATCGCTGATACTACACCATTTCAGGTTGTTGATCATTGTTGAAGCTGAAGAGCAGGAACAGGGTAATTGGAGTTTCGCTTTTGTTACCACACATGGAGTTCATTGGGTTTAGCAATGAGGATGGTGTATGGTCGTATGGTAAGGTTAGGTATTTTTCAGGTTGGGTAGACGCTCACTTGTCGATGTTTATGATTTATGGATTTAGTATGATGTATAGGAATTTCTCGTTATCACTGCGGTTAGCAGTTTGTTTATTTGGAAGTTGGATGTAGTTTGGCTACGTTGCTCGCATGGGCGAGTAATGGCCGGTGACACCCGAGTGAGTTTTGTAATTGTTGGTTATTTTCCGCTGTGAGACGTTTTATTATTGCTACGTGAGAGATTATATCGTGATTATGGAGAGGGGTGTTACAAAAGTGGTATCAGAGCGGAGTACCGCTCTGATGACGAGATAATAGGTTAAGACAATGAGCTTAGGACTTGGGAAATTATGGGAAACATTTGGGAGGAACGAGACGATTCGTCTTAGAAAGATATTGTGTCTAGTAACGCGAATTGCGTGACAGGTTAGCCTTAAGGCAACTTAATATCTATTGGTTGTGTACGGTAGTTTACCGAGTATTTACGTGACATACTGTACTACAGATGTCTGGTGGGACTAGAGGGCGTGGTACAGGAAGAGGTGGAGGCGGTGACCCCGGCATTCCAGGAGTTGCTGAGACGGTTGCAGCCGTTCTTGCACAGCTGGGTACTCAGATAGGAGGAGCACCAGCCCACCCGCCACAGCCCGGGAAACGAACTGGCTGAAGTCAGTTACAGAGACCCGACCACCTACATATTCTGGGGAACCAGACCCCGAAGCGTTGGAGCGTTACATTGTTGAACATGAGAAAGCATTTGAAGCTTTACAGGTACCAGACGGCAAGAAGGTCGCCATTGCTGCTTTCCATCTAAAGGATGCAGCCAACACTTGGTGGAGGTTGGTCAAGGATCATCACCTGGCTACGCCCGACTTTTCGTGGGCTGCCTTTGTCGAGTTGCTGAGAGGGAAGTACTACCCAGCACATCTCAAATAGAAGAAGCGCCTGGAGTCCGAGACACTGACCCAAGGAGGTCTGACCGTGGATGAGTATTACGCTCGATTCATTGGTCAGCTGGACTTCATTCCCGGTGTGGATTACTCAGAGACCGTGAAGGTCGAGAAGTTCCGGGGAGGACTATTATTTCGCATTCAGATGGCGATGGGTGCTACCCTCTACACTACCATCCAGGTGCTAACATGAAAGCCATAAAATTCTTTACTTACTACATTACCAATTAACTTTGTGAGAACTTACCAAGGAGGTTCCAGGAGTGTTATGAGGCTGCCTCGAGGACGGAGCTAATGCTCCAGACTCGGGAAGAGACTCTCGGGGCCAAGAAAAGGAACCCTGAGGGAGAGTCTGAGGGTGGAGGAGCATCTCCAGGCGAAAGCCAAGAAGGGAAAGTAAGGACTTATTCCATTTCAGATTATTTATCATATTAAATACCTTAGAATGCTGACCCGAAATCTTGAACAGGAAATTCTTTAAAAAGAAAGGGCAGCAGGGTCACCAGGGAACAAAGGGAAAAGAGCCCGTCCTTCGGTTGACCGGCCCAGCTATAGATGCTAAGCCTCTGAGATCCGCACCTCCTAAGGGTGAGAACACCTACCTCTTAAATTAAATTGTAACCTTAACCTTTATACCGCCAGATTTTAACTTAAACTTAAATACTACCATCAGGCACCGGACAGCCCCAGCGCCACTTTTACTGTAAGCGTTGTGGGAAAGACCATCCTGGGGTCGACTGCGAAGGCCGCAAAGTCGAGTGTCGGTGCTACCACAAAGAGGGCCATAGGGAATTTGAATGCTGGATGAACCAGAGAGCCGTAATTACCGACCACCAAAGAATACTCAGAAGACCTCAGCTGGAGGATCTGGAGTACTACGAGGCGGTCAGGATGGCCAGACATCTACTGATGCTGGAGCCTATAAAGGCAAGGGAGTAGATAGGGCATGAATACCCTAACTCCATGAGACCGCTGGTGGAAGACTTTGTTTACTTACTATGTTGTGTACTTGCTTTGGATGTTAGAAGGAACTATGTTATAAGTATGTGGGAGTGAGTCATTGACCACTCGCCTTTCTGTGTATGACTTTAGAGACCAGATTTGGGAACTTGATGCGAGTAACTTTGAAACCTGGACGAATTATATATATATGAGAACAGGATGTTTAAGCTTACATTAACATGTAGCCATACTCGACGACGCAGAGTCAATGAGACCGGTAACGGTTGAACCAGAATTACCACCTGCATGGCGCACTTGCTACTGCAAGCGCTATGACAAGAAAACCACTGAAATTTCCATCTGCCTTGCGCACTTGCTACAGCAAGTGCAGCGACAGCAAGTGCAGCGACAACAACAACAACAGCAACTGCAAATGCAACTGCAACAACTACTACTTTTTAGTCTTTTATTATATGTATAAAAAAATGTTTTCTTTCAAACTTTTTCATACAAACCCTGAGATTAGAAACTTATGCAACTATGGAAGGACCGTTAGTCCAACCACTGCAACTGGGGAAACCATACAGCCACTATGACTGTAAACCACACCAGTTTAAATTGTTGGGAATTTTCAGATAGGACTTATTAGCCAAATACCATCAGTGTATAACCGCATTTGATGCTAGTCACTACTAGTGATGAATGTTGAGTCCTTATGGACAAGCATACCCTTATGGATGCACCACCGTCAGTGAGGATGGTTGGGGGGTGAAGAGCCAAGTTGCTCAAGCTATTATGCAATCTACAATGCATCCAATTACATGGATGAGGGGACGAATATGAATTATGGATGAGATATGATCAGAAAAAAAAACAGGGAGAAAAAGGAAATGTGTTGTACTCAATGAGATCAAAAAAAAAGGAGAAACAAGTTTGCTAATATAGCACGGATTTTACTTACACCGAGTTGAATAATACCAGTCTATGGCACAAATTACCACGGATGCCACTAAGGCAATAACACTTATTACAGGATAACTGATAACATGAACTATTACACAAAAAAAAGCAAGCAAAAAGGAAGACAAAAAAAAGAGAAGGAAGAAGAAGGAGAAAAAAAAAGGGATATCCATCAGAGGGAGATTGACAACAGAATACTTCACAACAACCGTGTGACAGACATTACCAGTTTACTAAACGAGACATGGGACGACCGCATGATAAGTGTCTAAATGAGCATGTTTTATGGGTGTATTTCATATATTATATCAGCACTTTTCTGCTCATTTCTCACTTATCGTTTGTTTTTCCTCTAGTTTATGTTCTATGATTACCTTACAAATTTATTGGTTTGAACATGAGGAAAAGCCAAGCTAGGAGCAAAGAACACGAAGAGAACGAACGCATAGGCGCAACGGCTCAGAAAACGGAGCCCAAACGAAGAATCTAGCTAGTAGAAGAAATAAGCCTGGTCATCGTGATAACAGGCGGACGTCTCACACCAAGGCTACCGCCCCATACTGGGCGGACACCAACACAGGCAACTGCCTGGCGGACGGTGATGAGGCTACCGCCTGAAACCAAGCGGACGAGGCATAGGCAACCGCCTCGCGGACAACACAGAGGCTACCGCCTCGCGGACACCAGGAGGTTACCGCCTTATTGGGCGGTACCACAGGCGGACACCAACAGTAACCGTGACTAATTATCAGTCCGCGACCAGTATCTTCTTCGCGCCGTCGCGTCTGCAACTCGCCCGACGTCCCCGCACTTCCATCTACTCCGCACGCGTATTCAGTCTGTGTCCCCTGCGCAATCAATGAACAATCAATGCTCTTCTTCATCTGCAATCAAATTCGTACGGATCCCAAATCTCTATATAAACCCAGCACCATAACTGCATAATACACAACACGCACGACGGGAGTCTGAAGAATATTTTCACCACACTCATCCATATCCATTCGCTTCCATTTAATTCGCTCCCGTATCACCACAACAGTCCATACTCACGCAGTGACAAAGAAATAGAAGAGCAAGCAGTGAGAGCGAGAGCAGACCAGTTCCTCCTCTGAAATGTCAAAATCTATCTGTGTAATCTTCTTATCTCCGTTAATGTTGGGTAATTTTCTTTTGTATCCTAGGATGGGGGTTTGATTTCTAATATACGTAAATTAATATTTATCACCTGTTTCTCTCATTTAACTTGTTTAATTCCTTTAAACCAATATTGCTAAATGCTTTGCGCGACAACGACTGCATTTATTTGGTAACTATCAACACATGATTTTGAGATAGTTCTAGGTACACAAGGGAATTAATCTTAGTATTTACACTTCGGACTGAGCAGGAAATATTAAGGCTTTTATTAAGAGTTCGTAATGACAATTATTAACTCTAATAGGCAATAAATAATTGAAACAAGGTTATAAATATGTTTAAGTAATTTAGGAATTCCCCCGCTATCCTAGGATACATTTTTCCATCCACATCACTTATTCACCTTTTACTGTTTTTTTATTTCTGTATTAATTTAACAACAAATCAAGCTTGCCTCCGGCTAAACACCCTTTTTACAGTTTTTTAAGTAACTACCAAGACTAGGATAAATTGAACAATCTCCCTAGGATACGACACTTGTTTACTAACTACGACCGGGATTTGTTTGCAGGCCCGACTTTTTTTGAGTTTTAATTTCTTTTCTTTTAATTTTACACCAGTTTAACCACTCAGAAAATAACAGTCTGCAAATTGGCGCCGTTGCCGGGGAGATTATTCCATCAATTTCCCTAGTTTCCGGTAGTTCACTCGCTGTATTAAAATAATCTGTTATACTATTAATTGTTAATCTCGGACATCTGAATTGGGCATCGGACTTCTGACCTGACTTGGACATTTGACTTCGGACTTGGACATCTAACTCCTAACTCTTAAATTTTTGTCATTTCGTTCCATTGTCATTTCGTTCCATTGTCATTTCGTTCCATTGTCATTTCGTTCCATTGTCATTTCGTTCCATTGTCATTTCGTTTCATTGTCCTTTCTTTCCATTGTCCCTAACTACTAACTTAAAATTTCCTGTCATTTCTTTCCATTGTCCTTACATTTCATTCCATTGTCCTTAACATTTCTTTCCATTGTATACTAACTACTAACTTATAATTTTTTGTATACTAACTCCTAACTTTAATTTTCGGTCATTTCTTCCTGTCATTTAATATTCTGTCATTTTACTCTTGTTAAAAAAAAATATATCAGTGTTGTTTAACTAACGTTTATCAGCCTAACCAATATCTCTGCCTTTCTTATTCTATCTACTAACTAATTTTGCAGCTTCTGACAAACCACAAGTTATCTTCTGTGCATGCCAAATACTCGAACCCGAGGCTCTCCACCAATCAGTCCGAGCCCCGAACCCGAGCGCACTTTATTACAAGCACAAAGAAACCTGAGAAACCAAGCCATGGCCAATAACGAAGTTATAAATGAAATAGACCATGCAAATCAACCAGAACACCGTGCCCTATCTGACTACCACCAACCGAATACCGAAGGAAGAGCATCAGCCATAGTTCTCCCTGAACTAACACCAGAAGAAGCCGGACGATGGGTTTTCAAAACCCACTACATCACCGCCGTCCGGGATCTAGGCAAGTTTAGTGGAGCGAACCCAGATGAAGCCCCAAATCATCTGAGTCTCTTCCTAGACTTCTGCAATTCCTTTGGTCAACCGGCAACGTCAAAGAAAGAATCCGACTACAACTTTTCCTCACTCATTATCGGATTCAGCAAACAGGTGGTACCGAAGCCTTCCCTCCCGATCAATCACCACATGGCTGCAAATGGCCCAAAAATTTCTTGCCAAATACTACCCAACCAGTAGAACAAGGAAATTGATCGGTGAAATCAACACTTTCTGTCAGGAGCCAGGAGAAACGTTGTACGACGCATGGGACAGATTCAAAGACATGCTAATGAAGTGTTCCCACCATGGTCTTGACGATCAATCCCTCTGCCTGTCATTCTTCAACGGTCTGGATGATGGGAACCGACTACTCGTCAATTCCTCTGCAGGAGGAAGTTTCATGATGAAATCTCCTAAAGAAGGAATGGACCTTCTCGAAACCATGACGAGCAATACAAGACAGTGGACGAGATCCAAAGGAAGAACGCCACGAGCAGCAGGCCTACTCCATGTTGAGCCTACAGATCATTTATCAGCTCAGATCTCGTCCCTTGCAAAGATGGTGGAAAAGCTAACAACATCACAAAACGAAATGTAAAAACAATAGCTTCCCCACCTACAAGTTCACCAGTTCCACCTACAGAAGGATGTGTCATATGCGCCGGTCCTCATGAAACTCATCAATGCGAAGGCAAAGGCCAGTACGAGGAAGTAAATTCATAGGAAACCGCCCCGGTAATTCCTACAACAAAAACATCAACAACAACTATCCATGGAGAAATCACCCGAATTTCTCATGGAAAAATAATGATCAGAACCAAGGAGGGCAGAACAACAATTCCAACACCTATCAGGGGAACAGACCCCAACCAAACTCTAATATGGGTTATAGAGCACTAGGTGCCCCTCCAGGTTTCAACAACAACAACAACAACAACCATCTTCATCCTCTGTTGATCCAAACGCAGAACTCAAAGAGATGATGAAGGGTTTCATGTCCATAACTCAGAACCAGCTCTCTGCACAAGAAGCCTTCAACCAAAAAATCGAAGGTAAATTCAATCAACTTGCAGAACATCTTGCTCGAAGACCGCCAGGGGCTCTCCCCAGCCAAAATGAACCAAATCCAAGAGAGCAAGCCAAGTGCATCTATGTGAAGGAGCACGATGAAGAAAAGACGGAGGTGGCTAAAACAGCTAAAGTTCCAGAACTACACCCTTCCCTCCAAGAGTGGGTTGTAGCAATCGAAACTTCCAAAAGGAATGTAGCTGAACTTGAAAGCACCGCCAAAGTCTATAATAATCGTATTCAATCTGAGAATACCTACCTTGAGCACTTGGTGGCCGGTTATGAAAATGAAAGCTCGAATTTGAAGAAGAAGGAGAAGAGGTTAAGGCGATAACCTTGAGAAGCGGTAAGAAAACCGACGAGATTCACATCCCGCAAATCAGAAGAATCCAAAGAGGATAGTGAAGAAAAAGCTGAGGTCCCCAGTAGAAAAGACATCTCCACATCCTCACTATTCCACCAGCTTCAGAACCTTCTTCACAAGAACCGCCTATACCATTTCCTCACCGACTCCAGAAGCAGAAATTGGATAATGAATATGGTAAGTTTCTAGCAATGCTGAAGCAACTAAACGTCAATATACAGTTTGTCGACCTCATTGCCAAAATGCCAAACTATGCCAAATTCCTCAAACACCTCATATCCAACAAAACTAAATTGGCCGAAGTCGGTACGGTACCTCTCAATGTAGCTTGCTCAGCTTCTACAAAAACCACTACCTTCAAAATGCAATGATCCGGGCAGCTTCACCATTCCAGTCACAATTGGTAGCACCTCATTTCCATACTCCTTATGCGATCTGGGTGCCTCCATTAATTTGATGCCCCTCTCCACTTTCAAAAAGCTGGGAATTGGAGAGATGAAAAAGACTAAGATGACCCTGCAACTGGCAGATGGTTCGGTAACATACCCAAGCGGAGTGGTGGAGGATGTTATCATTAAAGTGGAGCACTTATACTTCCCATGCGATTTTGTCATTCTAGACATCGAAGAGAACTCCACTACACCTCTCATCCTTGGACGACCATTCCTTGCCACAGCCGATGTGCATATTTGGGTAGCCCAGGGGAAAATCACCCTTCAAGCTTATAACGAAAAGCTGGAGTTTGCATCAGGAAGATCTCCAGATAGCAAATCCAAAGATCTCAAGTTCGTAAGGGATACTCAATCATCATCATCCCCACTTCTGTTTATCACCCTTCCAGACGGCATGTCTATTACAGAGATACCACCACCAATCCCGGACGAAGAGCGGGATAAGAAAAGAAAACATGCATCCAGGTGGACTCTCAAAAAAACCATCGAGTCATGCTTTGGATCTACTCCTCATAACCACCCCCCAGGATCGATCTAACGAAAAGCGTCTAGCCAAAGACGTTAAAGAAGGGCAGCTTTCCGGGAGGCAACCCGGACGAACTTATCTTTTATATGCTTTTATGCTGTTTTAATTTTCAGGTTCCCTTTAATTTTATTTTTGCTAACTTTTAACCCGTTTATAGTATGGTTGCTTCTAGTGTCTTATGCAGGTGCAATTTCATGTCTACACCGCAACCAAGCTACGCTACTTGAGGCTGAAGCTCAAGTGTGGGGGAGTCAATACACGCTAGCAAAAATAATCAGGGGAGTACCAGTTTCTTTAATTTGCTTTTATTTAAATAAAATATGCAGAGGGAATTTATATGTAAATGAATATTCGTGAGCTTCGTGTTCTCTCTATTTTATCTATTACCGAAAAGGCCTTCTGCAACTTTCCCTTGTTTTTCTGGTGAACAATGAGGACATTGTTCAATTTAAGTGTGGGGGAGTGTGCCCTTTTCGGTGACATTTTATGCTAAAATGCTTAATCTCTCTGCTTATCTTGCGTTTGTTCAAATTCAATATCGGACCCTTTTTATGTGGGTTGTTCTCTTTAGGAATAAATATTGTTATGAATTGTGGGATAAATGGTATAAATGTACAAAAATTTTAAAATTTTGATTACTTTTGAGGAGCATTTTTATGCGGTGTGACCAAATGATCTGAAATGGTTGGATTTTTATTGCTCAGGGGTTCTTTCTGTCTTCTTTCTTAGGGATTGCTAAGGGGTGCTTCTCTGTCAAAAAAAAAAGAAAAATATATAATAAATAAGGGACTTGCGAGACACCATTGGTAACCAACAAGAGAGTTGAGTGTTCTTAAATACAAAGGCTTGATGCCTACATATTATCTTCTCATCTCTTATGCAAAAGTGAAACAAATGCATAAATCTATTTTTCCTTTTGTTTTCTCCTCAATGCCCATTCTTGAGAGAAGTTGGCCATGGTAAAAGTTCTCAAAGTCACCTTAAATCAAGAAGCATTGAAGTACTCCGGATCATACCCCGAAACTCTAATTTTTATTTTTGCCCTGAGTACACCTATGCCACCAGTAGGTGATGGATCACACTCCTCTAAAAAGTTTAAGATCATGTACTATTGACTTCTTTATCCTACCCTTCATAATAGTATTTGTTAATATTGAGCATTCCCTACTTGTTTGGGTACATGGTTTTGCTTGAGGACAAGCAAAAGGTAAGTGTGGGGGTGTGATAAGTGTCTAAATGAGCATGTTTTATGGGTGTATTTCATATATTATATCAGCACTTTTCTGCTCATTTCTCACTTATCGTTTGTTTTTCCTCTAGTTTATGTTCTATTGATTACCTTACAAATTTATTGGTTTGAACATGAGGAAAAGCCAAGCTAGGAGCAAAGAACACGAAGAGACGAACGCATAGGCGCAGACGGCTCAGAAAACGGAGCCCAAACGAAGAATCTAGAGCTAGTAGAAGAAATAAGCCTGGTCATCGTGATAACAGGCGGACGTCTCACACCAAGGCTACCGCCCCATACTGGGCGGACACCACACAGGCAACCGCCTGGCGGACGGTGATGGAGGCTACCGCCTGAAACCAAGCGGACGAGGCATAGGCAACCGCCTCGCGGACAACACAGAGGCTACCGCCTCGCGGACAACACAGGAGGTTACCGCCACTTATTGGGCGGTACCACAGGCGGACACCAACAGTAACCGTGACTAATTATCAGTCGCGACCAGTATCTTCTTCGCGCCGTCGTCGTCTGCAACTCGCCCGACTCGCCCGCAACTTATCCATCTACTCCGCACGCGTATTCAGTCTGTCCCCTGCGCAATCAATGAAGCAATCAATGCTCTTCTTCATCTGCAATCAAATTCGTACGGATCCAAATCTCTATATAAACCCAGCACCATAACTGCATAATACACAACACGCACGACGGGAGTCTGAAGAATATTTTCACCACACTCATCCATATCCATTCGCTTCCATTTATTCTCTCCCGTACACCACACAGTCCATACTCACGCAGTGACAAAAGAAATAGAAGAGCAGCAGTGAGAGCGAGAGCAGACCAGTTCTCCTCTGAATAATGTCAAAATCTATCTGTGTAATCTTCTTATCTCCGTTAATGTCTGGTAATTTTCTTTTGTATCCTAGGATGGGGGTTTGATTTCTAATATTACGTAAATTAATATTTATCACCTGTTTCTCTCATTTAACTTGTTTTAATTCCTTTCAACCAATATTGCTAAATGCTTTGCGCGACAAACGACTGCATTTATTTGGTAACTATCAACACATGATTTTGAGATAGTCTAGGTACCACAAAGGAATTAATCTTAGTATTTACACTCCGGACTGAGCAGGAAAATATTAAGGCTTTTATTAAGAGTTCGTAACTGACAATTATTAACTCTAATAGGCAATAAATAATTGAAACAAGGTTATAAATATGTTTAAGTAATTTAGGAAATTCCCCCGCTATCCTAGGATACATTTTTCCATCCACATCACTTAATTCACCTTTTAACTGTTTTTATTATTTCTGTATTAATTTAACAATAAATCAAGCTTGCCTCCGGCTAAACCCCTTTTTACAGTTTTTAAGTAACTACCAAGACTAGGATAAATTGAACAATCTCCCTGTGGATACGACACTTGTTTTACTAACTACGACCGGGATTTGTTTGCAGCCCGACATTTTTAATTTGAGTTTTTAATTTCTTTTCTTTTAATTTTACACCAGTTTAACCACTCAGAAAATAACAGTCTGCACCGCACTCCGTTAGGAGCATGTGGGCCTGACAGACTTATTTATGAGTTAGTCGGGTAAGTAGTAATGTATCAGTACGGTACCTCATGCAAGTAGACAAGTAGTGTTAGGAACACGAGAAGTAGTCAACTCCATACTACGGACAGTAAGACGGATTACCTCGAAGATGGACAAGAAGAGCCGCAGTTAAACCAACGGGCTAAAGAAATCAAGAACCTTCAACAAAAAAAAACAGTAGACAGTATACAGTGAAGACAGGGAAACAGTTCAAGGACAGGAACCCAAAAAAAAAAATAGGAAAACCCATTATGGACGAATAATATGTAGAATCCTTATAAGGATCAAGTAAATTTTTGTAATCCAGAGGAAATCTACCAGATGATATGGATATAAACGCGTGACTACGCAAGGAGAAAAGATAAAGCTATATGATAGCAGAAACCTTGGTCAAGAAACAGTGGATTCGGAATGTACCACTCACAAGATAATTCGCACATCTTATCTGTTTGACTCATGGATATTAGCTGCTGAGAGTTTACGCCTTTGCACTCTGTATGACTGAGTGTTTTGGTATTGCACTCGTGCAGTTATTAATCTAGTGGGAATGCAGAAAGATAAAGTAGATATCAACACGAGTGTGTATAAAAAAAAAACTACACAGTGTGTTACTCTGGAACAAACCTACCAGGAGACATGGATGACAAACATCATCTTTGTGGACATATAGGCTGGTACGTCTTAGTATTACAAAGACAAGGGCAAAGAGCACTAAGTACTAACAGTACCCAATGTCATATTACATCTCAAACTGAATGTCAGTGAGAGAAGACACACACATATATACTAGTGATCCAAACGAGTGGATTCACAGCAATAAAAAAAGAGAGGAAAATTGAGCCAATGTTCATGGGTCTGCACCCCATACGGAGCGAGTGGGCCCATAAGAATAAACTTGGGAGAGAGCACAAATAGATCAGTGCCTCACCCTTTATGCATTGTGGAGCCCAGAAGGGCTAGAGTCATACCCGTCTCTCTGATATGAGGATAACCCACGAGTTGGTGAACCCTTTGAGAGCCAAGTATCCAGCGCTCCTTATTGAGCGGCTGTTGTATACTTGTGGGGTACGGGGGCGTAACCCTTTTTAAGGGGGGTAGAGCCTCTTAGATGTGCACTTGTGTGCACTAAGTTTTGTTTGTTTCGTATGCATTGCATACAAAAAATTGGTGGTGTGCGGGCATACGAGGTTTGTTTGTTTAGTATGCATGGCATACAGTGAATTGTTTCGTATGCATGGCATACAGTGAATTGATTTTGTTGGTTATGTTTGGTACGCGGGGCGTGCGTTGTTTGGTTTATTTGATGCGTGATGTGCACTGGTATGTATGTATCTCACGAGATACTTGTTTGAATGTTGTGTTTACACCAGGTGTGTAACACTTTTTCTTATGCTATTTGTGATATGTATTCATATTGCTTTATAGAATGATTACATATGGTATCGCCTAGATACGAAATGAATCATTAGATATGGAATGTGAAACGATGGTATGTTATGGACACCTCAGGAAGGTTGTCAGGGTTGGTAGAACTGATAGGAAATAATGGTGCTGGTGGATCACCTATATCCATATGTGATTGAACTAACGCCACAACGTGATGGCTATGTGATGTATAAGCACAATACGATGTGTGTAAATGATATATCGCATAGATATACATTATGGGAATAATGGGTAGTTATACATTTATATACTTACCTATTTGATTAAGAGACTTCGGGACGAAGTCTTTTTAAGGGGGGTAGATTGAAATACCCCAAACTTATTAAACATGGATTAAATATTTAATCACATTAATTAAGGCCTAAACATGCCTTAAAAGTCAACTGAGAACAACAGTGGTCAACACAAAACAAGATGTTGCACCCTTTGACTGTTAAGGGTAAATAAATACCCAAATGAACTTCTTAGGACCTAAAAATTTGTCCTAAGTTTACTAACATAATATTAAACATATTATAATTGTTGGACAACACTCCAACACAAAGAACAAGCACTTTCATGCTTCAAGGTCAAATAGAGCAAAAAGGTGCTCTAAGAAACCTTTAAAATCTAATGACCTCTAAATGATAAAAAATTGGGCACCATGATCAAATATCATGTAAGGAACACAACAAAACCGTTGTCAAAGAAAACAGAGCTCAGAAACACCTGGCGACACAAAATGTGCACTAAAACTCCTTAAAGCACGTTTTTGTGTAATCGCCTTCTAAATTGGTTTTAAATGGGCTAAAAGGTTATAAATACCTTTAAATATAATAAAATATCATATTATATGATATTAGGAATTTAATTCCAAGAATTTACGAATTTTTACAAATTTAATATTAAAATATTAATAAAACCCTAAAGTGGGGCCCGTTTGGGTCAACATTGACTAAGTTGGTCAATGTTGACCATTGACCACGAAATGGACTACATAAAATCAGATAATTAGTCTTAACAGACCAAGAGACAAGTCCCATGTGACAATTAAATATAGTCCTTTACTTTTGCATAAAATAACAAAAAAGACATACTTTACCTTATAAAACAAAAAAGGTGGGCTCCACTTACCTTACCCATGTGAGCCAGCCGATTTGGAGCCTCCATTTGCTCCTCTTTTCCCCTTGTTACACGGTGCTCCAAGCTGGTACAAGACAAGAAGAGATGAGTCATCTTTCATTAATTGCTTAAAGTAACATTTAAGCTCCATTATTCATTCAAATTGGAATCAATTATGTACAAATAATTCACCCACTTCCTCAATGTAGGCCGGCTGCCCCCTTGTCTTGTCTCCACCGAATTTCCAACATCAATCAAGACTTGATGAGTCACCAAGTCACTTAAATCATTAAAAAATGCAAAAATGTGCTTTAAGCTTAATTTAGGTCATTCTCTTCCATTCCTCCTCTTCAGCCGAGTTTTCTCTGTCCTTGAGCTCTCTTTGGCTCCTCTCCACCGTAGGTAAGGGTTCCAAGCTCCATTGGAGAGAGTTCATGCTCTAGGTAAGCTCTTAAGGCATAAAAATGCCCATTTTCTTCATCTTTCTTTCCTTTTTCGATTGATCTAGACTCCAACCTTTTCTATACATCTATGTAGAGTGTTTTGGAGGTTAAAGGAAGATTGATTCTCGGCCATAACAAGATCTAAGGAGAAAATTTCAAGTCTTGACCATTTAAGGTAAAAATGTGCTTTAAGCTCATATCTTTTGATTCCCTTCAAGTTCGGCTGTGAAACTTTGCTCCTAGCCTTATTTTCTTCTCCTTTTCATGTAGATTCAGTTGGTATACCAAGATCTACAAGGAGTAGCTAGATCCAAGCCAAAAACACCATTTTTGGCATCTTAAACAAGGTAAAACTTAGCTATCTTCCAAGATAATTCACCCACGGTTTTATACCTTGTTCTTGAGAGTGTTTTGATACTCTTTCTCTTCTGGAAAAAATAGGGCCGAAGTAGATCTACATCAAGCTTGAAGATCTAAGGTAAAAATCCATGATTTTCATGACTTAAATTACTTCTTATGGTTAGATCTTGCTTGGAGACTAACTAGGCCTTGTTTTCTGTTTGAAAACATGTAAGAGAAGCTTTGGAGAAATTCTCCTTAAGGTGGCGAATCCAAACAAGGATTTACCTAAGCTAAATCAAGGTATAAATCATTTAAACACTAACTTTGCTAAGTTAAAATGTTCTAAGCTATTTCTAATAATATTGCCGTGAGTGAAGAAGAAAAACAAGGTCTTGTTTGACCTTAAAATGTTTAAGAAATGGTTTAATAAATTTTATAACTAATTAAACAAGCATAATTGTCAAATTTAAGACATTATGTGGAAGTTTGGTAAATAAATAAAAAGTGTGTGGTGAGGCCGAAATCTATATGTATTTTTGGGACATTTATGTGTATTTATTTTGCAAGACAATGTTTGTAATAAGGCCATGTATTTTAGGCCATTTTATTTATGCATTTACAAGCTTTTAAGTAAGTTTAAGTGGTGAAAGATAATTACCGAAAAGAATGAGGGGTTATGGTGTAATTAAATTAAATTTGGGGGCTTTAGAATGATAAGGCCAAAAATTAGAAGTAAAAAGGAGTTAAAATAAAGTTTATAAGATTTTATGAAGTTTGTTTTGGGGTTAAATGGTAATTTTTGAAAAGTATGGTACAAACCGTGAATAAAGGAAATTAATAGTCAAGGAAATATTAAGGAGGTCAACCTTGACCATATGCTAGGTTTTGACCAAAATAAATAAGTTAGATAACTTATTTAAGGTGTTATATAAGATAAGTATCTTAAGGTAATATTTTCATAACATATGTGGTAAATATGTTATTACCGAAAATAAAGGGTGTAAAATGGTATTTTAAACACCCATGGGCTATTAGGAATTTTTAGGAATTTATTTGATGGATTTTGGAATTAAAATGAACTGTATATGTATAATATATAGTTATTATGTCATTATGACACTTTGGAGAAAAATAGAAGGTGGAATGGTAAATATCGAAAGTATATGGGTTTATAAGGATAATTATAACCCTTTGGTGGAATTTGGTGATTTTTAGAATTATTAAGAGAATTTAATAAGTTATGTGTATAAAATATAGTTTTAATGATATGGTAAACTATATGTTATAAATAGGGCCAAATGGCAATTATAGAATAGCACAAGGGCTGTTCGGAATTTACAAAAAATAACCATAGGTTATACCCTTTTATAAGTTAGAAATGTTATATTAAATGGAATATATAACATGGTATAAATTGAGGGGTGATTTTGTAAATAAAGGAAACTATGATTTATGAAAAAGAATATGGTTTTGATATGGTGCCCATGCGGCAATAATAAATAGTTTGGTATAAAAACCATAGGTTATTAATTAAAGGAAATAGGAATATCATGTCAAATGATATTAGAATATGGTATAACATTACATGATGTTATGTGGTCAAACGGAATTTAAATAAAGTTAAGGGCTATACCGAGTTAATAAGAGTTGGAAAATGAATTTTAGACTAAGGTCTATAATGTTATAAATGTTATAACAATTATATGGGTTAGATGGAATTAATATAAGGAAGGGTGCCCACATAAAATAATGTGACAAACTATAAATGAATGGGATTTATAAACTAAGGTATTTATGGAATAAACCTTAGGAGTTGTAAAAGTACAACATAAAATGTTACATAATATTAGGATAACAATCTTAATATAAGTTGTACAATACAATACAACTAATGGGAATAATCATCTAACATAAGATGATAAAATGTAACATATGATATAAGAGTTTATTAAACTCATGGGAATTACCTACGTGGTAAATATATACATACACAAGGATAATGTATATAAGGTGGATATAGATATTGGTTGGAAACCATATGATTTAATGGTGGTGGTTATTTTTAAAAAATATATATAGTTATGAACTATAAGTTATGAGTTTGGATACAATACAAAAAAATAATAATGTACTACAATCATGCATGAATATATGCAACTATAGGATATGTACCTAAGCTAGATGGTGGACAAGATTAAAAAGAAACACAACGAATTAAACTTAACAGTTGAAATGTTATGACGTACGCGTTTAAGTAACAAAACCGACTGTTTTAGAGAAACCCGTAATGAACAACTGTAGAAAACAGGGGTGAACTGTCGGGGTTACTTATTATTCGGAAATACCGGATGTAGTTAGTCATGGAGACTGACTTATAGTTTATTACCGTATAGATTGTACTTCTGACAAGACGCTCGACGAGCTAGCGGACTACACGGAGCATAGGATCTTGCTGATTCATACTCCACCGTAATACAATCAGGGTGAACGGTATGTAAAGGGGTTTGATCCGAGTTATCCTAAGGTTGCTCCTTGGGCTCGGATTTGGTTGATATAACTTGTATGTTGTTATGTGTCTCTGATTGTCTCTGAGGGCTTCCTCAGTTCAGACTTCTGTGTGATCTGTGATAAGATTGTTTGTCTGAATGTGATAATTAATATGCATGAATTGTATATTTATAGCTGCTTATTATTTACTGTTGTCGAGTTAACAGTATTGGTTCGTATATATGAACCTATATATATAAAACGAACTAGCGGCTACGGTGCTATCTTATATGAAATATAAGGAACGTAAGTAAAACGTTGTAGCACTATGATAATAACATATACATATTATCTGAGACTTTTATACGGAGCATTGGCCTTTCTATACGCCGCTCTCGTATCTAACACTGGATCCCGAGTTTACAGACTCCGGATTGGACTAATGACCTTAGTCTGCTGTGTTAGAAAATTTGGTAATGCGATGCGATGGTATAATTAATTAATTAAAGGAATGGAAGTAAAGCCAAGAGGATGTGGCTCTTGGTGCGCGCTGTGATCACAAAAACGATACCAGGATGTCCGCGTACGGGTCCGTAAGTATCAAGAAAATTTCCCGTGAGCTAGAATGGCTCGTTGGTCGGAGACTCTACCGTTGGAGTGGCTACTGCCGTGGGTGACCCGCCATAATATATGGGCAACTAGAGACATGTCGTTTTAACAAGACATTGTCACTAGGTATAACTGAACAACTAAAACAATTGAGACTTATACAGTGGCGAACAATATTGGTTTCTATACCATGGACGAGACCTAATGCTTGTTTATTATTCTCGTTGTTTTCGCTTTGTTGTTCATTGGTTATACTTGTGGTTATTTTATTGTGTGTGATGGTTGATGGATGGAGCCTACAAGGCTAAGGTAAGTTAAATATGAAAATACGCTACGGCGAATGTACATTGTACATTATATGGTTATTACTCGATACGTTCGATATATAAATGATTGTGTGGGATATTAAATGAATGTTTGGATATTGGATGGATGGTTGAATGTTTATGGATATTTGGATGGATGGATTTATTTTGCATGATTAATACAGTATTGTTTATAACTTAAAATGGTAAAGCATGAAACCAATCTAATAATAAGATGGTTAAAATGACAAGTGACCATTAGGGTCCAGCCCGGCATACTCAGCGTCTATCGCTGATACTACACCATTTCAGGTTGTTGATCATTGTTGTTGAAGCTGAAGAGCAGGAACAGGGTAATTGGGTTTCGCTTTTGTTACACACATGGAGTTCATTGGGTTTAGCAATGAGGATGGTGTATGGTCGTATGGTAAGGTTAGGTTATTTTTCAGGATTGGGTAGACGCTCACTTGTCGATGTTTATGATTTATGGATTAGTATGATGTATAGGAATTTCTCGTTATCATGCGGTTAGCAGTTTGTTTATTTTGGAAGTTGGATGTAGTAGTTGGCTACGTGCTCGCATGGGGGAGTAATGGCGGTGACACCGAGTGAGTTTTGTAATTGTTGGTTATTTTCCGCTGTTGTGAGACGTTTTATTTATTGCTACGTGAGAGATTATATCGTGATTATGGAGAGGGGGTGTTACATGTACCCCTACTTTTAATTTTCTATCTGAATATTAATACTTTTGTGCTGAAAAATAGTGTTTGTTAAAAGTGGAATAAAATGTGTCAAAAAACTAGAATGACATGTATTTTTAAACCAAAATCACTTCCTAAAACGACAAATATAAATTAACGGAGAGAATAGTATTTTAGTGATATGACATCTATGGAATTGGTAAGAATCAATTTGTTGCTGTGATCGCTCTAATGGTTATAAAAAAACTAATAGCCGTGCTAATGGAGTAATGGACACGATGACAGTATTCCACAGATCGATCAAACAACAGTACACCACAGATCGATCAATCAACTTACTAATAAACAGTTGATTTGAAAGAAAATAAAAACTAATTAATCGGCAGTTAATTGTCATTAATATGGTTGGGTCTGCTGTTGTTATTCGTCTATGGAGTTAATTATAAACATCTGAAAGCAGATAAAGCTGCTATGCTACACACAAGAGAGGTAAGTGAGTGTCCGTAATGTATGTGCTGTTGTCGATCAGTCTGATCTGACATGACGAATACTCTCTCGGTCCCACCTTGACCGTCCTATTTATTATTTGGACATGTTGTTTGATTTCAATTTTTAACATATATGATAAATTAATTTTGAAAATTTAAGTTTTGCATATGATTCCTTACATGATAAACTATATAATACAAAATTTAGTTTTATAAAATTATTTTACCTTATATATTTAATATTGAGGTGGAAAAATGTGTCAAAAAGCAAACAGAACACTTATGACGGGGGACAGAGGTAGTATTGATGATTTCTGTCTGACTGGCCGGGTTCATATTTATTTCTCATTTATGTCGTTATTGGTTGGTACCATCATCTACCCAACGCTTTCAAGACAAACAGGTAGACTTATTTAAAAAAAAAAAAGAAAAAAAAGACAAACAGGTAGACAGACCAGCCCGTCTTAGCTAGTGTCATCATTGCGTGAAAACAAACAAACAAAACAGTCAAAAGCTCTCAAATTTTACTAGGGTCCGTACCTAAGCTGCGAATAGAGCTGATCAAATGAGCGGCTCGGTTTGGGTCGAGTCGATATTAAATTCTAAGTCTGAATGGATCTATATTTTTGTCTAGCATGTTTTTAAATTTTTCGAGTCGGATCGGAATAGACCCAGACTTATTTTAATCTTTGTCACTGTCCGGCTTGTCCGCCCCGATTTTATAATTTTTTTATAATATTGTTAGTTTTTTTAAAAAATATATAGACTATATATATTATATATATTAAATAATATGAATATATGTTGTATGTAATATTAATAGATATTATATAGTTTAAATAAATAATACAAGGTATTATATAAAATTAATTTAAATATAACTTCCTCCCATTTTCAGTACTTTATTTTCTAACTCTAGGCATAAGAATTAAAGAGGAAAAATTTAGACTATTTTACCCTTATTTTTTGCATTGAGAATTGAAATAATTTGAAAATTAGAGTTGTAAAATAAAAGATGGGAGGGTAGAATTGGAAAGCAGATCACAAAAAAGGCTAGAACATCTTCTATTTTGAAACTAGTGAAAGAATCAAACAAATTATATACTGAAAACAAGGGGAGTATTATATTATATTTATAAATATATATATAAATAATAATAAACCGGGCTGGGCCGGGCTTAGTTGCGGGTTTAAAATTTTGCCGAAGCCCGGCCCGGTTTTTCATTCGGGCTTGATTTGTTGTCCAAACCCGCCCGAAATTTTTTTTGGACGGGCTTTTCGGCTTTATTTCCAGGCCGGGCCGGGTCAGTGTTGATCAGCTCTAGCTGCGAATTACCACTTTTTCCGTGAATCGCCCTAAAAAGCAGGCAACGAATATTGAAAAAGCGTGATAGAAAAGTGGTCCATTAATCTGATTTGGCACCTTTAACATAACGCAGGAAAACCCTACGTGCTCCTTGATTTCAAAAGTAAAATTACTTAGTTACCCTTCTATTATTGTCGATTGGAAATGTCAACGAAGTTAGGTTGACTGCATTACTCACTTGCCATCGCCCCCAAATTGAATGCGGCAACCCTATCCTGGGAGATGCAGTACGGTCAGAGACATCAACCTAATAGAACAATCTTTCCTGCATTACCATAGTATCCTGTGTGGCAGATTATCGTCTCATCAGATAATTAGTGCCGGCATTTATGTTCAACTACATTTGGATAGTTGGATTCGACTTTCCCCAGCGTCTTTAAGTACAGTGACTTCACCAGACGAACATTTCTCATACAAACGGTAAGTTTCTTGAATTTTCGAATTACTTTCTCAATTTCATGTTTCTTTTACCAAATTTGGTTGTTCTTTGGCAGTTCTGGGCGGTAAGAGGAACCACCAATGGGGGATCGAGCATTCATATATCGAAAAGGGGAGCAAACACCCTGTGTCATACGCATGTTCTCGATTCTGGATTTGAACTCATTCTTGTGTGTTTTTTTGTTGCAGTGCAAACCAAACACTTGGGTGACCGCAGCGGTGTCAGGTACTCCTTCACATTCACCATATTGACCTTGTGATATGTTAAGCTACTATTGTTGATGTATGATCCTACGGGCTATTGTAGGTGCGAATTTGTGTTATTAGAAAATATTTGTCTGTTGAAACTTGAATTATTCAGGCATGAAATTGTAGTTCAGCTTTATGTGCTTTTTGAGCATGAACTTTTTTGGTGACTTACTGCTGTGTAAAATCAACAATTATAACCCAGTGGGCGATACAAGGGCTAATAATTGACCCTTGATTTTATTGTGTTGTACTGTATTTTAGTCAGGGAATCCTCTGTTAATTGTTTGCCTACACTTTTGATGTGTTATATTTGTAACTACCGACATTTGTTATAGTTTGTTATTACTTGACTTACAGTAAGCACATTATACTGTTTTTAGTTGTGCTGGCAAACAAGTAGTGCATAACAACCCTTAAGATCCTGAAGTACTTTTTATTTTGTTATGTATGTGTTTCAGATAGTTATGCTACTTCTATGTGTGATAATGTTGCTAAGGTATAGGCAAATTCAGTACTTATGATAATTTGTTCTCTAATTTCATGAATATGCTTAAGTAATTATGCAACTTCAAACTACTCATACATTATGGATATTATTTTTTACACTGTCTCTGGTTAGTCTGTTGCTTGCACATGCTTTTGTTACTGGTTTTTTTTGTAACACAATGGGTAATTCATAAAACCATGAACTGATGATAAACCTTTCAAAATGAATTAGACTTGGTGAAAAGACAAGATAATGACAGAGGGAATGGAAAGATCAATGAGTGTGCTGAAAAAAAAGAGTAGGCGACCAAAGCATGAGTGGTTTAGAGAAGATGTGGTGTTGCTTATTCAATTGTTAGTAGAGGAAGCACAGATACAGTTAGGTAGTGGTGGTTCTTTAGTTGGTTTTCAACATAGGTGGGTCAATGTTACTGAGAAATTTAATGACTGTAGGAGCGATGAAGGTTATGTTGATAGACATCAGTGAAAAAACAAAGGGGATACCCTGAAAGGTGGTTGGAGGAAGTGGAAGGAACTCACAACAAGCAAACAGGGTTGGGCTGGAATGAGGAGGGAAATTGTTGCACTTACCCTGAAGGGTGGATAGCAAGAAAATCACAGGTTGGATGATATCTTGTATTCTGTTTTGCATTGATGTTAGGTACAAAAGAAGTTGTTAGTTCAATTACATATTGATGCTCACTTTAGCTTGTTTATTGGATAGGAAAACCGATGAATTTATAAGTTGGTTAATTCTAAGTGGCCAGCATATCTAGTTGACCAGATGGAACTGATATGGGGTCAATCGTATGCAAATGGTGAGCTTAGACTTAACCCGGGGGGTGTGGTGCAGCGATTTGATGAATCTGGTACTGCTGCGGAAGGGAATGAAAACACCACTATTGCTAGGCAATGTAGTTTGAGCATGAATCATGTTTCTAATTATGAGTATTCTGGAAGTGGTTATGGGGGTGCGTCCAAGGATATTTCTGCTGGATTGGGATATGCTGCTAGTTATGATGTTGTAGGTTCTAACAGTAAGAGGATTCATGCACCAAGCTTCGGTTTAGATAGTGATAGTGTTTCTCCCATATTAATTTGATGTACCTACTACAACATCCATTGGGGCAAGTTTAACAACAGCTGCCTTCCAAAGGTCTTCATATGCTGGGATTGTTGCTGGAAATTCAAATGGCTACCAACAATTGCCCCCTTTCTCATCTGGACCCATCGACACAATTAATGGCAGAGGTGACTTAGCTTTTACTGGTGTGCAGAATACCCCTTACTTACCTGGATTCAGTATGAGTCTAAACCTGCCAAATGGGATGAGCTGATGGAGACAACTGCTGATGGAGCTGTCCATGGTGGCAAGAAGAAAACATTACAAGGTAAGAAGGATTCAACTTTTGGGAAGAAAAAATCAAAGGGCAGTAGAGGAAAGAGTGTTGCTAATGCTGAAGCTTTAAGTGACATGAAAGGTGGACTTGATGAGACACATGATGACTGCATGAATGTGCTACATGGACTGCAGGATGAAATTGATAAAGATGATGGTGTGATGACAGTGGGAGAAGCTGCTAAAATTGTAAGGGGCGTGGAGGGTGTTATAAGGAGTGAGTTGACGTATGTGATGATGGTGTTGGCTGATAGGAGTCACAGAGAAGTTCTTATGACTATGGTTGATGTGTATGAGATTCATGATTGGATTAGTCACCTATACTATGCGAAATATGGTGATAAGTAGTGCGGTTCAGTAGGATTAGTTATTTTGGTAAGCTATTTTTGAACTTGCTAGTAGGTGTTTGTATTGAAACCACCCTCACCCCAACAAACTTATAATAGCTTTCCGAGTACTTGCATGTGCATGAATGCAACGTGTAGTAGACTGTAGGTGTAGCCGTAAGTATTATGATTGGGTTGTGTATGGTGGTTTTGAAATTACTTTTGTATTGAACCTATGTTTTTAACTTTTGGAGTAGCTGTATGTAAACTGGCTTTTACTGATCAGTAATTTCGTATGCCAACAATTTATTTTTCACACGTTTTGATGGCTACATAGAGTGCCTGAACTTATTTAGTTGGACTCTACGTTGTTGACCATTTGTTGCTAATTTTCTAAATATGATGGCCCAAAGGAATAGCCAAATCAACCTTATCCATATACTAGATAGAAAGTTTAAGGAAAACATTAAGGCATACCTTAAGTATGTCATCCTTCAACAAGTTAAGGCATACCTAAATCGTTTTCTGCTGAGGCTTGCACAAATAAGGTTAGAACATTCAGAGGCTTTTGAGATGAGTGGCAATTCCAAGAAGAGGAAGAAACACTTATGCAGTGTGTGCGAGCGGAATAGACACATTGACAAGGTGTACCTTGAGTTCAAGGAGAAGAAGAAGCCTACAATCTATCGCTTGCAAACCACACAAAAGACATGCTAATAGGCAGCAAAAGACCTAACTACTAGTTAATGAAGGCGGGGGAGGGAAAATGATAGAAAACCAAGCAGTTTGTAAACTGAGGGGGTTAAGTGCTTTGTCTGACAAAGAGTTTCATTTTGGGGCATGTATGATACTTGATTATGATTTTCGTGATCTATTTGAGGTGTTACATGATGAAGAGATAGTTGATGTTATTAGGATGAAGATGGAGACAGATGGTATTAGTTGTGAATGATAATCAGTTGTTATCATTGTACTCCAGTTAGCTACCTCCTTTATGTGTACTTTTAATCAGTTTGGGATGTGCCATAAACATAGAGTATTCAATTATTTGATAATATAAACATATAGCCATGCTTAAGTTTCAACAAACTTGTATTTCCTTGTAAATTGATAACAATTCCTTCGTCAGGATAAGTAAATACATGCATCTTTTTTCAATGTTTGAAGGATGAGCACCTTGTCCGCGAGGCAACTCCGTACTGTACTGGCTACTGTTGCCAATGACCTGGAAAAACTTTAAAGGTTTTGCACTGCCATAAGTATGAGCCTTGTTCGAATAGAGGAACAAGCTTTGGAGTACATAAACTTACTCTCACAGACTATGTCTGCACCGCAGAGAGTACCTACACACACTTCAAAGTTGAGTAGGCATTCTTGGGTAAAAGAGCTCATAGATGGATATCCCGTCTGGTGTTTCAACGTATTGCGCATGAACAGAGACACTTTCCTGGCGCTATGTCATGTTCTTGAATACAAGTATTATGTCAATAATAAGGCATACATATGTGTTAAAGAGAGGGTTGCATGGTTTTTACGAACGTTAAGCCACAGATGTGCAAACTGAGACTCAGTGGAAAGGTTTCAGCATTCCGGCTCCTCCATATCAGAGCACTTCAAAGATATTCTTGAAGCTTGTGGTCGCCTGCGCAAGGATATCATAAAACCAAGGGATTATAAGTTTCGTACCATTCCAGCTCAAATACGGGATAACCATAAGTATTATCCAATGTTTAAGGTGGGATGTTTGTTATGATGCGTCTCAATATTTGTTGTGCACAACATAATAATTTCCAAATGTTGGTATTCAGGATTGCATAGGAGCGTTAGACGGGTGTCACTGATAAGCCTCAGACTTATCATATTATAATAGTTAGAATTATAAGTTTATTTATAGAAATAAGGTTAAATAGCTAGTATTTATGATTATATTATATATAAAGTTTATTATTTGTTCAGACTTATTTTTTATATGTTTTTCATGCAAGGAATGAATTTCCAATCAAAAGACCAAGTGATGCCGGATATGATGTCGGGTGGCTTCTGCACGGCACGAGTATGAAGCAGAAAAGAAGTTATTGCCAGACATGGTGCTGGGTACTTCCTATCCGACACAAGTAAGAAGGCGTCACTGTTTCTCAAACGATAGCAGTTATTTACCGTTGACGATTCAACTGATGTCGGGTACCGGCATATGCAACTTTTCGCTCAGATTTGGCGGTTTTGACCATTAACAGTTACACACGTGTTTTATATGGTGCCGGGTACACTACACCCGGCATTCCATCAGGCACAAGGAGAAATGAGAGTCTATAAATAGGCCGAGAGCCTACACATTTTCACACACTTCAACATCCTATACACTCCATTCATTCTCTAGTTCCGCACTCATCCAAGGTGTTGATGTCCAAGGAAGTTCTGTGCAACTTTCCACGCGAAGGGAAGGAAATCCATGGCGAGTTAAGGCTACGACCAATTCCCTTATCTCATTTGTATTCTTTCTCTTAATCTGTGTGGATGGTGGAGTAGAATTCCTTGTCATCTTTGGTTAGGAATGATTCTCCTTGTATTACATTTATGATCATTTAATAAAGTTATAAGTTTCCAACTTAGATTTCGGTCTTAGTGCCAAGAGGATTAAGTTCGCTACTTGTTCTTCTTTACTTCAAAATTCTCAAAGAATGGGTTGAGAAGTTTAAGTGATCTTTCCCTTTGTCTTCAATAAATTAGGAGATGAAACTTAAGATTTGGAATTTACCTATTTTATTCTCCTCTTTCTTGTTCGTTTTTAGCATTAGATTTGCTGGATTCGATAATGGATTGAGAGTGTTTGTTTCGACCCAGAAACATGGAAAACAATGTTGACATTTTGACACTGTCGGATGCAATGTCGGGTGTCTGGTGTCCGACACATTCAAAGTTCTTGAATGTGCCGTGCATCTTTTGTCCGGTATCACATCCGGCGTGTATAAGAATTGGTTAATTCGAAACTTTTCATTTTGACTTAGTGATCATACTTGTTATTAGATTGATTATTATCCTAAATCAAGGGTAGTATATTATAAATATCATTAGTTAGATCATTGGATAGTTTATTTGATTTAAATTATTATTCATCTTTTCCCCCTTTTATTTAGAATATGTAATTGCCGAGGATTAGGACTAATTTTCTATTAAGTCCCTTGGGTTCGATACTCTTGGTCGTAATTTACTTACACTATATTCCGACCGGGATTTTGCTACCCGTAGTAGAGTTGTAGGATTCTTTTATTCATTTTTGGTACATAGTTTTTCCCTACAATTTTCCTGTTAGCAAAATGGCGCCGTTGCCGGGGACTTGGAATTAGTCGAAGTCCTAAAATTGGTAATCGCCCTATTCTTTATTCTTTAGTTTTTGAATCAATTCATTCATCTTCTTTTTATTTAGTTGAATGTGTCGTGCGTAGCGCCGGGTAGAATACATCCGGCACATTCGGAGGTAGTCCAATGCCGGACACAATATCTCCGGCATGCAACCCGACACGTTCAAATTTATTTTCCTTTTTTATTTATTTCCGTAAAATGTTAGATTTATATATAATTCATTCTTTTAGTCTGTTTTCTTTAGTCCTCTAATTATTTCATACATAATTTATTCATTGACTTGTGTTGATTCATTCTTTTCATTTAAAGTTTCTACTTTTTATTCATTGATTTATAGTAACCCGGCATGTTCGGAGGAAGTCCGACGCCGGGACTTGTTATATATATTGTTTGTATTTTTCTTGTATATATATAATTAAACTGTTGCAGGTGCGAGGCAAGAAATGTCAATGAGCCATTCACGAAGCGGGGTTGGGTACTTCCGGCCTACTAAAACTACATATACCGGATCAAATATACCCGGAACCAACCCCGGCACATCGTAAATTTAAAAAGAAATATCCCGGGGAGACTTGCCATGCGGAAGGCCGGGTAAATCATACCCGGCAACATAAAAATCCAAAGTGCCGGATCCCGCTGACCTGGCATTCAACCCGGCATGTTAGCATTTTCGAAAAAAAAATATTGGGTAAGTTTTAGTTTTACCGCACATACTTTACCCAACCCACAAACGGAGAAGACACAGAAAAGAAGCGCCGTGGCCCACGCCCACCACCTTCCATTTCGACCGCTCCTAGCCAAAACAACCACCATAAACCCTTTCTTCCATAGCAAGCTACTCTCTGTCGAATTTTAACAACTAAACAAGTTCCATCTTCTCCCTTAAACTATCTCTTTCTTATTTGAATTCGTTTCTGTATTTAGTTAGTATGAAATATAGAGTTGTTAGTTTTTGTAGCTTAGTAACGGATTTAGGGAGTTTCGAAACTGTATTTGAGCACTTGCGAAATGGTTGTGGTATTCTGTTCAAAAATCTGCAGATCTGCGTATAAAGATGAGTGTGCCGGATGAATGTGCCGGGTACCACACATCCGGTAAAAAACTGATTGAACATGCCGGGTAGATCCTGTCCGGCATCATGCTTCTGAATGTGCCGGGTTGCTTCTGTCCGGCATCGCACCCGACACGGCTCTATTGTTGATTCTTCTTCGTCTACTTTTGACTCCATGCTTATGAATTAGTGCCTATGATATAATTTGTTCACATTATTCTTCATTTAGGACATTAATTTGCAGAAATATGGTGATCTCTTGGTTCGGCTCCAGGATTCTTCAAGTGTTATAAATTTCTTTTGAACTAACATTTATGGTTTGTCTATGGTATCTTTCTTTGTTCTTTTCCTACAGATGCCTCGCCAAAAATCCACTACTTCTCAGTGCCTTGATTCTGAAGAGGATGACTTCTTTGACGAGTTGGATGCAGCCCTAGGAGAGGCCACTATAGAGGAGGATGAGGTTGTTCCTCCTGCACCTGAGACGCCTCACCGTTCCA
>CM041778.1:377913211-378068941 GCA_023374045.1 Limonium bicolor | reverse complement strand
GCCGTATCATCAAACGTGAGTTTAATATAAAATTACATACTAATTAGCTAACTTTTTACCTTCATTTCTCATTTCATTTTGTGAAATTGTAGCCACCACTGGGCTTTGTTTATCTTCTGCACTGCCGCCGCTACTCTGCTCGTTCTAGATCCACTAGGGCAGTGGACAGAATTCAACACTGAAGACTTAATCAAAACGTAAGTTTTATTACTATTTAATTGTTTGTAAGTTTTTGAACCAAAGTTAATGTACTCGTTCATTCTGCTTAACGCTTTGTTAATTATATGTGACAGTTGTTACAGTCAAACCGCTCAGGGAGAGTTTGCAGAAATGACCGTCGATTACATCAAGGTTTGGTAATACATGTATTTCATTCGTGCTGCTTATCTTTATACAATTGTTTTACATTTGTGAATTGGTGATTTAGTGCCCCCCAAAAGGATTCTAGGAGTTGCGGGTACTACGTGATGCGGTATATGTACGAGTTCTGCGGGAACTTCAAACATTTGATAACTCTATAGACAAGGTAACACGAATGCTATCTTGTATTTAATTCTTTTCGGCATATTTTTTGTGTCTTTATCTTAATCTCATTAGGGTTGCATTCCTTTTCTTGTTCCAGATTAAAGAGCATTATGCCCGATTCAAGACTTACAGTGCAAACGACTTGTATCATGTCAGAGAGAGCAGACAGCCATGATGCTCAGAATGGAGTGGTAGACTATAGCTTGCTAGCTTTTGTATATATTGTAGTGGCATGAAACTGAATGAAGTGGTAGACTAGATGTAACAGATTCTACTGTATTGAATATTTTTTGTTGCTATAACGGATTCAACTGTAACAGATTTTCGATCTGGTGTATATTAGATGTTATCTCTGTTGCAATTGTGCACAGAGAATGAATTTGTGTTGTTGCTATTTGATTCAGGTGTTTCAATTGTGCAGTTTCTGCACTCTGTTGCTCTGATGCCCTCGTTGCATCTCTGTTATAATTCTGGCTCTGTTGCAATTGTGTAGTTTGTAATAAAAAAAACGAAAAAAAAACTTTAGATTACGGTTATCGTCAAAACCGTAATCTAAAGTCTACACTCATTACATACGGTTTTACTAATAACCGTAATGTAAAGTCCATGACACGCGGGACCGAAAAAGGGCCTTTAATTGCGGTTTTAAACCGTAATTAAACACGTCACGTCTTTAGTGACGCCCGCGTAGACTACGGTCCAGAACCATAATCATACACGGTTTTGGACCGTAATTAAAGGGTTCCGTTCCACCAGTGATAAACATAGCTCCTTCTATTGGTAAAGCTACCAAGTGAAAAGACAACCGCCGTACTAAGTCTTCCTTTGCACACCCAATCATCTAAGAGAGTCTTGCTGAAAGACTCGAGAACTAGCCCATAACACATACTATGGCTACCCGTCAAAAAGACAAGCTCCAAAGCATTTTGACGAGTTATAATAATACTAAAAGCACTTTAACCATGCTGGCATCAAGATTGTAGTAATCCAACCCAAGAACATCATGCGCAAAGTAGGAGCTAGTATTGTAGTAACCATCTCCCCAAACGGCCTAGACCATGAGAAGGTCAAGACTCAAGAATCTTGAAATAGCCAATAACACATCCCCCACGCTTTCTTCACCATCATCCACAGTTGTAAGCTCTAAAATCTTTCTAAATAGAACTCCATTAGTATCGAAACAAATGCCATGGCTACCCACCAAAACGACAAGCTCCATCGGAATTTGAATTGTACCGATACTAAACAACTTCACCATATAGGTGTTAGAAAAGCTCCAATTGAAATTCAGTTCACAACCACCACAAGCCAACCAAACTGTCCCCAACTGATTTTGTGACTAATTCTTCTTTCTGTATAGTCTTTGATCTCCAACAGCCCACCCAACGAACTCTGTGACCTCAAACTCACAGCAAAAATAGTGGGATAACTTGAAACTATCAAGGAGACAGCATTAGAGCAAGCCTGGACCAAAACAGAGCTAAACTTTGTAGAGCCTGAAGAATCCAAACAGCTAGCAAAAAGGGATGCAGCTGTAGACCATAAAACCCAACAGAAGTAGATCCTCCATAAAAGGACAAGACAACACGAGTGCACCTGCACCACTCAACATTCAGATCTTGGTGCTCAGGAAACCTAGTAAAACCCAGATCCATTATACCCCAAAACTTGGAACTTCTGTTGATAACTAGATAAGGAGATGCAGAAAGCTCCTAACTTCGGCACCTGCAAGACACATGAGACTAAGACAGGAACAAAGGAAAAACAAAACCAAGAGAACTAGAACAAAGAGTTGCCCGGAACCACTTACTTCAACAACTGACTTTCTTGACCAATGAGCAATAAACTAAATACCGAAAAAAATAGCTCCAGAATGAGAACAACCTGCATCAATTCTTCCTCGATCACGAAAACCCAGTATAGGGAAAAGTACCAAATCTGACTGTTGTAGAGGAGTAGTATAACGCGATGGTGATGGGATCTCGTAACATCGACGATGCTCTTCTAGCCTTGTCGCTCTTGCACATCATCATCCACACTTATTCACAAATTATTACTGAATTACTGTAATGATCTGCCTGTGATTGATTTAGAGCTAATTATAAAGTCGCACCGCGGATTGGACTTTTGGGGAGGCACGACAATTCATAATGTCTTATCTATGTAATTTAGACTTGAGATTGAAGAATGCCGGAACTGCTAACTGGTGATGTCAGGATGAAGGAACTAGGGTGAGCAAACGGGGCGGTTAGAACGGATAACCGAAATAACTGTTTCTTTTCTGGATTTGATCACCGTTTTTTTAACCGTTTTACAAAAGTTCGGTTTATTTCGGTTAAAACGGATATCCGTACTTTAAAACGGGGCGGTTAACGGATATTAAACCTCAAACTTCAATTATCCGTAATAACCGAATTTTTTTTATAAAAAAAATATTTTTTTATCTTATTTTTTAACCAGTAAAAATGGGTAGATGTTGTTATTTTAGTTTGATGCATCTGCTGCTCTTGGTTTTGTGCATCAGGTGATGAATTACCGGATGCTGTTATTTAGTTTGATAATTTTATTTATGTTATAAAATATGGTTATTTCGGTTATGATAGAAAATATGGTTATTTCGGTTATGATAGAAAAACGGTTATTTCAGTTATGTTCAAATGTTCGGTTATTTCGATTAATTTAAAAAGTTCGGTTACGGGACGGTTAACGGATATCAGTATAGTATGTAAAACGGTTAAAACGGTTATTGGTTAAAACGGATATTATTACTAATTTCGGTTAAAACGGTTATAACCGAAATAACTAAACACTGTATTTTTTTCCAAACTTCGGTTAACGGATATTCGTTCTAACCCTTTGCACACCCTAGAAGGAACCACCCCGTTAATCTCATTAGCTTGATTAACGCCATCTTTCTCTCTCAGCTCTAGCGAAATCTGTTACGCGTTATATACCATAATAGGTATGACAATGACTAGTGGTCTTTAATTTGAATTAGGTCAAGTTTTTTTATTTGGGCTTGCGCTTTGCGGATCTAATTAAGATGAATAAACGAGTCAACTAGGATATTAAGCTAATGGTTTGTTTTTACTGGACTCCTCGCGTTAGGGCTGCCCAAAAAATTCCGAAACCGTGGTATCTGACCAAAAACCGAAGTGAACCGTACCTGTTTTCAGGTTAACCGTACCGGTTCTTGAGGTACGGTTAACCGAACCTGTAAATTGACCGGTTTTCGGTAACGGTATTGAATTTTCCAGAACGGTTAACTGCTCGGTTAACCGTGGTTAACCGATTATATAAACAACCAAAATCTTCAAATATAAGTTCACCTTATATAATGATTAATGTTAGCTATTGGGGGAATATGCACAATATATTTTTTGTCACATGTGTTTGATTAGTCACTCATGATTTAGGTGAATGATCAATGTTGTACTATAATATTAATGGTATGGGTCTTATCAATAATTAAAAAATACACGACTATACGGTTAACCGATAAACCGAACCGAACTAAAGGTTAACCGGTCTAAACGGAATGGTAATGGAATCAGATTTTAGAAAACCGAATTAAACGGTTAACCGAATCCGGTTAACCGATCTAAATGGAATGGTAATGGAATTGAATTTTAGAAAACCGAAGACCCGGTTAACCAAAAGCGGTTAACCGAATAAGGCGGTTAACCTACCATGGGCAGCCCTACCTCTCGTGTCTCTTCTATTCGTGTCAGATATTTCTATAGCTGTTTTGATTTGTTTTACCCAAATTCTTAGCTACATGTGATTGTAGTTATCTGGCTACATCCAAGAGTATTTTAGTCAAATTAAAATAAAAAATATCTTTATAATAGGGTAATTTTGTAATTAATGAAATAGTGGGACAAAACTGAAAATAGAATAAACAACTCAGTGTATTAGTGAGCACCGTGTATGTCAAAACATTCATTTCTTTTTTTTATTTTTGCTTATCACAGTAATAACTTTAAATTGTTGTAACTTGTAATATATAAGTCCAAAATGAAAAAAATTATATCATTGTTCACCTGAATTCGAACTCTTCAAAACAAAACCAGTCATGGTTATATTTTGATAACTTTTAAAAAAATTATTTTTAGATGTACATGATGGTATTTTAATTTGAGGATTATGTACTATTTAATGTAAGAATGTACATGTTTTAATGTGACGATGTACATATTCAAATGTGAGAATGTACATGTTCTTTAATGAACATGTGTACATGTTTGTATGACCATCTGTACAAGTTTTCTCCCTTATATGTACAGATTTCAATCTAAAATGTACAAATTTAATGATTTGTACAAATTTATGTGACCATCTATATATTTTTAATGCGATGATGTACATGTTTTTACGTGTGGATGTACATATTTTTAAACATTTGTACAGGTTTGTATGACTATCTGTACAAGTTTTCTTTTTACGTTTTGTATACTATACATGTAAAAATAATTTTTATTAAATTGTCAAAATATATCCATGACTGGTCTTGTTTGAAGAACTTGAATTTAGGTGAATAGATATAATTTTTTTTCATTTTGGACTTATATATTAAAAGTTATCAATTTAAAACTATTAGTATGATAAGCAAAAAGGAAAAAAAAAAAAAAGCACACCAACCAGATGGGTGGATGTAGCCAAATTAACATGTAGCCAAGACATGCTGTTGTTTTATATACTTAGGGCATCCACAATAAGGAAAGTGGATTCCACCCATCTAAAAATACTATTATAATCTCTTCTCTCACTTCTCTCTCCATGTGTCAGCAAGAACCTTCTCTCTCCAGGTTCTTAATTAAGTAACCCTCTCATATCTTCTATCCTCCACCTCATCATTTTTTTTTCTTTTTTACCACTATGAGTGGAATCCCACCATTGTGGATGCCCTTATGTGACTTGGAGAATTTAGGACCCACGTCACATATATCATTATGCTATCATACCCGCGAGTCCGTTGTGCTGCTATGGTCAACAAAGTGCGAATACCATCAACCTTGTGGAAAAAAGGACCATCTCATGTCGATTCAAGTTGCGACACAATTCTCATTCACTCACACGACGGAGCCGTCATCTGTTGACCAACTCCTCTCCCTTTATTGTAGTTGTAATCTCTGAACGCCCTGTCGGCGGAGAGGTCAACAATGGGCTGCCTAATGACCAAATCCGGTCGATTAACCCAGTACCACCTCTTTTTCATATCGCCGCTGCCCAATCGCGTATGTCATCGCTAAATAAGGGTTTCGGCTGGACTGAGAAACTTGAACCGGCAACTTCGCTCACGGGGGTAGCCTTATCGTTTCAGATTCGGGGCCCTACGTGCTCCCTGAATCCTCGTCTATATACATATTGTCTTATATGAGTAACTTCATAGGACTCTTATCTCTAGATACCTTCAAAATAGGGAAAGGGGTAGGGTGAAATACATACTACTAGACGCACAATGTGTTGTATCATGTGTAGCTAGGTTGCCTATGCCTCTTAGATTCCTTTAGTTGGAGATGACATTCCTATAACTCACTGCTCTGCTATTTACTCATATGCCAATAGTAAGTCTTTTCGTCTTGCACTAGATAAAATTTCATAATCCTAGGACCAAGATCAGTATCTGTAATGTGAGAGAATTAGATGAAGACATTTAATGTGCATTGCCCTTAAACTCCCAACCTTTTTGAGTTTTTCTAAATGCATATTGGGTAACTTTTAGTTTTGAAAAAATTCAAGTTCGTATCAATTGGGGCCAATCCAATCATGGATCTGATGTGTGTGTACCCGAACCACATCACTCAAGAATATCTCGAATACTATAAATTCTTTCAAAAAAATGATCTCGAATACTATAAATCGTTATGGGTGCTACCTATGGTGATCTGTTTGCTTGTTCGGTCGACTTCATCTTTATCCACCACAAAATCGCATTCATGTGAAGCACATTAAAGGGCCTCCTTGTGTTCGCTGAGGTTTTTATTAATATTAATCTTGTGAAGGGCGGATTATTGTTATGGTTGCTTCACGGCTTCATGTTTTCCTGTTTTGGGCTTTTCTTGTGAGTATTGTCTTTTGCCTTTCTTTGTTCCTTTCGTTTTCTATGATCTGTAATTAAATATTTTTTTGCTCAACACGTTTCGCGTAGCTAATGGTATGTCTGAATCACGGCCTTATTTTGGTTAATCAGATTAGTGTTTGGTTTTTACTGTGCGCCTGTGCGGTGTGAGGATGTAGATGTGGTGAAATGTAATATACGTACATAATTTAAAACATGAAAAGGGTTTAGAGGATTTACTGTGGTGGATTATATATGGCACAAACTGATAGGAAGCCCCATTCTTTTGCACCGGGTTTATTTGATCAGCTAGTTTATTGTCTCTGTATGTCACATACATCAATTGTCATATCAACTATTTTTCTCTTTTACTTTTTCTAATTTTCAGCTGACAACTGACATCAACTAGATTATCAGCCATGCAAAAGAATGGACAACTCTTTTTTTCTCAAAGACCAGGAATATGCTGGCTGGGGAACAAAGTTAGGTTATTTTGTTTTATCTATTTGGTTCTATCGGTTCAGACTATATCTTTGCCATGAATGGGAAAATTAAAAAGTTAGGCTTAATTAAGGATAAGTAAGTACTGTTGGCTACTGTTATAGTGGGTGGCTTGTTTAAAATTTGACAGTTCACATGTTTTTATCATTGCATTTGTTGTTAATACCTCTTGCCTGTAACAACATACATATATTTTCGCCACCTGGTGTTTCTTAACTAATTTTCGGATTCTGGCTAATGAAATAGTATGTTTTGGTGGGTAAGCCCGCTTATCTCCTTTTTCAAGCTCTTGATGCTTATAAGCTTATGTTTGCTGTTATATATGGTGCGTTTTTCTATGAGTAATCGACAACATTTATTTCTTACATAACAAATACTCCCTCCGTCCTGAATTGACCGTCCTGTTTACTATTTGGACATGTCGTTTGACTTCAATTTTTAACATATAAGAGAAAATAATTTTTAAAATTTAAGTTTTACATATGATCCTTACGTGTTAAACCATATATTCAAAATTAAATTTTATAAAATTATTTTATTTATATGCTTAATATTGAAGTGGAAAAACGTGCATAAAGCAAACAGGACGGTCAATTCAGGACGGAGGGAGTATCTCTAGTAATACTGAATTAATAACATGATAAAAAATCTCTGCTGGGTAGTCTAGTCATAGTCCTCCTCACAGCTATAAGAGAACTGATCTCATCTGATATGAATGAATGTTGTCAGGCGGGCAGGCGGGCGGGCCTCCATTTTTTTGTGTAGGGAAACTCACGTATCTTGTTACCTCTTGGTGAATACTGGAAGTCAAGTCATGAATGGACCATAAGCGCCAGGTTAAAAGTTTCTGACACTATTTTAGTTGAAGAATAAAGTTTGTGACAGCTGAAAACATGAGATTCAAAGTCAGGTCAACCGTATTCTTGTATGAAGCTAGTGTTGGTTGTTGAATAACTCAATTTATTGTTATAACCAACAACAAAACAACCCCATCTCAACCCATATTAAATTCCACTATTGGTTCTGTGAAATGGCATGGAACCTCAACGATCTGAAAAAGATAACACACTGATTGATTTTGCTGCTCTACCCTGCAGAAGTAATGGGGTTGAATTAGTACAACTTGTCTGCTTTTCACACGGGATGAGAGGAGTAAAAGCATCTCTCACGAATTCTCTAAACTAAGAATGTCTCGACATGCGAATAGTATTGTTTTTGGATTAGTTCTGCCTGCCGGGGAGGGGGGACTCTGTTTTTTACTCGTTTGAGAAATGTATAGGGTCTCAATATTTGTTTATGCTGTCATGCTCAAGGTGAATTGGTAATGAATTTTTTTGAATTTGTTGTCTTCTTTTTCAGGAATCTGAAATGACTATACACAATAATCATGTAGTAGATGGATAGATGGGATGGATTTCTACTCTTGTCTTTTTTTAGATGGATGGATGGATGACTACTCAAACTCTCAAACATGCTGGAAAAGGTAGTTAAAAAGTTCTGTTTAGTATTAGTCACCTAGCTAGCTAGCTAATAATAAACAATGTTTTGAAGGATTTTTGTATTATCCTCCCGCCCGTCTATTTCATCTAAAATTCTCAGCTGTAATAAGAGAGAATGCTAACTAGGTTGACATAATTATAACACCCATCATCTGATCAACATCTGCATTTAGCTACACTTTTTTTTCTTTTAATTCTGAAGAAAGGGGGAAAAATTAAGAATACATGTTATAAATTGTTACATACCAACCAATAGTAATAAAACGATATACTGTATGTATCCATGTGACTGTACACTACTTGAACAAATTAAAAGAGTTAACAAATTAAAAGAGTTAAGTGACTGTTCCCTTGGGAGCTAGCTAGCGGCGGTCTTACTCTCACCTGTCATGATGATATTAAAAAAGATCCTTGTTAATGTATACCAGTAGTAGTAATAAATTCTGATTATTTACTTCCCCTTTATCCCCGCGCCATTGATTTGTCTACCCAACTACTTTTAACAGGCAATGGGTCCATTGCATTGATTGTTCTTACCTTCCTATCCTCTCTCGGCCCTCTTTCTGTACATACTTTGCTGCTCAATGCCTAGCACTCCCCCAATATCTTCTCTATTTAATACTAAACCAGACCAGCCTAGCTACTCCTCGTGTTAGCTATATTCTTCACTTGTCACCAGCCTCTCATCTGTTTTCTTTCTTGTGACCTGCAACTAACTTACACCATCATGCCTTTTACTAGAATCTTCACAACAACAATGGCAACTCTAGTTGTTGTTCTTGTGGCTGTTATTGGTTTTGCGAGTATGGAAATTGTACAATGTGATGATCATCATCAAGTGGTGAAGGGCTCTGTCCAATGTGTTGACTGTAGTAAGAATTATGACTACTCAGGTTAGCTTACACTCTCCTCTCTCTTTAACTCACATTTGTCATACGAGTACTGATTATGAACTACTATGTCTGGTTAATACTTAATATTGGTGCTCTATATGATCTACAGGCATCAAGGTACAAATCAAGTGTGACAGCAACAACTCAAACAATACAAACCTCTTGTGGTGGAAACAACCAAGAAAGACGGCTCCTACGAGGCCAAACTAACATCAACACACACACCAACTTCCAACTGTGAAGCTAAAATCCTTGGCGGACCAAACCAACTCTACGCCTCAAAGAAGAGTATGACATCCAAGGTTGTTGCTCATGTTACTGCTGATTCTCATATCGCCACAGCTTCCACTTTGCCTTTCGCCACTTCTTGCTCCAGGAAACTCGGCACCAAATGTAGCAGCAGCAGCAGCAACGAGGCTGAGTTTGGTGAGTCAAAGACTATTAATCTGCCCATCCCGCCAGAGTATGGGCTAGCTCCATCCAGCTACTACGTCCCAATCATGCCTATTATTGGCATTCCGTAAAGATTTGTTTTGCCTATCTATATACTGTATTGAAGGACTCTTTATCTACCTGATGATGCTATATATCTAAGTTTCTTTATGGTTAATATGTATGTCAGTTTTTGATCTGATGCATAGTAAGTGCGGGAGTTTAATCAAGTATCCTTTTTCTTTTCTTTCACTCTTTTCGTTTCAGAGTAAAAGTTGATGTTCTCCCGATATATGGAAGTAATTCCCTGATAAGATATTCATCTGTTTTAATTAGTACTAGTACACATATTTATTCTTCTCCTTATTTTTTTTAATCTTATAAATATATCATGAAGAAGTGCATGTCAAAAGTATGCGATTTACTCATCATGCTAAAAAAGCTCATTCCATTCTATTGCGATATTCTTCGCATTATCTATTGAGTTGCAGTTGCACTCGAGAAAATTAAGCTTAATACAGAAGGGTTTCAACAGCTCCACTAGGTTGAATTCAGTGGCTTAAATGCTTAATCGGTCATCAATCAAACCCTCTTCAATTGACAGATTACATCAGTACGCTCTGCTTAAATGCACCACGCAAGTACAAGCCTGTTTCGGAAGTACATTTTGCAAAAGAACACTTTTTTCCAACTAATTTTAACTGTTAACTGTTGTTTACACAATGAGATCATGATACGAGTGTGTAACTCCAATGAAATAAAGCTACATGTGGTTAAATAAGGTGACTTTTATTTTGCTAGCTAGCTGCAAACTATTCACATTAGCTTTAAAAGATGTTTGATTTGGACGAAAGAGACAAAATGATTATTCCTTTTATTTTTCTGTATGATTGTTTGTGCATGGAATCAAAATGAATCACACTAGTACTCTATAGCCACCAGCTACGTACCAATCAATAATCAATGTCTATCAGTTACTCAGTGATCATCAATTACGGATCATTGGACACTAGTCATCAAGGAAAGTGATTATTATGAAAGGTGGACAATGATTAAGATAATCTCATTTCTTTTACTTTACTCGAACTAAAAAAACATAAGACACTTTACACTTACATATTCTCTAAAAAAAACGCCCTAGATTTTACTATAGATAAATTAAATTCTTATATAGATAATTATCTGTCTAGGTGCGACGCCTAGCTACTCCACAATTAATGCTCCTCATTCAATTGGAAATTAATTCGTATAGGTTGTTAGGGTTTTTTAAATAAGAAAAAAAAAAAGAAAACGCGGTTTTTAGAGCATCCACAATAGTGTGGATTCCACTCCTATGTGTAAGTAAGAAAACTAAAAAATTACTGTTGTAGTGGTGTGAAATTCCTCTTAATTCTCTCCCATCATTCCTCATCTAACGAACGCTCCCAAATCAATATGATTGGCTACAAGACTGCAATGATAATAAAACAAAATAAAAAGTTCTAATAGAATGCTAAAGTAAAAATAGTTGATGAGAGAAGAAATACCAAGGAACTCCTAGATCAAAATTTCTTATTTAATAAATAATATATTTTGTTGACATAGCACCTAAACCTCACCACCATTGTGGGTGTCTTAGCGCAACCACAGCAGCGTTGATTCAATTCTAAGGGTCGGTAAGGAAAACAAAAAAAACAACAGCAGAGTGGAATCAACTCATTTTCTCTCTCCCTGACCCTTAACTAAGAACTGTACTTTACTTTGCTCTTATTGGTTAATGTTCTGAATTCCTGCACACTTCTCCTCCCTCCTGTGGAAAGTCCTTAGCGAAAGCAACAAACCAGCCGCGCATCACTAATAGAAACATAAAAAATAATAGAGTAGAGAAGTTAAGAACTTTTACCACCGTAGTGGAAGAAGTTTTCTGACAAATAAAATATACTCCCTCCGTTCAATAATAATTGTCATTTTAGAAACTTACACACATTTTCTTAGAAAAATGACGCATGTACTGAAATACCCCAAACTTATTAAACATGGATTAAATATTTAATCACATTAATTAAGGCCTAAACATGCCTTAAAAGTCAACTGAGAACAACAGTGGTCAACACAAAACAAGATGTTGCACCCTTTGACTGTTAAGGGTAAATAAATACCCAAATGAACTTCTTAGGACCTAAAAATTTGTCCTAAGTTTACTAACATAATATTAAACATATTATAATTGTTGGACAACACTCCAACACAAAGAACAAGCACTTTCATGCTTCAAGGTCAAATAGAGCAAAAAGGTGCTCTAAGAAACCTTAAAAATCTAATGACCTCTAAATGATAAAAAATTGGACACCATGATCAAATATCATGTAAGGAACACAACAAAACCGTTGTCAAAGAAAACAGAGCTCAGAAACACCTGGCGACACAAAATGTGCACTAAAACTCCTTAAAGCACGTTTTTGTGTAATCGCCTTCTAAATTGGTTTTAAATGGGCTAAAAGGTTATAAATACCTTTAAATATAATAAAATATCATATTATATTATATTAGGAATTTAATTCCAAGAATTTACGAATTTTTACAAATTTAATATTAAAATATTAATAAAACCCTAAAGTGGGGCCCGTTTGGGTCAACATTGACTAAGTTGGTCAATGTTGACCATTGACCACGAAATGGACTACATAAAATCAGATAATTAAGTCTCTTAACAGACCAAGAGACAAGTCCCATGTGACAATTAAATATAGTCCTTTACTTTTGCATAAAATAACAAAAAACATACTTTACCTTATAAAACAAAAAAGGTGGGCTCCACTTACCTTACCCATGTGAGCCAGCCGATTTGGAGCCTCCATTTGCTCCTCTTTTCCCTTGTTACACGGTGCTCCAAGCTGGTACAAGACAAGAAGAGATGAGTCATCTTTCGTTAATTGCTTAAAGTAACATTTAGCTCCATTATTCATTCAAATTGGAATCAATGTACAATAATTCACCCACTTCCTCATGTAGGCCGGCTGCCCTTGTCTTGTCTCCACCGAATTTCCAACATCAATCAGACTTGATGAGTCACCAAGTCATTAAATCATTAAAAAATGCAAAAATGTGCTTTAAGCTTAATTTAGGTCATTCTTCCATTCCTCCCTTCAGCCGAGTTTGCTCTGTCCTTGAGCTCTCTTTGGCTCCTCTCCACCGTAGGTAAGTTCCAAGCTCCATTGGAGAGAGTCATGCTCTAGGTAAGCTCTAAGGCATAAAATGCCCATTTTCTTCATCTTTCTTTCCTTTTTCGATTGATCTAGACTCCAACCTTTTCTATACATCTATGTAGTGTTTTGGAGGTTAAAGGAAGATATTCTCGGCCATAACAAGAATAAGGAGAAAATTTCAAGTCTTGACCATTTAAGGTAAAAAATGTGCTTTAAGCTCATATCTTTTGATTCCCTTCAAATTCGGCTGTGAAACTTTGTTCCTAGCCTTATTTTCTTCTCCTTTTCATGTAGATTCAGTTGGTATACCAATCTACAAGGAGTAGCTAGATCCAAGCCAAAACACCATTTTTGGCATCTTAAACAAGGTAAAACTTAGCTATCTTCCAAGCTAATTCACCCACGGTTTTATACCTTGTTCTTGAGAGTGTTTTGATACTCTTTCTCTTCTGGAAAAATAGGGCCGAAGTAGATCTATGTCAAGCTTGAAGATCTAAGGTAAAAATCCATGATTTTCATGACTTAAATTACTTCTTATGGTTAGATCTTGCTTGGAGACTAACTAGGCCTTGTTTTCTGTTTGAAAACATGTAAGAGAAGCTTTGGAGAAATTCTCCTTAAGGTGGCGAATCCAAACAAGGATTTACCTAAGCTAAATCAAGGTATAAATCATTAAACATTAACTTTGCTAAGTTAAAATGTTCTAAGCTATCTCTAATATTATTGCCGTGAGTGAAGAAGAAAAAAAGGTCTTGTTTGACCTTAAAATGTTTAAGGAATGGTTTAATAAATTTTATAACTAATTAAACAAGCATAATTGTCAAATTTAAGACATTATGTGGAAGTTTGGTAAATAAATAAAAGTGTGTGGTGAGGCCGAAATCTATATGTATTTTTGGGACATTTATGTGTAATTTATTTTGCAAGACAATGTTTGTAATAAGGCCATGTATTTTAGGCCATTTTATTTATGCATTTACAAGCTTTTAAGTAAGTTTAAGTGGTGAAAGATAATTACCGAAAAGAATGAGGGGTTATGGTGTAATTAAATTAAATTTGGGGGCTTTAGAATGATAAGGCCGAAAATTAGAAGTAAAAAGGAGTTAAAATAAAGTTTATAAGATTTTATGAAGTTTTGGGGTTAAATGGTAATTTTTGAAAAGTATGGGTACAAACCGTGAATAAAGGAAATTAATAGTCAAGGAAATATTAAGGAGGTCAACCTTGACCATATGCTAGGTTTTGACCAAAATAAATAAGTTAGATAACTTATTTAAGGTGTTATAATAAGATAAGTATCTTAAGGTAATATTTTCATAACATATGTGGTAAATATGTTATTACCGAAAATAAAGGGTGTAAAATGGTATTTTAAACACCCATGGGCTATTAGGAATTTTTAGGAATTTATTTGATGGATTTTGGAATTAAAATGAACTATATATGTATAATATATAGTTATTATGTCATTATGACACTTTGGAGAAAAATAGATGGTGGAATGGTAAATATCGAAAGTATATGGGTTAATAAGGATAATTATAACCCTTTGGTGGAATTTGGTGATTTTTAGAATTATTAAGAGAATTTAATAAGTTATGTGTATAAAATATAGTTTTAATGATATGGTAAACTATATGTTATAAATAGGGCCAAATGGCAATTATAGAATAGCACAAGGGCTGTTCGGAATTTACAAAAAATAACCATAGGTTATACCCTTTTTATAAGTTAGAAATGTTATATTAAATGGAATATAACATGGTATAAATTGGGGTGATTTTGTAAATAAAGGAAACTATGATTTATGAAAAAGAATATGGTTTTGATATGGTGCCCATGCGGCAATAATAAATAGTTTGGTATAAAAACCATAGGTTATTAATTAAAGGAAATAATATCATGTCAAATGATATTAGAATATGGTATAACATTACATGATGTTATGTGGTCAAACGGAATTTAAATAAAGTTAAGGGCTATACCGAGTTAATAAGAGTTGGAAAATGAATTTTAGACTAAGGTCTATAATGTTATAAATGTTATAACAATTATATGGGTTAGATGGAATTAATATAAGGAAGGGTACTCACATAAAATAATGTGACAAACTATAAATGAATGGGATTTATAAACTAAGGTATTTATGGAATAAACCTTAGGAGTTGTAAATGTACAACATAAAATGTTACATAATATTAGGATAACAATCTTAATATAAGTTGTACAATACAATACAACTAATGGGAATAATCATCTAACATAAGATGATAAAATGTAACATATGATATAAGAGTTTATTAAACTCATGGGAATTACCTACGTGGTAAATATATACATACACAAGGATAATGTATATAAGGTGGATATAGATATTGGTTGGAAACCATATGATTTAATGGTGGTGGTTATTTAAAAAAATATATATAGTTATGAACTATAAGTTATGAGTTTTGGATACAATACAAAAAATAATAATGTACTACAATCATGCATGAATGCAACTATAGGATATGTACCTAAGCTAGATGGTGGACAAGATTAAAAAAAACAACGAATTAAACTTAACAGTTGAAATGTTATGACGTACGCGTTTAAGTAACAAAACCGACTGTTTTAGAGAAACCCGTAACGAACAACTGTAGAAAACAGGGGTGAACTGTCGGGGTTACTTATTATTCGGAAATACCGGATGTAGTTAGTCATGGAGACTGACTTATAGTTTATTACCGTTTAGATTGTACTTCTGACAAGACGCTCGACGAGCTAGCGGACTACACGGAGCATAGGATCTTGCTGATTCATACTCCACCGTAATACAATCAGGGTGAACGGTATGTAAAGGGGTTTGATCCGAGTTGTCCTAAGGTTGCTCCTTGGGCTCGGATTTGGTTGATATAACTTGTATGTTGTTATGAGTCTCTGATTGTCTCTGAGGACTTCCTCAGTTCAGACTTCTGTGTGATCTGTGATAAGATTGTTTGTCTGAATGTGTTAATTAATATGCATGAATTGTATATTATAGCTGCTTATTATTTACTGTTGTTGAGTTAACAGTATTGGTTCGTATATATGAACCTATATATATAAAACGAACTAGCGGCTATGGTGCTATCTTATATGAAATATAAGGAACGTAAGTAAAACGTTGTAGCACTATGATAATAACATATACATATTATCTGAGACTTTTATACGGAGCATTGGCCTTTCTATACGCCGCTCTCGTATCTAGCACTGGATCCCGAGTTTACAGACTCCGGATTGGACTAATGACCTTAGTCTGCTGTGTTAGAAAATTTGGTAATGCGATGCGATGGTATAATTAATTAATTAATGGAATGGAAGTAAAGCCAAGAGGATGTGGCTCTTGGTGCGCGCTGTGATCACAAAAACGATACCAGGATGTCCGCGTACGGGTCCGTAAGTATCAAGAAAATTTCCCGTGAGCTAGAATGGCTCGTTGGTCGGAGACTCTACCGTTGGAGTGGCTACTGCCGTGGGTGACCCGCCATAATATATGGGTAACTAGAGACATGTCGTTTTAACAGACATTGTCACTAGGTATAACTGAACAACTAAAACAATTGAGACTTATACAGTGGCGAACAATACATACCATGGACGAGACTAACTTGTTTATTATTCTCGTTGTTTCGCTTTGTTGTTCATTGGTTATACTTGTGGTTATTTATTGTGTGTTGATGGTTGGATGGAGCCTACAAGGCTAAGGTAAATTAAATATGAAACTGTACGCTACGGCGAATGTACATTGTACATTATATTGTTATTGTCGATACGTTCGATATATATGATTGTGTTATTAAATGATGTGGATTGGATGGATGGTTGAATGTTATGATATTTGGATGGATGGTAATTTATTTTGCATGTTATACAGTATTGTTTATAACTGTAAAATGGTAAAGCATGAAACCACTAATAATAAGATGGTTAAAATGACAAGTGACCATTAGGGTCCAGGCCCGGCATACTCAGCGTCTATCGCTGATACTACACCATTACAGGTTGTTGATCATTGTCGGAGCTGAAGAGCAGGACAGGTAATTGGAGTTTTGCTTTTGTACTACACATGGAGTTTGGTAGCACTGAGGATGGTGAATGTATGGTAGGTTGTTATTTCAGGTTGGGTAGACGCTCACTTGTCGATGTTTATGATTTATGGATTTAGTATGATGTATAGGAGTTTCTCGTTATCACTGCGGTTAGCAGTTTGTTTATTTTGGAAGTTGGATGTAGTTTGGCTACGTTGCTCGCATGGGCGAGTAATGGCCGGTGACACCCGAGTGAGTTTTGTAATTGTTGTTATTTTCCGCTGTGAGACGTTTTAATTATTGCTACGTGAGGGATTATATCGTGATTATGGAGAGGGTGTTACAAAAGTGGTATCAGAGCGGAGTACCGCTCTGATGACGAGATAATAGGTTAAGACAGTGAGCTTAGGACTTGGGAAATTATGGGAAACATTTGGGAGGAACGAGACGATTCGTCTTAGAAAGATATTGTGTCTAGTAACGCGAATTGCGTGACAGGTTAGCCTTAAGGCAACTTAATATCTATTGGTTGTGTACGGTAGTTTACCGAGTATTTACGTGACATACTGTACTACAGATGTCTGGTGGGACTAGAGGGCGTGGTACAGGAAGAGGTGGAGGCGGTGACCCCGGCATTCCAGGAGTTGCTGAGACGGTTGCAGCCGTTCTTGCACAGCTGGGTACTCAGATAGGAGGAGCACCAGCCCACCCGCCACAGCCCAGGGAAACGAACTGGCTGAAGTCAGTTACAGAGACCCGACCACCTACATATTCTGGGGAACCAGACCCCGTAGCGTTGGAGCGTTACATTGTTGAACATGAGAAAGCATTTGAAGCTTTACAGGTACCAGACGACAAGAAGGTCGCCATTGCTGCTTTCCATCTGAAGGATGCAGCCAGCACTTGGTGGAGGTTGGTCAAGGACCATCACCTGGCTACGCCCGACTTTTCGTGGGCTGCCTTTGTCGAGTTGCTGAGAGGGAAGTACTACCCAGCACATCTCAAACAAAGAAGCGCCTGGAGTCCGAGACACTGACCCAAGGAGGGTCTGACCGTGGATGAGTATTACGCTCGATTCATTGGTCAGCTGGACTTCATTCCCGGTGTGGATTACTCAGAGACCGTGAAGGTCGAGAAGTTCCGGGGAGGACTATTATTTCGCATTCAGATGGCGATGGGTGCTACCCTCTACACTACCATCCAGGTGCTAACATGAAAGCCATAAAATTCTTTACTTACTACATTACCAATTAACTTTGTGAGAACTTACCAAGGAGGTTCCAGGAGTGTTATGAGGCTGCCTCGAGGACGGAGCTAATGCTCCAGACTCGGGAAGAGACTCTCGGGGCCAAGAAAAGGAAGAACCCTGAGGGAGAGTCTGAGGGTGGAGGAGCATCTCCAGGCGAAAGCCAAGAGAAGGGAAAGTAAGGACTTATTCCATTTCAGATTATTTATCATATTAAATACCTTAGGAATGCTGACCCGAAATCTTGAACAGGAAATTCTTTAAAAAGAAAGGGCAGCAGGGTCACCAGGGAACAAAGGGAAAAGAGCCCGTCCTTCGGTTGACCGGCCCAGCTATAGATGCTAAGCCTCTGAGATCCGCACCTCCTAAGGGTGAGAACACCTACCTCTTAAATTAAATTGTAACCTTAACCTTTATACCGTCAGATTTTAACTTAAACTTAAATACTACCATCAGGCACCGGACAGCCCCAGCGCCACTTTTACTGTAAGCGTTGTGGGAAAGACCATCCTGGGGTCGACTGCGAAGGCCGCAAAGTCGAGTGTCGGTGCTACCACAAAGAGGGCCATAGGGAATTTGAATGCTGGATGAACCAGAGAGCCGTAATTACCGACCACCAAAGAATACTCAGAAGACCTCAGCTGGAGGATCTGGAGTACTACGAGGCGGTCAGGATGGCCAGACATCTACTGATGCTGGAGCCTATAAAGGCAAGGGAGTAGATAGGGCATGAATACCCTAACTCCATGAGACCGCTGGTGGAAGACTTTGTTTACTTACTATGTTGTGTACTTGCTTTGGATGTTAGAAGGAACTATGTTATAAGTATGTGGGAGTGAGTCATTGACCACTCGCCTTTCTGTGTATGACTTTAGAGACCAGATTTGGGAACTTGATGCGAGTAACTTTGAAACCTGGACGAATTATATATATATGAGAACAGGATGTTTAAGCTTACATTAACATGTAGCCATACTCGACGACGCAGAGTCAATGAGACCGGTAACGGTTGAACCAGAATTACCACCTGCATGGCGCACTTGCTACTGCAAGCGCTATGACAAGAAAACCACTGAAATTTCCATCTGCCTTGCGCACTTGCTACAGCAAGTGCAGCGGACAGCAACAACAACAAGCAACTGCAAATGCAACTGCAACAACTACTACTTTTTAGTCTTTTATTATATGTAAAAAAAAATTTTCTTTCAAACTTTTTCATACAAACCCTGAGATTAGAAACTTATGCAACTATGGAAGGACCGTTAGTCCAACCACTGCAACTGGGGAAACCATACAGCCACTATGACTGTAAACCACACCAGTTTAAATTGTTGGGAATTTTCAGATAGGACTTATTAGCCAAATATCATCAGTGTATAACCGCATTTGATGCTAGTCACTACTAGTGATGAATGTTGAGTCCTTATGGACAAGCATACCCTTGTGGATGCACCACCGTCAGTGAGGATGGTTGGGGAGTGAAGAGCCAAGTTGCTCAAGCTATTATGCAATCTACAATGCATCCAATTACATGGATGAGGGGACGAATATGAATTATGGATGAGATATGATCAGAAAAAAAAACAGGGAGAAAAAGGAAAATGTGTTGTACTCAATGAGATAAAAAAAAGGAGAAACAAGTTTGCTAATATAGCACGGATTTTACTTACACCGAGTTGAATAATACCAGTCTATGGCACAAATTACCACGGATGCCACTAAGGCAATAACACTTATTACACGATAACTGATAACATGAACTATTACACAAAAAAAAGCAAGCAAAAAGGAAGACAAAAAAAAGAGAAGGAAGAAGAAGGAGAAAAAAAAAGGGATATCCATCAGAGGGAGATTGACAATAGAATACTTCACAACAACCGTGTGACAGACATTACCAGTTTACTAAACGAGACATGGGACGACCGCACTCCGTTAGGAGCATGTGGGCCTGACAGACTTATTTATGAGTTAGTCGGGTAAGTAGTAATGTATCAGTACGGTACCCCATGCAAGTAGACAAGTAGTGTTAGGAACACGAGAAGTAGTCAACTCCATACTACGGACAGTAAGACGGATTACCTCGAAGATGGACGAGAAGAGCCGCAGTTAAACCAACGGGCTAAAGAAATCAAGAACCTTCAACAAAAAAAAACAGTAGACAGTATACAGTGAAGACAGGGAAACAGTTCAAGGACAGGAACCCAAAAAAAAAAATAGGAAAACCCATTATGGACGAATAATATGTAGAATCCTCATAAGGATCAAGTAAATTTTTGTAATCCAGAGGAAATCTACCAGATGATATGGATATAAACGCGTGACTACGCAAGGAGAAAAGATAAAGCTATATGATAGCAGAAACCTTGGTCAAGAAACAGTGGATTCGGAATGTACCACTCACAGGATAATTCGCACATCTTATCTGTTTGACTCATGGATATTAGCTGCTGAGAGTTTACGCCTTTGCACTCTGTATGACTGAGTGTTTTGGTATTGCACTCGTGCAGTTATTAATCTAGTGGGAATGCAGAAAGATAAAGTAGATATCAACACGAGTGTGTATAAAAAAATAATAACTACACAGTGTGTTACTCTGGAACAAACCTACCAGGAGACATGGATGACAAACATCATCTTTGTGGACATATAGGCTGGTACGTCTTAGTATTACAAAGACAAGTGCAAAGAGCACTAAGTACTAACAGTACCCAATGTCATATTACATCTCAAACTGAATGTCAGTGAGAGAAGACACACGCATATACTAGTGATCCAAACGAGTGGATTCACAGCAATAAAAAAAGAGAGGAAAATTGAGCCTATGTTCATGGGTCTGCACCCCATACGGAGCGAGTGGGCCCATAAGAATAAACTTGGGAGAGAGCACAAATAGATCAGTGCCTCACCCTTTATGCATTGTGGAGCCCAGAAGGGCTAGAGTCATACCCGTCTCTCTGATATGAGGATAACCCACGAGTTGGTGAACCCTTTGAGAGCCAAGTATCCAGCGCTCCTTATTGAGCGGTGTTGTATACTTGTGGGGTACGGGGGCGTAACCCTTTTTAAGGGGGGTAGAGCCTCTTGGATGTGCACTTGTGTGCACTAAGTTTTGTTTGTTTCGTATGCATTGCATACAAAAATTGGTGGTGTGCGGGGCATACGAGGTTTGTTTGTTTAGTATGCATGGCATACAGTGAATTGTTTCGGCATGGCATACAGTGAATTGATTTTGTTGGTTATGTTTGGTACGCGGGGCGTGCGTTGTTTGGTTTATTTGATGCGTGATGTGCACTGGTATGTATGTATCTCACGAGATACTTGTTTGAATGTTGTGTTTACACCAGGTGTGTAACACTTTTTCTTATGCTATTTGTGATATGTATTCATATTGCTTTATAGAATGATTACATATGGTATCGCCTAGATACGAAATGAATCATTAGATATGGAATGTGGAACGATGGTATGTTATGGACACCTCAGGAAGGTTGTCAGGGTTGGTAGAACTGATAGGAAATAATGGTGCTGGTGGATCACCTATATCCATATGTGATTGAACTAACGCCACAACGTGATGGCTATGTGTATAAGCACAATACGATGTGTGTAAATGATATATCGCATAGATATACATTATGGGAATAATGGGTAGTTATACATTTATATACTTACCTATTTGATTAAGAGACTTCGGGACGAAGTCTTTTTAAGGGGGGTAGATTGAAATACCCCAAACTTATTAAACATGGATTAAATATTTAATCACATTAATTAAGGCCTAAACATGCCTTAAAAGTCAACTGAGAACAACAGTGGTCAACACAAAACAAGATGTTGCACCCTTTGACTGTTAAGGGTAAATAAATACCCAAATGAACTTCTTAGGACCTAAAAATTTGTCCTAAGTTTACTAACATAATATTAAACATATTATAATTGTTGGACAACACTCCAACACAAAGAACAAGCACTTTCATGCTTCAAGGTCAAATAGAGCAAAAAGGTGCTCTAAGAAACCTTAAAAATCTAATGACCTCTAAATGATAAAAAATTGGCACCATGATCAAATATCATGTAAGGAACACAACAAAACCGTTGTCAAAGAAAACAGAGCTCAGAAACACCTGGCGACACAAAATGTGCACTAAAACTCCTTAAAGCACGTTTTTGTGTAATCGCCTTCTAAATTGGTTTTAAATGGGCTAAAAGGTTATAAATACCTTTAAATATAATAAAATATCATATTATATGATATTAGGAATTTAATTCCAAGAATTTACGAATTTTTACAAATTTAATATTAAAATATTAATAAAACCCTAAAGTGGGGCCCGTTTGGGTCAACATTGACTAAGTTGGTCAATGTTGACCATTGACCACGAAATGGACTACATAAAATCAGATAATTAAGTCTCTTAACAGACCAAGAGACAAGTCCCATGTGACAATTAAATATAGTCCTTTACTTTTGCATAAAATAACAAAAAAGACATACTTTACCTTATAAAACAAAAAAGGTGGGCTCCACTTACCTTACCCATGTGAGCCAGCCGATTTGGAGCCTCCATTTGCTCCTCTTTTCCCCTTGTTACACGGTGCTCCAAGCTGGTACAAGACAAGAAGAGATGAGTCATCTTTCATTAATTGCTTAAAGTAACATTTAAGCTCCATTATTCATTCAAATTGGAATCAATTATGTACAAATAATTCACCCACTTCCTCAATGTAGGCCGGCTGCCCCCTTGTCTTGTCTCCACCGAATTTCCAACATCAATCAAGACTTGATGAGTCACCAAGTCACTTAAATCATTAAAAATGTAAAAATGTGCTTTAAGCTTAATTTAGGTCATTCTCTTCCATTCCTCCTCTTCAGCCGAGTTTGCTCTGTCCTTGAGCTCTCTTTGGCTCCTCTCCACCGTAGGTAAGGGTTCCAAGCTCCATTGGAGAGAGTTCATGCTCTAGGTAAGCTCTTAAGGCATAAAAATGCCCATTTTCTTCATCTTTCTTTCCTTTTTCGATTGATCTAGACTCCAACCTTTTCTATACATCTATGTAGAGTGTTTTGGAGGTTAAAGGAAGATTGATTCTCGGCCATAACAAGATCTAAGGAGAAAATTTCAAGTCTTGACCATTTAAGGTAAAAATGTGCTTTAAGCTCATATCTTTTGATTCCCTTCAAGTTCGGCTGTGAAACTTTGCTCCTAGCCTTATTTTCTTCTCCTTTTCATGTAGATTCAGTTGGTATACCAAGATCTACAAGGAGTAGCTAGATCCAAGCCAAAAACACCATTTTTGGCATCTTAAACAAGGTAAAACTTAGCTATCTTCCAAGCTAATTCACCCACGGTTTTATACCTTGTTCTTGAGAGTGTTTTGATACTCTTTCTCTTCTGGAAAAAATAGGGCCGAAGTAGATCTACATCAAGCTTGAAGATCTAAGGTAAAAATCCATGATTTTCATGACTTAAATTACTTCTTATGGTTAGATCTTGCTTGGAGACTAACTAGGCCTTGTTTTCTGTTTGAAAACATGTAAGAGAAGCTTTGGAGAAATTCTCCTTAAGGTGGCGAATCCAAACAAGGATTTACCTAAGCTAAATCAAGGTATAAATCATTTAAACACTAACTTTGCTAAGTTAAAATGTTCTAAGCTATTTCTAATAATATTGCCGTGAGTGAATAAGAAAAAACAAGGTCTTGTTTGACCTTAAAATGTTTAAGAAATGGTTTAATAAATTTTATAACTAATTAAACAAGCATAATTGTCAAATTTAAGACATTATGTGGAAGTTTGGTAAATAAATAAAAGTGTGTGGTGAGGCCGAAATCTATATGTATTTTTGGGACATTTATGTGTAATTTATTTTGCAAGACAATGTTTGTAATAAGGCCATGTTTTTAGGCCATTTTATTTATGCATTTACAAGTTTTAAGTAAGTTTAAGTGGTGAAAGATAATTACCGAAAAGAATGAGGGGTTATGGTGTAATTAAATTAAATTTGGGGGCTTTAGAATGATAAGGCTGAAATTAGAAGTAAAAGGAGTTAAAATAAAGTTTATAAGATTTTATGAAGTTTTGGGGTTAAATGGTAATTTTTGAAAAGTATGGGTACAAACCGTGAATAAAGGAAATTAATAGTCAAGGAAATATTAAGGAGGTCAACCTTGACCATATGCTAGGTTTTGACCAAAATAAATAAGTTAGATAACTTATTTAAGGTGTTATAATAAGATAAGTATCTTAAGGTAATATTTCATAACATATGTGGTAAATATGTTATTACCGAAAATAAAGGGTGTAAAATGGTATTTTAAACACCCATGAGCTATTAGGAATTTTTAGGAATTTATTTGATGGATTTTGGAATTAAAATGAACTGTATATGTATAATATATAGTTATTATGTCATTATGACACTTTGGAGAAAAATAGATGGTGGAATGGTAATATCGAAAGTATATGGGTTTATAAGGATAATTATAACCCTTTGGTGGAATTTGGTGATTTTTAGAATTATTAAGAGAATTTAATAAGTTATGTGTAAAATATAGTTTTAATGATATGGTAAACTATATGTTATAAATAGGGCCAAACGGCAATTATAGAATAGCACAAGGGCTGTTCGGAATTTAAAAAATAACCATAGGTTATACCCTTTTATAAGTTAGAAATGTTATATTAAATGGAATATAACATGGTATAAATTGAGGGGTGATTTTGTAAATAAAGGAAACTATGATTTATGAAAAAGAATATGGTTTTGATATGGTGCTCATGCGGCAATAATAAATAGTTTGGTATAAAAACCATAGGTTATTAATTAAAGGAAATAGGAATATCATGTCAAATGATATTAGAATATGGTATAACATTACATGATGTTATGAGGTCAAACGGAATTTAAATAAAGTTAAGGGCTATACCAAGTTAATAAGAGTTGGAAAATGAATTTTAGACTAAGGTCTATAATGTTATAAATGTTATAACAATTATATGGGTTAGATGGAATTAATATAAGGAAGGGTACCCACATAAAATAATGTGACAAACTATAAATGAATGGGATTTATAAACTAAGGTATTTATGGAATAAACCTTAGGAGTTGTAAAAGTACAACATAAAATGTTACATAATATTAGGATAACAATCTTAATATAAGTTGTACAATACAATACAACTAATGGGAATAATCATCTAACATAAGATGATAAAATGTAACATATGATATAAGAGTTTATTAAACTCATGGGAATTACCTACGTGGTAAATATATACATACACAAGGATAATGTATATAAGGTGGATATAGATATTGGTTGGAAACCATATGATTTAATGGTGGTGGTTATTTTTTAAAAAATATATATAGTTATGAACTATAAGTTATGAGTTTTGGATACAATACAAAAAAATAATAATGTACTACAATCATGCATGAATATATGCAACTATAGGATATGTACCTAAGCTAGATGGTGGACAAGATTAAAAGAAAACACAACGAATTAAACTTAACAGTTGAAATGTTATGACGTACGCGTTTAAGTAACAAAACCGACTGTTTTAGAGAAACCCGTAACGAACAACTGTAGAAAACAGGGGTGAACTGTCGGGGTTACTTATTATTCGGAAATACCGGATGTAGTTAGTCATGGAGACTGACTTATAGTTTATTACCGTTTAGATTGTATACAAGACGCTCGATGAGCTAGCGGACTACACGGAGCATAGGATCTTGCTGATTCATACTCCACCGTAATACAATCAGGGTGAACGGTATGTAAAGGGGTTTGATCCAAGTTATCCTAAGGTTGCTTCTTGGGCTCGGATTTGGTTGATATAACTTGTATGTTGTTATGTGTCTCTGATTGTCTCTGAGGGCTTCCTTAGTTCAGACTTCTGTGTGATCTGTGATAAGATTGTTTGTCTGAATGTGATAATTAATATGCATGAATTGTATATTTATAGCTGCTTATTATTTACTGTTGTCGAGTTAACAGTATTGGTTCGTATATATGAACCTATATATAAAAACGAACTAGCGGCTACGGTGCTATCTTATATGAAATATAAGGAACGTAAGTAAAACGTTGTAGCACTATGATAATAACATATACATATTATCTGAGACTTTTATACGGAGCATTGGCCTTTCTATACGCCGCTCTCGTATCTAACACTGGATCCCGAGTTTACAGACTCCGGATTGGACTAATGACCTTAGTCTGCTGTGTTAGAAAATTTGGTAATGCGATGCGATGGTATAATTAATTAATTAAAGGAATGGAAGTAAAGCCAAGAGGATGTGGCTCTTGGTGCGCGTTGTGATCACAAAAACGATACCAGGATGTCCGCGTACGGGTCCGTAAGTATCAAGAAAATTTCCCGTGAGCTAGAATGGCTCGTTGGTGGAGACTCTACCGTTGGAGTGGCTACTGCCGTGGGTGACCCGCCATAATATATGGGCAACTAGAGACATGTCGTTTTAACAAGACATTGTCACTAGGTATAACTGAACAACTAAAACAATTGAGACTTATACAGTGGCGAACAATATTGGTTTCTATACCATGGACGAGACCTAATGCTTGTTTATTATTCTCGTTGTTTTCGCTTTGTTGTTCATTGGTTATACTTGTGGTTATTTTATTGTGTGTTGATGGTTGGATGGAGCCTACAAGGCTAAGGTAAGTTAAATATGAAAACTGTACGCTACGGCGAATGTACATTGTACATTATATGGTTATTACTCGATACGTTCGATATATAAATGATTGTGTGGGATATTAAATGAATGTTTGGATATTTGGATGGATGGTTGAATGTTTATGGATATTTGGATGGATGGTTAAATTTATTTTGCATGATTAATACAGTATTGTTTATAACTGTAAAATGGTAAAGCATGAAACCAATCTAATAATAAGATGGTTAAAATGACAAGTGACCATTAGGGTCCAGGCCCGGCATACTCAGCGTCTATCGCTGATACTACACCATTTCAGGTTGTTGATCATTGTTGAAGCTGAAGAGCAGGAACAGGGTAATTGGAGTTTCGCTTTTTGTTACCACACATGGAGTTCATTGGGTTTAGCAATGAGGATGGTGTATGGTCGTATGGTAAGGTTAGGTATTTTTCAGGATTGGGTAGACGCTCACTTGTCGATGTTTATGATTTATGGATTTAGTATGATGTATAGGAATTTCTCATTATCACTGCGGTTAGCAGTTTGTTTATTTTGGAAGTTGGATGTAGTTTGGCTACGTTGCTCGCATGGGCGAGTAATGGCCGGTGACACCCGAGTGAGTTTTGTAATTGTTGGTTATTTTCCGCTGTGAGACGTTTTATTTATTGCTACGTGAGAGATTATATCGTGATTATGGAGAGGGGTGTTACATGTACCCCTACTTTTTAATTTTCTATCTGAATATTAATTACTTTTGTGCTGAAAAATAGTGTTAAAAGTGGAATAAAATGTGTCAAAAAACTAGAATGACATGTATTTTTAAACCAAAATCACTTCCTAAAACGACAAATATAAATTAACGGAGAGAATAGTATTTTAGTGATATGACATCTATGGAATTGGTAAGAATCAATTTGTTGCTGTGATCGCTCTAATGGTTATAAAAAAACTAATAGCCGTGCTAATGGAGTAATGGACACGATGACAGTATTCCACAGATCGATCAAACAACAGTACACCACAGATCGATCAATCAACTTACTAATAAACAGTTGATTTGAAAGAAAATAAAAACTAATTAATCGGCAGTTAATTGTCATTAATATGGTTGGGTCTGCTGTTGTTATTCGTCTATGGAGTTAATTATGAACATCTGAAAGCAGATAAAGCTGCTATGCTACCCACAAGAGAGGTAAGTGAGTGTCCGTAATGTATGTGCTGTTGTCGATCAGTCTGATCTGACATGACGAATACTCCCTGAATACTCCCTCCGTACCACCTTGATCGTCCTATTTATTATTTGAATATGTGTTTGATTTCAATTTTTAACATATATGATAAATTAATTTTGAAAATTTAAGTTTTACATATGATTCCTTACATATAAACTATATAATAAAAATTTTTTTATAAAATTATTTTACCTTATATATTTAATATTGAGGTGGAAAAACGTGTCAAAAAGCAAACAGAACACTTATGACGGGACAGAGATAGTATTGATGATTTCTGACTGACTGGCCGGGTTCATATTTATTTCTCATTTATGTCGTTATTGGTTGGTACCATCATCTACCCAACGCTTTCAAGACAAACAGGTAGACTAATTTAAAAAAAAAAAAAAAAAGAAAAGACAAACAGGTAGACAGACCAGCCCGTCTTAGCTAGTGTCATCATTGCGTGAAAACAAAAAACAAAACAGTCAAAAGCTCTCAAATTTTACTAGGTCCGTACCTAAGCTGCGAATAGAGCTGATCAAATGAGCGGCTCGGTTTGGGTCGAGTCGATATTAAATTCTAGGTCTGAATGGATCTATATTTTTGTCTAGCATGCTTTTAAATTTTTTGAGTCGGGCCGGAATAGACCCAGACTTATTTTAATCTTTGTCACTGTCCAGCTTGTCCGCCCCAGTTTTATAATTTTTTTATAATATTGTTAGTTTTTAAAAAAAGAGTAAATTACTCAGAACCCCCTTGAGGATTTGGGATATTACAGTTAACCCCCTTGTGTTTATCATAATTATTGGTAACCACCTCAAGGTTAAGGTATCTTTGACTATGAGCCCCCAAACTATAACTTTGTTATTAGGAAGTTAACTACGTGTTGATCTATCAACTTAATCACATAAATAATGTCAGGCTGGACAACAGAACTGCTTAATAACATCATGCAACTCTCTCTCATCCCACTTTAAATGCATTTTCAAGACAAGGTTGACATTTTAGGAAAATAACAATACAGATTAAGTAGTGTTTTGTCCAATCTAACTTATTAATATGATTAAGCTGATAGGTCAACACGTAGTTAACTTCCTAATAATAAAGATATAGTTTGGGGGCTCGTAGTCAAAGATACCTTAACCTCGAGGTGGTTACTAGTAATTATGATAAACACAAGGTGGTTAACTGTAATATCCCAAATCCTCAAGGGGGTTCTGAGTAATTTACTCTAAAAAAAATATAGACTATATATAATATTAATAATATTAAATATAATATGAATATATGTTGTATGTAATATTAATAGATATTATTATAGTTTAAATAAATAATACAAGGTATATAAAATTAATTTAAATATATACTTCCTCCCATTTTCAGTACTTTATTTTCTAACTCTAGGCATAAGAATTAAAGAGGAAAAATTTAGACTATTTTACCCTTATTTTTTGCATTGAGAATTGAAATAATTTGAAAATTAGAGTTGTAAAATAAAAGATGGGAGGGTAGAATTGGAAAGCAGATCACAAAAAAGGCTAGAACATCTTCTATTTTGAAACTAGTGAAAGAATCAAACAAATTATATACTGAAAACAAGGGGAGTATTATATTATATTTATAAAATATATATAAATAATAATAAACCGGGCTGGGCCGGGCTTAGTTGCGGGTTTAAAATTTTGCCGAAGCCCGGCCCGGTTTTTCATTCGGGCTTGATTTGTTGTCCAAACCCGCCCGAAATTTTTTTTGGACGGCTTTTCGGCTTTATTTCCAGGCCGGGCCGGGTCAGTGTTGATCAGCTCTAGCTGCGAATTACCACTTTTTCCGTGAATCGCCCTAAAAAGCAGGCAACGAATATTGAAAAAGCGTGATAGAAAAGTGGTCCATTAATCTGATTTGGCACCTTTAACATAACGCAGGAAAACCCTACGTGCTCCTTGATTTCAAAAGTAAAATTACTTAGTTACCCTTCTATTATTGTCGATTGGAAATGTCAACGAAGTTAGGTTGACTGCATTACTCACTTGCCATCGCCCCCAAATTGAATGCGGCAACCCTATCCTGGGAGATGCAGTACGGTCAGAGACATCAACCTAATAGAACAATCTTTCCTGCATTACCATAGTATCCTGTGTGGCAGATTATCGTCTCATCAGATAATTAGTGCCGGCATTTATGTTCAACTACATTTGGATAGTTGGATTCGACTTTCCCCAGCGTCTTTAAGTACAGTGACTTCACCAGACGAACATTTCTCATACAAACGGTAAGTTTTTGAATTTTCGAATTACTTTCTCAATTCATGTTTCTTTTACCAAATTTGGTTGTTCTTTGGCAGTTCTGGGCGGTAAGAGGAACCACCAATGGGGGATCGAGCATTCATATATCGAAAAGGGGAGCAAACACCCTGTGTCATACGCATGTTCTCGATTCTGGATTTGAACTCATTTTGTGTGTTTTTTTGTTGCAGTGCAAACCAAACACTTGGGTGACCGCAGCGGTGTCAGGTACTCCTTCACATTCACCATATTGACCTTGTGATATGTTAAGCTACTATTGTTGATGTATGATCCTACGGGCTATTGTAGGTGCGAATTTGTGTTATTAGAAAATATTTGTCTGTTGAAACTTGAATTATTCAGGCATGAAATTGTAGTTCAGCTTTATGTGCTTTTTGAGCATGAACTTTTTTGGTGACTTACTGCTGTGTAAAATCAACAATTATAACCCAGTGGGCGATACAAGGGCTAATAATTGACCCTTGATTTTGTTGTGTTGTACTGTATTTTAGTCAGGGAATCCTCTGTTAATTGTTTGCCTACACTTTTGATGTGTTATATTTGTAACTACCGACATTTGTTATAGTTTGTTATTACTTGACTTACAGTAAGCACATTATACTGTTTTTAGTTGTGCTGGCAAACAAGTAGTGCATAACAACCCTTAAGATCCTGAAGTACTTTTTATTTTGTTATGTATGTGTTTCAGATAGTTATGCTACTTCTATGTGTGATAATGTTGCTAAGGTATAGGCAAATTCAGTACTTATGATAATTTGTTCTCTAATTTCATGAATATGCTTAAGTAATTATGCAACTTCAAACTACTCATACATTATGGATATTATTTTTTACACTGTCTCTGGTTAGTCTGTTGCTTGCACATGCTTTTGTTACTGGTTTTTTTTGTAACACAATGGGTAATTCAAAACCATGAACTGATGATAAACCTTTCAAAATGAATTAGACTTGGTGAAAAGACAAGATAATGACAGAGGGAATGGAAAGATCAATGAGTGTGCTGAAAAAAAAGAGTAGGCGACCAAAGCATGAGTGGTTTAGAGAAGATGTGGTGTTGCTTATTCAATTGTTAGTAGAGGAAGCACAGATACAGTTAGGTAGTGGTGGTTCTTTAGTTGGTTTTCAACATAGGTGGGTCAATGTTACTGAGAAATTTAATGACTGTAGGAGCGATGAAGGTTATGTTGATAGACATCAGTGAAAAAACAAAGGGGATACCCTGAAAGGTGGTTGGAGGAAGTGGAAGGAACTCACAAAGCAAACAGGGTTGGGCTGGAATGAGGAGGGAAATTGTTGCACTTACCCTGAAGGGTGGATAGCAAGAAAATCACAGGTTGGATGATATCTTGTATTCTGTTTTGCATTGATGTTAGGTACAAAAGAAGTTGTTAGTTCAATTACATATTGATGCTCACTTTAGCTTGTTTATTGGATAGGAAAACCGATGAATTTATAAGTTGGTTAATTCTAAGTGGCCAGCATATCTAGTTGACCAGATGGAACTGATATGGGGTCAATCGTATGCAAATGGTGAGCTTAGACTTAACCCGGGGGGTGTGGTGCAGCGATTTGATGAATCTGGTACTGCTGCGGAAGGGAATGAAAACACCACTATTGCTAGGCAATGTAGTTTGAGCATGAATCATGTTTCTAATTATGAGTATTCTGGAAGTGGTTATGGGGGTGCGTCCAAGGATATTTCTGCTGGATTGGGATATGTTGCTAGTTATGGTGTTGTAGGTTCTAACAATAATAGGGTTCATGCACCTAGCTTTGACTTAGATAGTGATAGTATTACTCCCATATTTGATGTACCTACTGCGGCATCCACTGGGGCAAGTTTAACAGCAGCTGCATTCCAAAGGTATCCCTATGCTGGGATTGTTGTTAGGAATTCAAATGGCTACCAACAATTGCCCCCATTCTCATCTGCACCCATCGACACAATTAATGGCAGAGGTGACTTAGCTTCTACTGGTGTGCAGAATACCCTATACTTACATGGATTCGGTAATGAGTCCAAACTTGCCAAATGGGATGAACTGATGGAGACAACCGCTGAAGGAGTGGTCCATGGTGGCAAGAAAAAACCATTACAAGCTAAGAAGGATTCAACTTTTGGGAAGAAAAAATCAAAGGGCAGTAGAGGAAAGAGTGTTGCTAATGCTGAAGCTTTAAGTGACATGAAAGGTGGACTTGATGAGACACATGATGACTGCATGAATGTGCTACATGGACTGCAGGATGAAATTGATAAAGATGATGGTGTGATGACAGTGGGAGAAGCTGCTAAAATTGTAAGGGGCGTGGAGGGTGTTATAAGGAGTGAGTTGACGTATGTGATGATGGTGTTGGCTGATAGGAGTCACAGAGAAGTTCTTATGACTATGGTTGATGTGTATGAGATTCATGATTGGATTAGTCACCTATACTATGCGAAATATGGTGATAAGTAGTGCGGTTCAGTAGGATTAGTTATTTTGGTAAGCTATTTTTGAACTTGCTAGTAGGTGTTTGTATTGAAACCACCCTCACCCCAACAAACTTATAATAGCTTTCCGAGTACTTGCATGTGCATGAATGCAACGTGTAGTAGACTGTAGGTGTAGCCGTAAGTATTATGATTGGGTTGTGTATGGTGGTTTTGAAATTACTTTTGTATTGAACCTATGTTTTTAACTTTTGGAGTAGCTGTATGTAAACTGGCTTTTACTGATCAGTAATTTCGTATGCCAACAATTTATTTTTCACACGTTTTGATGGCTACATAGAGTGCCTGAACTTATTTAGTTGGACTCTACGTTGTTGACCATTTGTTGCTAATTTTCTAAATATGATGGCCCAAAGGAAATAGCCAAATCAACCTTATCCATATACTAGATAGAAAGTTTAAGGAAAACTTAAGGCATACCTTAAGTATGTCATCCTTCAACAAGTTAAGGCATACCTAAATCGTTTTCTGCTGAGGCTTGCACAAATAAGGTTAGAACATTCAGAGGCTTTTGAGATGAGTGGCAATTCCAAGAAGAGGAAGAAACACTTATGCAGTGTGTGCGAGCGGAATAGACACATTGACAAGGTGTACCTTGAGTTCAAGGAGAAGAAGAAGCCTACAATCTATCGCTTGCAAACCACACAAAAGACATGCTAATAGGCAGCAAAAGACCTAACTACTAGTTAATGAAGGCGAGGGAGGAAAATGATAGAAAACCAAGCAGTTTGTAAACTGAGGGGGTTAAGTGCTTTGTCTGACAAGAGTTTCGTTTTGGGGCATGTATGATACTTGATTATGATTTTCGTGATCTATTTGAGGTGTTACATGATGAAGATAGTTGATGTTATTAGGATGAAGATGGAGACAGATGGTATTAGTTGTGAATGATAATCAGTTGTTATCATTGTACTCCAGTTAGCTACCTCCTTTATGTGTACTTTTAATCAGTTTGGGATGTGCCATAAACATAGAGTATTCAATTATTTGATAATATAAACATATAGCCATGCTTAAGTTTCAACAAACTTGTATTTCCTTGTAATTGATAACAATTCCTTCGTCAGGATAAGTAAATACATGCATCTGTTTTCAATGTTTGAAGGATGAGCACCTTGTCCGCGAGGCAACTCCGTACTGTAGTGTCTACCATTGCCAATGACCCGGAAAAACTTTAAAGGTTTTGCACTGCCATAAGTATGAGCCTTGTTCGAATAGAGGAACAGCTTTGCAGTACATAAACTTACTCTCACAGACTATGTCTGCACCGCAGAGAGTACCTACACACACTTCAAAGTGGAGTGGACATTCTTGGGTAAAAGAGCTCATAGATGGACATCCTGTCCATTGTTTCAATGCATTGTGCATGAACAGAGACACTTTCCTGGTGCTATGTCATGTTCTTGAATACAAGTACTATATCAATAATAAGGCATACATATGTGTTAAAGAGAGGGTTGCATGGTTTTGCGAACGTTAAGCCACAGATGTGCAAACTGAGACTCAGTGGAAAGGTTTCACATTCCGGCTCCTCCATATCAGAGCACTTCAAAGATATTCTTGAAGCTTGTGGTCGCCTGTGCAAGGATATCATAAAACCAAGGGATTATAAGTTTCGTACCATTCCAGCTCAAATACGGGATAACCATAAGTATTATCCAATGTTTAAGGTGGGATGTTTGTTATGATGCGTCTCAATATTTGTTGTGCACAACATAATAATTTCCAAATGTTGGTATTCAGGATTGCACAGGAGCGTTAGACGGGTGTCACTGATAAGCCTCAGACTTATCATATTATAATAGTTAGAATTATAAGTTTATTTATAGAAATAAGGTTAAATAGCTAGTATTTATGATTATTTATATATAAAGTTTATTTTTGTTCAGACTTATTTTTTTATTTTTATGCAAGGAATGAATTTCTAATCAAAAGACCAAGTGATGCCGGATATGATACCGGGTGGCTTCTGCACGGCACAAGTATGAAGCAGAAAAGAAGTTATTACCGGACATTGTGCCGGGTACTTCCTATCCGGCACAAGTGAGAAGGCGTCACTGTTTGTCAAACGATAGCAGTTATTTACCGTTGACGATTCAACTGATGTCGGGTACCGCATATGCAACTTTTTGCTCAAATTTGGCGGTTTCGACCGTTAACAGTTACGCACGTGTTTTATATGGTGCCGGGTACACTACACCCGGCATTTCATTCGACACAAGGAGAAATGAGAGTCTATAAATAGGTCGAGAGCCTACACATTTTCACATACTTCAACATCCTATACACTCCATTCATTCTCTAGTTCCACACTCATCCAAGGTGTTGATGTCCAAGGAAGTTCGTGCAACTTTCCACGCGAAGGGAAAATCCATGGCGGGTTAAGGCTACGACCAATTCCCTTATCTCATTTGGATTCTTTCTCTTAATCTGTGTGGATGGTGGAGTAGAATTCCTTGTCATCTTTGGTTAGGAATGATTCTCCTTGAAATACATTTATGATCATTTAATAAAGTTATAAGTTTCCAACTTAGATTTCGGTCTTAGTGCCAAGAGGATTAAGTTCGCTACTTGTTCTTCTTTACTTCAAAATTCTCAAAGAATGGGTTGAAGAGTCTAAGTGATCTTTCCCTTTGTCTTCAATAAATTAGGAGATGAAACTTAAGATTTGGAATTTACCTATTTTATTCTCCTCTTTCTTGTTCGTTTTTAGCATTAGATTTGCTGGATTCGATAATGGATTGAGAGTGTTTGTTTCGACCCAGAAACATGGAAAACAATGTTGACATTTTGACACTGTCGGATGCAATGTCGGGTTTCTGGTGTCCGACACATTCAAAGTTCTTGAATGTGCCGTGCATCTTTTGTCCGGTATCACATCCGGCGTGTATAAGTTGGTTAATTCGAAACTTTTCATTTTGACTTAGTGATCATACTTGTTATTAGATTGATTATTATCCTAAATCAAGGGTAATATTATAATATCATTAGTTAGATCATTGGATAGTTTTTTTGATTTAAATTATTATTCATCTTTTCCCCCTTTTATTTAGAATATGTAATTGCCGAGGATTAGGACTAATTTTCTATTAAGTCCCTTGGGTTCGATACTCTTGGTCGTAATTTACTTACACTATATTCCGACCGGGATTTTTGCTACCCGTAGTAGAGTTGTAGGATTCTTTTATTCATTTTTGGTACATAGTTTTTCCCTACAATTTTCCTGTTAGCAAAATGGCGCCGTTGCCGGGGACTTGGAATTAGTCGAAGTCCTAAAATTGGTAATCGCCCTATTCTTTATTCTTTAGTTTTTGAATCAATTCATTCATCTTCTTTTTATTTAGTTGAATGTGTCGTGCGTAGCGCCGGGTAGAATACATCCGGCACATTCGGAGGAGTCCAATGCCGGACACAATATCTCCGGCATGCAACCCGACACGTTCAAATTTATTTTCCTTTTTTATTTTTTCCGTAAAATGTTAGATTTATATATAATTCATTCTTTTAGTTGTTTTCTTTAGTCCTCTAATTATTTCATACATAATTTATCATTGACTTGTGTTGATTCATTCTTTTTCATTTAAAGTTTCTACTTTTATTCATTGATTTATAGTAACCCCCGGCATGTTTGGAGGAAGTCCGACGCCGGGACTTGTTATATATATTGTTTGTATTTTCTTGTATATATATCTATTAAACTGTTGCAGGTGCGAGGCAATAATGTCAATGAGCCATTCACGAAGCGTGGTTGGGGTACTTCCCGGCCTACTAAAACTACATATACCGGATCAAATACCCGGAACCAACCCGGCACCATCGTAAATTTAAAAAGAAATTATGCCGGGGATACTTGCCATGCGGAAGCCGGGTAACTACATCATACCGCAACGGCCATAAAAATCCAAAGTGCGGATCCCGCTGACCTGGCATTCACCCGGCATGTTTAGCATTTCGAAAAAAAAATATTGGGTAAGTTTTAGTTTTCCGCACATACTTTACCAACCCACAAACGGAGAAGACACAGAAAGAAGCGCCGTGGCCCACGCCCACCACCTTCCATTTCGACCGCTCTAGCCAAAACAACCACCATAAACCCTTTCTACCATAGCAAGCTACTCTCTGTCGAATTTTAAAACAACTAAACAAGTTCCATCTTCTCCCTTAAACTACTCTTTCTTATTTGAATTCGTTTCTGTATTTAGTTAGTATGAAATATAGAGTTGTAGTTTTTTGTAGCTTAGTAACGGATTTAGGGAGTTTCGAAACTGTATTTTGAGCACTTGCGAAATGGTTGTGGTATTCTGTTCAAAAATCTGCAGATCTGCGTATAAGATGAGTGTGCCGGATGAATGTGCCGGGTACCACACATCCGGTAAAAACTGATTGAACATGCCGGGTAATCCTGTCCGGCAATCATGCTTCTGAATGTGCCGGGTTGCTTCGTCCGGCATCGCACCCGACACGGCTCTATTTTGATTCTTCTTCGTCTACTTTTGACTCTCCTGCTTCTGAATTAGTGCCTATGATATAATTTTGTTCACATTATTTCTTCATTTAGGACATTAATTTGCAGAAATATGGTGATCTCTTGGTTCGGCGGCTCCAGGATTCTTCAAGTGTTATAAATTTCTTTTGAACTAACATTTATGGTTTGTCTATGGTATCTTTCTTTGTTCTTTTCCTACAGATGCCTCGCCAAAAATCCACTACTCTCAGTGCCTTGATTCTGAAGAGGATGACTTCTTTGACGAGTTGGATGCAGCCTAGGAGAGGCCACTAAGAGGAGGATGAGGTTGTTCCTCCTGCACCTGAGACGCCTCACCGTTCCACCAGATGGGCAGGCAAGGAACCCGCTTCCAGCAGTGCTGCACAGCCCACCAAGAAAACCAAGGCTGGCAAGAGGAAGAAGAGGGCATCCCCAGAGACTCAGAGTGGACCTGGATCCACTTCTTCAGCACCAGAGCAGGATGATTTTGGTACGCCCCTCCCTCAACCTTCCCGCATTCCTGATGAGCCCAATTTGATGAGGAAGGTTTCATTAATCCTTCCGTTGCTCAATACTTTCATCAGTCCCAGATGAAAGGTAAGTGGGTTCGGGAGAGACGAGTACATCCAGAGGTCTGCCAGCTCTCAAGGATTTCTAAGCTCTTTTTGCGACATGGCTGGTTAGGGATACTAGACATCGGCCATGGACATTTTTACCCAAGATTGGTGCGTGAGTTTTACGCCAATGCCGAGTACCGTGGGCCGCCCCAGGCTTTAGGAGTTCAGCTCTGTTCCTTCGTCTCGACCCGCTGCATCATCATTACTGTAGAGAGCATCGCGCAGACTCTAGGTATCGACTACGATCGACGACAACGGTCATTCAGCAGGCAGACCCTAGCAAAGTCCCAGAGCGCTATCCTCTCTCGGTTCAGATCACGTGTCCGTTATATGGACAGAGCCCACACTCGAGAGCGACACGTGATCCCTCTTACTTTCATCACCGACCTCTAGTTACGTGTGGCCATGGAGGTCATCCGCTATAACATTCGGCCTTACAAGCATGATAAGCTGAATGATATGAACTGCGCGTTGCTTCAGTATCTTCTCGGGCCAACTCAGGGAGCAGTTGAGTCACAGTTCCCGGTCCCGAGATTGATGTTTGAGCAGTTGGTTCGCGCTATCATGGACCGAGAGGGGCAGCGCCCCATCTTTCCTATGCTCATCCACCAGCACATCATTCAGACACTAGGGGAGACTCAGATTCCTAGAGCTCTGCGCTTCCATCCCGAGTATGCCCCTATTGACCGTGCTTTTTTACGACGTTGGTGGTTTAGAGAGTCACCTTTTGGGGATTTCCTGTATGTTCCCTCCGATCAGAGGTCTAGGACCCCTACTGCACATGACTACCCCGATTATCAGGGAGAGGGTACTCAGCTCTTACTGCCTCCACCACCTCTGATTTCCACCGGACCGCCCCATGCCTCTACTTCAGATGCAGACTCTAGAGTGGCTGCAGAGCTCGATCACTTATGTCAAGAGCTCCAGCAGCAGTGCCACTCTATGGAGTCCTTCCAGGCAGCTTAGCAGGCCGCTTGGGGTGATTTTGATACTTTTAGGCAGAGCTATGAGGGTATGCGCACTGAGTTGACTATCAGAGTAGACTTTGTTGTGCAGCAGCAGTTAAAGGTTGGGAAGAGACAAAAGGCCTTTGAGGAGCGCCTTACTCAGCGCCAAGATGAGCAGGAGAGGCGAGTTGATGATCGTATCTTGCTGGCTGTCGATCAGATGAACAAGACCATGGCAGCTGACAGAAAGAAGGCCCGAAAGGAGATGAAGTAGACGGTGTCGTGTTCTATAGCTGCTTTGGTCAAGAGTCTCCTTCGTCGGGACAAGGAGAAGAGGAAGGCGCGCCGAGAGGCGAAGAAGTAGGGTCTCCCTACCCCTAGCTCATCTAGCTTCTCCGATGCTCCAGACGCTTCTTCTGACTCTTCATCAGATTCTCCACTGACATCCTCCTCCACACCAGCAACAGTTATTTAGTTCTTTCACTCTCTTTCTTTCTCTTATTTTACTTTCCTTTCTTTTTATTTTATTTTATTTTAGTTCATTTTATTTTCTATTTATCATGTATGACTAATGGATAAGTACTTCACTCTCTCCTTGTATTATGGAAGCTTGGTACTTTTTGTGAGTTTTAGTTTCAGTTGCCTTCATTTTTAGTTGACTTATGCTGTGAGCAACTCAGATACCTTGGCTCATCACAAAGGTAGGGCATTTGTGCCCTAATTCTTCCATAAGGGGAGTATTTTATTCTATTCTTGTTAATTCTTTTCTTTCATCATTCTTTTAATTTTTTTTCTTTAAATTCTTTATGGAATTATTTATTTTACTTTCTTTGAACACTGGTGTGAGCCTCAATTTTAAACCCTATCCTATGTTGATTAAAGCTGATTAGGATCTAACCGGGTTTTAGGTCCACTTATAACCTAAGATTAATAACTATGTCATATAACAATAATTATTAAAACCTAAGCTAGCTCACTGGAACCTATTATGAGTCGCCACCTAATTTTAACCTAGAGTAAATTAGGAAAGGTAGAGTTCGGGTTCGGGGGCTTGGTATTCGACTTATTTAGGGTTCAAATTACTTTCATTACCCTTCCTAGGTCGTTTTTCCTCTACTTGGTTTATTTACGGCTTACTACAAAGTCGTTTTTAACCTAAGTGCGCACTTCTATTTTTTTATTTTTAGCGTTTTTTGACAGAAAATTAAAGTGAAATTAAAAGCTACCTAAACTAGGGTTTCGGAGGCAAAATTAGGTCAAATTTTAATTACGTCCGTAGCCACGGACCTAATGTCCGAGACCACGGACCCCAATTGAACTAAATGATTTTGAAAACAGAACTAAAATAAAAACGCAAACTTGAAAGGTCCGGGGCCACGGACATGGTGTCCGTGGGCCTGGACATGTATTGACAGAAACCCTAAAATTTGAAAAAATTGAAAAATATGAAATCCCGCCACCGTCCGTGGGTGTCCGTGGTCACGGACAACCCACGGACAGTGGGTTTTCGATGGTTCCCGACCGTGTTTTGAGCTCAAAATTTATGGGTGTGTAGCGTGAAAGATGTACAAGACGTCAGTGATTGAAAGTTTTCAATTTGACTACGAATTAAAGACAAAACTTACTGAACAAGTAATTGGACAGAAGCTTAAACAAACAGCAACTCGGAAGCTATGAAAGGTTAGTTTGCACTAAAATTTAACAAAAGACCAATGAAGCCGTAGGGAATCAAAAGGAGGAGGTTCCAACCTGTTTTACCTTCTGTGTCAAAAAGATTCTTCACACCGGGAATCTTTCGGTGCTCCGTTCAAGTCGTTCCCGAATTGGATTCGAAATGAGCTTCTGGTCCTTGAGAATTGGTGTTGTTCTTCACGTTTTGGTGGTGGTTTGAAGGTGTTTTGATGATTGTGGATGTGATGGGAATTGAAAAACGTGTTTCGGTGTTGGTTTTGGTGAGATTTCGGTATTGTTTTGGTGCTTGAAGGTGCAAAAACGTGGGACGCTGGCTATGGAGAAGAGTTTTTACTGCCTAGGGTTATAAGAGCTTGTGAGATTCTCCGTTTATCAAAAGACCAATCCCTTTATATAGACTTTCTTAAAGATAAAGAAAATCTAGTAAAAGTAAGATTTTTTGGCATTTTAATTAAATGACTTCCCAAAGGAATTTTGCTGTGAAATTTTAACCACGTGTCAAGGATGGAAATTATGATTTTTTTGAAGTGGAATCGAATTTTTTAAATGTTGGAATATTTTTAAATTCAATTTCTCGTCAGATTCAATAAAAAATTGCTAGAAACTTATTGGAAATTTGAAAAATCAAAATTCCAACGCCATTATGCTTAAAATGTCATCCTCTATCATGGGATAAAATTTCAAAGCATTTCAAGTCGATTTGAGTATCGTTTGGAGGAGAGAGAAAGCCTATAGGAGGTCTCGGGAGCCTTAAAAATTATGAAAACGCCCCTGACAATGACTAAACTGCTCCCTATGTCCCGGAATGCGCTGATCGAGCCGGAATCTCTCATTACTTGATTGAAGTGCCCCTCACAACACCAAAACCTCATAGACCCTAACCAGGGGGGTCAAAATTTTGGGTATAATAGATTGCCCCCCGTCAACTAGACTTTGTAATGGATGTGAAAAGTCTGGTTGATGCTTGAGTGATGCCCCAAAATTTTGGATTCCACAAAGTTCTCCATGTTGTCCGAAACCGAGTTGACTACGTCCAGCTATTCGGAGGCGCTGACTACCTAAGCAATAAAACGTTGTCGAGCTATTCTAAGGTGTTGACTACCTATAAGTGAAAAATGTGCCAAGCTATTCTAAGGCGCTGACTACCTAGGTGACGAAAATGAAATAATGTCAAGCGGTTCTAAGGCGTTGACTACCTGTAATAAATGAAATGATGTCAAGCTATTCTAAGGCACTGACTACCTATAAATAAAGTGAAATAAAGCAATGTCAAGCAATTCTAAGCCGTTGACTACCTATAAATAAAGTGAAATAAAGCAATGTCAAGCGATTCTAAGGCGTTGACTACCTAGGATGTGAAAACTGGGTGGTATGCAAATGCAAGAATGCTGAAATGCTAACGATGCTAATGATGCTGATGCTGATGATGCTGATGATGGATGTGATGATGTTGATGATGCTCGGATACTTCTGGGGACCGAAAACCGTGCCAATGCTCCTGGCTGGACCCAATGTGGACTTATTGCCATCGCCCCCAAGCCGGTGTGCAGGGATAACTCCTGGTAAAAACCCTAGGGACTTATTGCCTTTGCCCACCATTCGTTGATCCTAAAGTAAGCTGACATAACACAGGAGGATTTATTGCCATCACCTCACCAACTTTTCTGTCGCCAGGTCTTGTGACGCGCTTGGATGATGCAACTAGGTCTTATGACGAGCCTAAAGGGATGCAACTAGGTCTTATGACGAGCCTAAGGATGAATCTAGGTCTTGTGACGAGCCTAAGGGATGGTTCTAGGTCTTATGACGAGCCTAAAGGTTGGATCTAGGTCTTATGACGAGCCTAAGGGATGGTTCTAGGTCTTATGACGAGCCTAAAAGTTGGATCTAGGTCTTATGACTAGCCTAAGGGATGGTTCTAGGTCTTATAACGAGCCTAAAGGTTGGATCTAGGTCTTATGATGAGCCTAAGTGATGGTTCTAGGTCTTATGACGAGCCTAAAGGTTGGATCTAGGTCTTATGACGAGCCTAAGGGATGGTTCTAGGTCTTATGACGAGCCTAAAGATGGGATCTAGGTCTTATGACGAGCCTAAAGATGGGATCTAAATGAAAGCGAGTTAAGTGTATGATGGGTCTGAATGAATGTAGGAGGATTAGGGCTCAAGACGGGCCTGTGGATGTTTGAATGTGGAGGTAGGGCTTAGGACGAGCCTGAGGGAATTTGATGTGGAGGTAGGGCTTAGGACGGGCCTGAGGATGTTTGAATGTGGAGGAAGAGCTTAGGACGGGCCTGAGGAGATTTGATGTGGTGGTAGGGCTTAGGACGGGCCTGAGTGATATGAGAATGGTTTGTACCTTCGGGTTTTGGATTTTTGGGCCTCAATCGGTGTCTGTAACACCCCTACATCGCACTTCACAACTAATTGAAATCGCAGCGGAAGTAAACAACTAAAAATTAACTAAACGCTTCGGTGCTACAACGCCGTCAACCACCTACGTGGTTAACAAGGCAATAAATACAAGTGTACCGGTCTGATGATCAGACTCCCGAGCATAGAACTAAACCATAAATACATCACATACAATACCGAGTATTTAATTACATTCCTTTACTGTAAACTGCCAATATACCGCCACAGTAGTATCAACGGAATCAAAATATAATGCCACGGGAGCACAGGCGCATCCCGGGCTCAACATCCAAAATAACCCAAAAGTACATCTTGAAATACCCCAAACTTAAATATAGGGATTAAAATTAATCTAATACGCATTTAAGGGCCTCATGACGCCTAAGTAGTATTAGTAAGGAAAAATAAATCCAAAAGAAATGAAGAAACGCTTAAAAAGCGAAAACGCTAAATAAGCGTTAAATAACCATAGGAGGTATGAGACCTCGGCTAGCGTGTTATATGGATTATAAAGGTTTAATAAGACCTAAATAACATATGGGAACAACTCCCGAAGAAAACAGATCCAAATAATGAATTAAAACGCAAATAGAGCTTTGGAGCACGTTTTTCGAGAAGACCAGAAAACGTGACTTTAAGTGGTCAAACGGACCCGTAAAAATTATAAGTCATTAAATAAATATTATTAAGCATTTATGGAAGCTTAATAACCAATAAAAATAAAGAAACGAGAAAATTCCGGAAAACGGGCCCGGTTAGTAAATAGTACCTAAGCCGGGTAAAATAACGAGCGTTTTCTGTAAAAGACGAAAAACGCTCCAGCTAGTATAACAGTGGGGACCGGTTTTTTATCAGTCAAGTAACTCCCTCACACACACATGTAACTAGCTAATTAAATAAGAGAGCAAAAAGCTAAAAGTGATAAAGTAAAAGGGGTACTTTACCCTTTTCTCTCACCTCACTCTCTCATTTCACTCACCCCTCTCTTTCCTTCCTTCTCCCCACCATACTCTCCCTCTTCCTCCTCCCTTGGGCTGCGATTTTGAGAGCTCCAACAACAACAATGGCAACCTCATCTTCTCTCCCATGCTCTACCTTCATTTGAGCTCCAAATGTAAAAATAATTACATATTTGTAATCCCCTCATCTTCCTCTACATTTCTCTCTTTTCAAAATCCAAAAATGAGGAAGTTAATCTCCATGGGTTTTCCCCATTCAAAGAGAAAATGGCACCAATGGATAGCTTGGAGTCTCCTCTTTCCATTAAGGTAAAAATCTACATGAAAAACTCATGTTTCCTCCATCTTGGTTCATAACCGATTTTTGCCCATTGTAATGCCTTGTTTTCTCTCTCTCTTTGAGCATAAAATCAACCTTACAATGGTGGTGGAATCACCTTCTCGAACTAAGGGCTAAAACCCCTCCTAAAACACTTCAAAGGTAAACCCTAGAATTTGTATTCTAAACACTCCAATGAATTAGTGTTAATTTAAGGGTTAGCATTTTAATTGCACTTATTTTGTGTATATTGGGTGATAGGAATGGAGTTTGGCAACTCCATTCCCCATGTAGCCGGTTTGGGCAAGAAAGAGAGAAGAAGGAGAAATGGAAAAGAAAGAAGGAATTTAGAGCCTAAGGTAAGAGCTCTTTCTTGAATGGTAAATTTAATGCATTAGAGTAATGGGTATGGGTAAACCAATTTAAGGGACCCAAAATATTCTATTGGTATTGTAGTATTGGAATGTTGGGTATTTGTGAACTAGTATGTGAATTATAGGCCATAGAGCCAAGAGTATTGTATATGAGTATTAATATTGTGGATTGAGGAAGTATTGATGAATTGGTATTGTATTGATTGCTGGTAGGACCCTCGTATGGGTGTGGCTAGAATAGGCATGAATTTGGTGAGAATGTGTATGTGTGGCTAAGTAAGAAAAGTAGATGAGCTATGGCAAAATTTTGGTAGGAATATGTACAATTATGGATGACTTGGTGAATGGGAGAACCAAGGTGTGTATTGAAGTTAGTGGAGATATTTAGTAACTATGGATTGGTACTTGTAGTATGAGGATGTAAAAGTGTAAAATCTGTAGCAAGAAGTAGTATAATGCATTGGAGGAACTAGGTGTGCTTGGAGAGCTTAAAGTGTGAAGTAAACCACTTTGTTACAGATTCTGAAAGGAACTAGATAATGTGAAAGGATTGAGTGGAAAGTAATGTAATGAGGATATTAGTAGTGGTATTGGTAGTAAGAGTGTTGAATGGTAAAGGTTAGAGTGAAAATCTGTAGCGTAAGAGGAAAGAAAATTATTGTAAGTGTTGGAAGGAAGTGAGGAGAAATTGTGTATGAGGATTTAGAAATGAGTAAGGAATTTGGTGGATGAACTAAGGCAATTTAGAGGGCCTAAGTAGTGTTTAAACATGTGGAATCACATATAGGAAGATTGGAGAAACAATGGGCAAAGTATAGAACTGAAAACAGAATTCAAAACTGAAGTATTGGGTCGGACCGACCTTGGGACCGGACTTGCAAGGTCGGTCGAGCCCAGATTTACAAAGACGGGAAACCTTCTGGAATTGACCGACCTTGCGACCGGACTTGCAAGTTCGGTCGGACCAGAAAATTCTCCCGTCAGAAACCTTATGGAATGGACCGAACTTGCGACCGGACTTGCAAGTTCGGTCGGCCAGAAAAAATTTCCGTAATGTAAGTTACTGGAATGGACCGACCTTGCGACCGGACTTGCAAGGTCGGTCGGGCTAAAATTCTCACGAAAGAAACTTACTGGAATGGACCGACCTTGGGACTGGACTTGCAAGGTCGGCCGGCCCTGAAATTTTCACGCGATGTAACTTACTGACTTGGACCGGACTTGCGACCGGACTTGCAAGTTCGGTCGAGTCAAAAAAAAAGTTTTATTATATATATATATATATATGCCTATACACATGTATGCATATGTATGTAGTAATACACCATTAATGGAGTAATAATGGTAAGAAAGTAAGTAAATGAGTAAGGCAACAAATTTAAGAAGTAGTAAAGAAAAGAATGGTTTTATAATCAAGCAAGAAAGTAATGAAGTAGCTAGTAAGTATCCATTGAAAGTAACAATGAAGGAGTAAGATAGATCAATAATAGACCATTGATCATACTACTTCATGTATGTATAGGAATCCAATAGTTGATCTCCAAAGGAACCGGTAGTGCGAACACGACGGTGAACGGCATGATTTCTTCATGCTCTGTATCCTAACCTGGTTACCCCGATTTGTGTGCTTATGTGATCACTCAAATAAGATAAATACACGAATTGGACTTATCGCACTTAATTGTGTTTGAACTATTCTGTTCTTGATTGTATCTTCTTGAACATTTAGTTTGTATAATTCATGAAATGTATGGATGAGAATGAAGTGTATGTATGTGGATGTGTACTTGTGTAGTGTATTAACCCTTGGTATGGGTGTAATGACTTCTGCTAATTCCTAACTACCTAAATCCTAACTTGAGTATTGAGTAAAATGGAATGAGTAGAAGTCCGATATAGTTTCGGCTACGCGTGAGGATAAGGAAACACAAGAGGTTGGATCCGAATCCTGGCTGTAATCTTTTCCATGGACCAATTCCCTTGAATGGGTAGCATCCTGGATTAGTGGGCCACCCTAAAGCCCGGTGGTGGGATGTAGTAATCCCTGCCCGGAGGTCATACCGACTTGACTTGAGTAAAGCATGTAAGAAGTAAGTATTGTATGTGTATCGGTCTTGACTGTTGTAAGTCACTGATCTTGAGTAAATGAGTATTGAACACCCGATTAACCCGGGTGTGTAAAGAAGCTAACAAGCCTTCTGTATGAATTGGAGAAGTGTATCTCCATGTTGCGTATTGAGTATGTAATGAGTATGTATTGTGTATGTGTATTCTGGAGGATGGTAAGTAAGTATTGGTTGACTTGTATTGTCTTCCAAGCATGTATTGTACTGTACGTATGTATGTATACCTTGTGTAGTACGGTAGTATCGTGAATGAAAGCATGTATGTATGTATGTATTGTAAAATGAATTGCATGTATTCGACCAAATGGTCGGCGTACCCTCGCTAGTACGCGGGGTATGCAGTAATCATATTTAGCGTAAGCTGACCCCCTAGGGGGAACGTTTTTAGTATGCAGGCACCCGAAGCGGATGTGGTCAAGGTGAAAGACGGGAGGCTACGCTTGGATAAGTAGAAGTAGAATGTGGAAGTGTACGAAGTGGCACACCCTTGTACTTAGAAAGTAAGTAGTTGTGAGGAATGAGTAGTGGTTAGACTCTTAATGAGTATGCATGGAATTGATGAGGTATCGTATCTGTATTTGGAACTTAGTAAACTCGGTATGTGTAGCGCATTATCTTGTATTGAATTATGAAGTATTGTATTGAATGGAGTATTGTAGTGCTCAGTAAGTAATGGGAGTATGTATTGTATTTGTGTAGTACTCGGATATTCCGGTCCATCACACCGATGCTGTATGTAAAAGTAGTAGCCTTGTTAGTCACGTGGGTGACTAACGGCATTGTATCACCCGATGTATGTAAGTATTATCCGCTGCGTGACTCGGGAAGCACGAGGAGTTTGGACGGTAATGATTGTATTAATGGTAGGGGTGTTACAAAAAGTGGTATCAGAGCGAAGTATCGCTCTGATGACTGGAAATACCGAGTTTAGGAAATACCGAGTTAGGATTTAGAAGCTTAGGGCTAAGGGCTGAGTGTTAGCATTAGAGATGTGCTAGATAGGAACTCCCGGTGAGTACCGCATACCTACCGCACCAGTCCCGCCCACCGCATCCCCATTGTATAACTTGGGAAAGGACGCTAGAGAGAGGAAAAGCCCTCTCATACTCGGGAAAACCCGACCTGGCAGTAGCGAGATATTCCTATAAGAGGAAAGAACCCGACATATGGTAGATTCCAAGGATTGGAAGTTCCGGAGATGATTCCCGGTTGAATAACAATACCCGCACTTAATAGAGGTGGAATGAGCACTCCAACCGTGAGGAGGCTACAACTTACAACAGCATGGGGTGACATGCTTAGCAGTCGCGAAACCCAGCTAGTCAACCAACAACAGGAAAGAAGCACTAACCGTACAATGAAATGGAAAGGGAATAGTAATGGAACCCGAGACACAAGTCTGCGGGACAGTAGTAGCTAGGTAATACCGCCGAGGTATACCAACCGACTAAAGACATAGTCAGGCGTGATTAACTCCAAAACTACGATGCCAAAAGGTTATAATACATGGCCGACATAGCTTACGCAGCTACAAAAATATCCACGGGGTATGAACCGATAGGACTACGAGACTAGTGCCTAAACAAGCTAAGGCTCAGTAACCACAGCAAACGTGTGGGAACAAGCAACAAGGAAAGGCACAACCAAATAAAAAGGGGAACCTCCAAGGATTGGAGAGGTACCCTGATTAACGACGGCCATGTCAAATTTACTGAGAAGTCACTCAGGAGACTAATCAACCTAAGTAGATGATCGTCAAGATCAAAGGAAGAGTCAACAAGACTATCAAGTACCAGTGGAAACCATACCGTGACCGGTATAGGTTTACCCAAAAACCACCAGTACCACGCACTTGCCATGGCAAGTGCAGTAAGAACAGGAACGCGTGGAGGATTTCTAACACACCACAAGTACATTGTAATGTACTGTGGCCGTAATAGAACAACTACTGGATCACACATCCTAAGAACTGAAAGAATGGAACCTTGGAAAGGCCTGACGGCCTGACCATTGTACAAAGGATACACCAGTCAGCGGAAAGATGGACTTGGTCAAGATTTTGAACATGGATATTCCATGAAGAACCTCTTTTAACACCGAGCTATTATTTTTCAAAACCAAGTTCTCTTACAAAACCTCAAACCTTCTTTTAAACCTTGGATTTTAAACAAAACCAACAGAATTACGGTGAGTATCATGGAATGATACAAGAGGAGTTGACAATAGAATACTTCACCTAGGCGTGTGACGAACACTACGAGTGTACCCAATTACGGGATGTGGGACAACTGCACTCCCAAGGAGCTTACGGGCCTGACACGTAGTCGGGTAAGTGGTAACGTATCAGCATGGTACCCCACGTATGTATACACGTAGTGTGTGAAACACGGGAAGTAGTCAACTCCATTCTATGGACCATGAGTGAGTTCAAATCAGAAAAGCTAGACACCTCAGACGATCAAGTATAAAAGAACTCAGAGAACCCATCTGAGGCTAAGGAATGAGGATTAAGAAGTGCAAAGAGTGCAGACTAATAAGTATAGACATTAGATATGTCTCAAGTCTTCAAGTAAATACGTGACAGCTGGAGGTATACCCAGCCTAACACAGTAAGGCAATCGCCTAACGAGAACACCACAATACTCAACAAACGGGATAGGATTCCCAAGAGCAATCGCAAGATTACCACTAAACATAATCCGTCATCGAAGGGGATATTTAAAACTAGTCTCAAGCGCTAGGAGCGAGTATAAACGGTCTACCCAACGACGGGAGACGTTATAACCCGAAAAGGGAATAGCTTGAATACAATACCACAAGGCGGTTTAGTAGAGATGACATATCAAAAATTTTAGCCGAATGTAACGGCATAACCAACAACACCCAGGAGCAATCCTCGAAGGATGTCTGGAATGACAACAGTCGAATGAAGTGTCATGATAAGAGCACGACAACTAGAACGAACACTCGGTTAAGACACCGAAGGGATTTCACTTAATAGGAAATACCCTAAGTTACGAGAAAGCACTGATCAGCACCGGATTTCTTAAAGGGTCTCCTACGAATGGAAGCGCGATGTCACGACTTGCCATGGAGCCCAGTAATATCTCCATCCTATGATGGTATACAAGGAGTGGAAACATGTATAAGCAGCTTACAAAGAGCATAGCTCGCAACAATACGGCTTAAAAGCCATCAACCAACTACGTTATGTAAACCTTAATGGTTGCATAACCCACACCATTTGAGAGCAAGACTTGCAAGAGATATTATCTCATACGACAAGAAATCAACAACTGGACCATCAGTTCAACCCGACATCCTGAGCGGCTTGGAGTAATGGCCATCTCAGTGTCACTGTGACTAGAGCACCAGCCTAGTATACCGTCGACAAGCTTTTAATTACCCCTCATGCCTACTGTAGCAATAATAACACGGAGGCATAAGAATCAGGATAATGCCAATTGGCCTAGTCCACATTTGGACACTACGAGAAACCCAAGGGAAGGTACCCCTCGTTAACCGAAGACCACCAATGCGGTGATGATGTGAGCCCTTAGAAAAGGCTTCCATCTACTATAACAATAAAGCCCACACAATAGATATTGCCAAGGAGCGATGGAATAAGGAAATGAGATTTCCAAACCATTACGACGTAAAGGAGTAAGCATACACCATATGCACCTAAGCATGTGTGAACCATTGTATAAACACCAACACGGTGAACCTTGTCATGAGGTCTATGAGTGGAAACAAACCCCCTCAACAAGAACCCTCATTTACCAATGACAGAGTACTCCTTAATTGGAGAACGGGACCAGAAAAACCCTTGAAGTTTCTTGGGATGTCCCGGTGATGTACTTACCAAAACAAATTGCACAGCTAGAGCCTATGATCAATGCTCAGCACTAAGGAGACAGTAATTGTCAAAAACAAATAATGTGAGTGCACATTGCACGCCATGAATAACCGGCGCTCCAGAGAGCTTGTAAACCGATAAACCACTTCATCCTTGTTCAACCAAGATATTTGACAGACTATATCTTGAATGAGGAAGTAATGTGAGGTAAGCTGACCTACACATGAAACCTAAATTGAGATAAAACATCCCCACAATGGGAATATAATAGTATTACAGTATGCTACGACAACCGTCATACACACGAACATTGGAAACCCCAGGGTATTCACACCATAAGGGAATGGTGCCAATGACAATGACAATGAGTAAAGAGAAACTATCACAGTAACAGAAACGGTAAAAACGACATGGTATAATGAGTAAGAATACGGTGCGCAACAAGCGACCGATATGAGGAAGTAGCAGATAATGACACGGAGTATAAGTATGAGATAACAGGCATAAATATCCTTTCCTATCACATAAGTGACTTATGGTCAAGCGTTTACGCCTCTGCACTCTGTATGACTGAGTGTTTTGGTATTGCACTTGTGCAGCTAATGATCTAATGGGATGGCTAAGGATATGGAGAATGTAAACCGTAGTACACCCTTCTTTTCACCAACGAATATGACATAAGCCAGTTAAGCAAGCTTGGGAACAGACCGTGCGGCCTAAGGCCAAAGGAGCACGAAGAGTGTGAAACACACTAACACTCACAAATGCGAATCCCAATAGAATAAAAAGGTGAAAGGAGACTTTGGAAAGTCACTAGGACCGACGTATATCAATGCAAGGTCATACAAGTAAAGAACACTTGTACTGAACTAGAAGAACTGGTGTAATTTGGAAGCTGTTGATAACAGAGGAAGCACTACAGTTAAGTGGTGACTTAACCTTGCCCGATAATAAGTCGGAGGAGCTCAGTGAATAATCACAGGAGTACGAATAGTATACATAATACTTTGCCAGAGATCTGGCTATAAATCTTAAACTCATTGAGTTCAAACAGCGGTAAAAGAATACCACACTGTTAGTACACCTTATTCCCACAACGAAGGGACAAAGAGGCGATGAGTAGCACATTTGGAATAACCAAAGAGCAACAAAGTACTAAGATTATCAGGGTCACGCAGCAGAAGCTAGTGGGCCCTAGCTAGGAGATAATATACCTAGTAAGTATAATATAAGGGATATTAATGCCTTGAAGCCTAATAGGCTAGAACTGAATTAATTATGAGTTAAATAAACTCATATAGGAATCCTCGATGCAAAGACTAAACCATTAGTAGGGTTAAGACCCTTTGACCAGAGCATATTGTATAGTATATAGTAGTAAAGCTAAACGCTTCAGATTGCCCGAATTAAATAACCAATGTTTAATATTAACATGTGGGAGATTACGTGGGCGTAATCCCTTTTAAGGGGGGTAGAGCGAAAACCGCTTAATGTAAGTTTTGTGAATAAAACACATAAACCATAAGGTGCATAGCACAAATGAGAATTTATTCGATAAGTGGTACCTACGTTATATAAACACACGTATTCATTCATAGTGAAATTGTGGTAACTAAGCATTAGACATGCAAATACCATAGGGTGAATATACCCATCTTGTAACACCAGTGTAAGAGTATTGGTAAAGAAGAGTAATGAGTAGTGGACGGAGCTCCACAAGTATTGTAACCCTTAAAGAAGTAGTACGAATGGATTAAGAGTAGTAGAGGAATGTAGCCCATGAGTAGCGTATTCGTAGGTAAGTCAATTGAAGTGAATTGAGAACAACTGAATTTCATAAATACTGTATTCCTTAGTTAGAATATTTGAGATGAAGAAGAGTAGTGAATGGAAGTGATGATAGTCGATGAAATGAGCACTTAGGTATTGAATCCGGGAGTAAAGTATTTGGGAAGTAGATTGAGGATGATTGATGGACTGATTCCATCCTTTGGAGATGTATGAATTTGTATCACGACTAGAAGAGTAAAAAGATAGAAAATGAAAACAACAAAATTATTTGCTTGTTGAAACTGCTGTGGGAAGCCGAACTTGATCCTGATCAGATCAAGGGAAACCGAACACAAATTGGAGTGGAAAGATAGTTCAACACTGGTGCTGATCACATCAGGGTCGAACGATTCTTGAAGCTCCCCTCAAGTGGTCACAAGAATCACACATAGGATAGAAGTAATGAATATAAATTGGAATATGGATTTGTATGTTTTAGAAATTTTTAATTGGTAGTGGTGAAAGAATTTCCTTTAGTATGGAGAATGAGGATGTGCTAGAAGTGGGTACCGAAGAAGAAAGTAAGGTAGTATGTTGTATTATTCCAAGGGCAGCGGGACATAGAGGAGTCCCGTGTCTAGATGACCTGAGCGCCTGCGGGATTGGAATGTGTATTGCATTGCTTTGGGAATAGCTCTGCATTGTATGTATGTATAAGTTGGTAATGAGGAACCGGATGGTCGGTAGCAATGCGGATTCAAGCAATGATCGTACATTGGTATGGTATGGAAGGTAGAAACCTTGAGTAACGGATTTGAGGATTGTAAGAAGGAAGAATGTACTACTTGGGCAATAGACCTGTAAGAATGAGTAAATTCAGTAATCCTATGACCTTGAGCAACTTTGAGGACAAAGTTCTTAAGGGGGGTAGATTGAAATACCCCAAACTTAAATATAGGGATTAAAATTAATCTAATATGCATTTAAGGGCCTCATGACGCCTAAGTAGTATTAGTAAGGAAAAATAAATCCAAAAGAAATAAAGAAACGCTTAAAAAGCAAAAACGCTAAATAAGCGTTAAACAACCATAGGAGGTATGAGACCTCGGCTAGCGTGTTATATGGATTCTAAAGGTTTAATAAGACCTAAATAACATATGGGAACAACTCCCAAAGAAAACAGATCCAAATAATGAATTAAAATGCTAATAGAGCTTTGGAGCACGTTTTTCGAGAAGACCAGAAAACGTGACTTTAAGTGGTCAAACGGACCCGTAAAAATGATAAGTCATTAAATAAATATTATTAAGCATTTATGGAAGCTTAATAACCAATAAAAATAAAGAAACGAGAAAATTCCGGAAAACGGGCCCGGTTAGTAAATAGTACCTAAGCCGGGTAAAATAACGAGCGTTTTCTGTAAAAGACGAAAAACGCTCCAGCTAGTATAACAGTGGGGACCGGTTTTTTATCAGTCAAATAAATCCCTCACACACACATGTAACTAGCTAATTAAATAAGAGAGCAAAAAGCTAAAAGTGATAAAGTAAAAGGGGTACTTTACCCTTTTCTCTCACCTCACTCTCTCATTTCACTCACCCCTCTCTTTCCTTCCTTCTCCCCACCATACTCTCCCTCTTCCTCCTCCCTTGGGCTGCGATTTTGAGAGCTCCAACAACAACAATGGCAACCTCATCTTCTCTCCCATGCTCTACCTTCATTTGAGCTCCAAATGTAAAAATAATTACATATTTGTAATCCCCTCATCTTCCTCTACATTTCTCTCTTTTCAAAATCCAAAAATGAGGAAGTTCATCTCCATGGGTTTTCCCCATTCAAAGAGAAAATGGTACCAATGGGTAGCTTGGAGTCTCCTCTTTCCATTAAGGTAAAAATCTACATGAAAAACTCATGTTTCCTCCATCTTGGTTCATAACCGATTTTTGCCCATTGTAATGCCTTGTTTTCTCTCTCTCTTTGAGCATAAAATCAACCTTACAATGGTGGTGGAATCACCTTCTTGAACTAAGGGCTAAAACCCCTCCTAAAACACTCCAAAGGTAAACCCTAGAATTTGTATTCTAAACACTCCGATGAATTAGTGTTAATTTAAGGGGTAGCATTTTAATTGCACTTATTTTGTGTACATTGGGTGATGGGAATGGAGTTTGGCAACTCCATTCCCCATGTAGCCGATTTGGGCAAGAAAGAGAGAAGAAGGAGAAATGGAAAAGAAAGAAGGAATTTAGAGCCTAAGGTAAGAGCTCTTTCTTGAATGGTAAATTTAATGCATTAGAGTAATGGGTATGGGTAAACCAATTTAAGGGACCCAAAATATTCTATTGGTATTGTAGTATTGGAATGTTGGGTATTTGTGAACTAGTATGTGAATTATAGGCCATAGAGCCAAGAGTATTGTATATGAGTATTAATATTGTGGATTGAGGAAGTATTGATGAATTGGTATTGTATTGATTGCTGGTAGGACCCTCGTATGGGTGTGGCTAGAATAGGCATGAATTTGGTGAGAATGTGTATGTGTGGATAAGTAAGAAAAGTAGATGAGCTATGGCAAAATTTTGGTAGGAATATGTACAATTATGGATGACTTGGTGAATGGGAGAACCAAGGTGTGTATTGAAGTTAGTGGAGATATTTAGTAACTATGGATTGGTACTTGTAGTATGAGGATGTAAAAGTGTAAAATCTGTAGCAAGAAGTAGTATAATGCATTGGAGGAACTAGGAGGAACTAGGTGTGCTTAGAGAGCTTAAAGGGTGAAGTAAACCACTTTGTTACAGATTTTGAAAGGAACTAGATAATGGGAAAGGATTGAGTGGAAAGTAATGTAATGAGGATATTAGTAGTGGTATTGGTAGTAAGAGTGTTGAATGGTAAAGGTTAGAGTGAAAATCTGTAGCGTAAGAGGAAAGAAAATTATTGTAAGTGTTGGAAGGAAGTGAGGAGAAATTGTGTATGAGGATTTAGAAATGAGAAAGGAATTTGGTGGATGAACTAAGGCAATTTAGAGGGCCTAAGTAGTGTTTAAACATGTGGAATCACATATAGGAAGATTGGAGAAACAATGGGCAAAGTATAGAACTGAAAACAGAATTCAAAACTGAAGTACTGGGTCGGACCGACCTTGGGACCGGACTTGCAAGGTCGGTCGAGCCCAGATTTACAAAGACGGGAAACCTTCTGGAATCGACCGACCTTGCGACCGGACTTGCAAGTTCGGTCGGACCAGAAAATTCTCCCGTCAGAAACCTTCTGGAATGGACCGAACTTGCGACCGGACTTGCAAGTTCGGTCGGCCAGAAAAAATTTCCGTAATGCAAGTTACTGGAATGGACCGACCTTGCGACCGGACTTGCAAGGTCGGTCGGGCTAAAATTCTCACGAAAGAAACTTACTGGAATGGACCGACCTTGGGACCGGACTTGCAAGGTCGGACGGCCCTGAAATTTTCACGCGATGTAACTTACTGACTTGGACCGAACTTGCGACCGGACTTGCAAGTTCGGTCGAGTAAAAAAAAAAGTTTTATTATATGATTATAGTAATCATATATATATATGCCTATACACATGTATGCATATGTATGTAGTAATACACCATTAATGGAGTATAATGGTAGAAAGTAATAAGTAAGAAAGTAAGTAAATGAGTAAGGCAACAAATTTAAGAAGTAGTAAAGAAAAGAATGGTTTTATAATCAAGCAAGAAAGTAATGAAGTAGTAAGTATCCATTGAAAGTAACAATGAAGGAGTAAGATAGATCAATAATAGACCATTGATCATACTACTTCATGTATGTATAGGAATCCAATAGTTGATCTCCAAAGGAACCGGTAGTGTGAACACGACGGTGAATGGTATGATTTCTTCATGCTCTGTATCCTAACCTGGTTACCCCGATTTGTGTGCTTATGTGATCACTCAAATAAGATAAATACACGAATTGGACTTATCGCACTTAATTGTGTTTGAACTATTCTGTTCTTGATTGTATCTTCTTGAACATTTAGTTTGTATAATTCATGAAATGTATGGATGAGAATGAAGTGTATGTATGTGGATGTGTACTTGTGTAGTGTATTAACCCTTGGTATGGGTGTAATGACTTCTGCTAATTCCTAACTACCTAACTCCTAACTTGAGTATTGAGTAAAATGGAATGAGTAGAAGTCCGATATAGTTTCGGCCACGCGCGAGGATAAGGAAACACAAGAGGTTGGATCCGAATCCTGGCTGTAATCTTTTCCATGGACCAATTCCCTTGAATGGGTAGCATCCTGGATTAGTGGGCCACCCTAAAGCCCGGTGGTGGGATGTAGTAATCCCTGCCCGGAGGTCATACCGACTTGACTTGAGTAAAGCATGTAAGAAGTAAGTATTGTATGTGTATCGGTCTTGACTGTTGTAAGTCACTGATCTTGAGTAAATAAGTATTGAACACCCGATTAACCCGGGTGTGTAAAGAAGCTAACAAGCCTTCTGTATGAATTGGAGAAGTGTATCTCCGTGTTGCGTATTGAGTATGTAATGAGTATGTATTGTGTATGTGTATTCTGGAGGATGGTAAGTAAGTATTGGTTGACTTGTATTGTCTTCCAAGCATGTATTGTACTATACGTATGTATGTATACCTTGTGTAGTACGGTAGTATCATGAATGAAAGCATGTATGTATGTATGTATTGTAAAATGAATTGCATGTATTCGACCAAATGGTCGGTGTACCCTCGCTAGTACGCGGGGTATGCAGTTATCATATTCAGCGTAAGCTGACCCCCTAGGGGGAACGTTTATAGTATGCAGGCACCCGAAGCGGATGTGGTCAAGGTGAAAGACCGGAGGCTACACTTGGATAAGTAGAAGTAGAATGTGGAAGTGTACGAAGTGGCACACCCTTGTACTTAGAAAGTAAGTAGTTGTGAGGAATGGGTAGTGGTTAGACTCTTAATGAGTATGCATGGAATTGATGAGGTATCGTATCTGTATTTGGAACTTAGTAAACTCGGTATGTGTAGCGCATTATCTTGTTTTGAATTATGGAGTATTGTATTAAATGAAGTATTGTAGTGCTCAGTAAGTAATGGGAGTATGTATTGTATTTGTGTAGTACTCGGATATTCCGGTCCATCAGACCGATGCTGTATGTAAAAGTAGTAGCCTTGTTAGTCACGTGGGTGACTAACGGCATTGTATCACCCGATGTATGTAAGTATTATCCGCTGCGTGACTCGGGAAGCACGAGGAGTTTGGACGGTAATGATTGTATTAATGGTAGGGGTGTTACACATCTGCAGCCTAGGACCTACAGCCACTCTGCTTCCTCGATCCTCATCCTGCAGTAAAAATATGGAGCCCCCGAGGGGGTCAGCAACCCTTGGCTGGTATGGTTAACGCGCAGCCCATCCGCTACCGGGATACGCGCAACTAATTGTCATGATAACATGGCATTCATTTTAAACATAACACAACATAACATAACATGTGGCATAGCATTATTATTGCATAGCATAACATCACATACACAGTGGATACTCTTTCCACAATAACAAACCAAGAAGGTTAAATAACATAAGAGCCTAGAGAATGGTTCACTCTCATGTTAAGCTCGTTACACACACTCATTACCGTTCTGTTATTCGAATGAGTAACTTAAGTCACAGATGGTTCGGATATAGTGACCCGAACACACCAAACAAACACATGTTCCCACTAAACCGATCATAAGTCAGAATAGGTAAGCTTTGGAGGAAGCTAGCAGGAGATCGAACGCCAAATTAAGGAGGACAATCTTAACAACATAAGAGTCGGATCTGATTCAGATATCTACTCTTAACTTACATGCATGACCGGACAACCGGATTCCTCACTTCCCAGTTAGCACTTGTTAGAAGTTCAACAGTGGAACTTAACAAACAATTCACAACAAGTGGTAAGTCATGTTAGACACACAAGGGAAATGAGTCACATCATAACATTACAATAATATGAACAACTGTAAACTCATTACATGATTAAGTCTTATAACGTCATAAACACACAGAAAAATAAACAACACACAAGCCGGTGTAAACCGGTAGGCAACAGACTGCAAGAAAACCATACCTTGGTCCTTGCTTCGATTGATTTCCACCGTGGGTCACCCCTATACATGATTAATAATGTCGGTTAATTAATTACTTAACTTCAAATTTACTAAATGTTTAACTATGATTATATGACATGTTTAAATGCCCAACTTACCTTGGTACCTCCATTATACCCCTAGGGTTAACTACAATTGCCACATTCCTTACTGTTTTTTTTTAACATTTTGTCTGTCCGACCCACCGTCCAAACCCACCAACTGGGTCGGACCCTTCCAGAGACTCCCGGGTTTGAAAAACATAACTTGTCCGACCCATGTCCGACCCAACCACCTGGGTCGGACCATTCCAGAGATTTTACCGTCCTTTGAACATACACGTCCGACCCATGTCCGACTCACTCGACTGGGTCGGACCATTCCAGAGTACTTACCGCCTTAAATACACGCACTTCCGACCCATGTCCGACCCAAGCCCTCTGGGTCGGACCGTTCCAGAAACCTTACTGGCGTCTAACAGAGGCTGTCCGACCCAAACCTGCTTCGGACCCCTGGGTCGGACGCCACCAAAACTTGCCCAAACATTGTCAAATCTTCACCAAACTTCTCCTAAAGCCTCCTAATGTTTCCTAACATCATTTGGTACACTTAAACCCTCATACAACATCCATGAAACTCATTTTCTATCTCCTTAAACACTTACTCATTTCATACCGAAATTCCTAACACTTATGATATTCTCCTTAGATTTCTATGTGGTGTTCCATACCTATGATAACCACTATGCCAATAATGTTTCCTCACCACTACAACATCATCTCCCAAGCATCTTTTATTCCTAAACAACTCCTTGAACATCTTTACAAGTTTATAGCTTCCCATGCAACAAATCACTTCATCCCTTTTTCACCAACAATACACAAGTCCTAAATACAATCTCACCATGAATCTTGAAATGTCCCAAAGCATGCTTTTGCATTCTAAATCCTCTAGAACATTGCCTAAGCCCTTTTTACATCTTTAAACACCATAATGCATGTTTCTTCCACTAGTTGAACACTTAACCATCCTAAACATTTCCTAACTTACCAACTCATTTAAAACCCTTAGAACTTCTTGTTTATTACCTAAATTTTGACATGAACTCTCCTAGAACATTACTAAACCAAGACACATTGTCTTCACCATCAAACAACCAAGAACACTAAAATCCATCAAACACATTCTTATACCAAACTTCACACATTTAGCACTACATCACAATATAGTGCATAATTTAAATTGCATGGCACTTAGGCCCTTAAAATGCATAAATCATAAACACTGAATTTCCCACATTATATTTGCCTTTGACTGCAAATACACTCAACAACACATATGTCTTTACTAAGCCTTTGAGAACATTTTACTAAGTCATTCACCATTGGCTCCTTAGATCATTTTAATAAGCAACATAAGCTCATTTCTCCTAAGACTTTAAACCACATTAGGTTAGCACATTTACCCTTTTTTCCTCACACAACTTCTTTCTTGTTTCCTTGTCTAAACCGGCAAGGCTTTTGATTGTTTGTTAACTTCTAAATATACAACAATATAATGAGTATTCAAGCTTTAAGCTTCATCTCATTTAAACCCTAGATTATACATTGTTTTAAAAACATTAAGATAGTTGTTTTACCTTGGTATTTGAAGAAAGTTTGAATATCTATCAAGAGAGGACTCCACCTAGTCCTTGAAAGGTTGGAGTGAAGCTAGAACAAAGGAATATAATGAGCACCATTATTGGTGATTCTCGGTCAAGATAAAAACATGGAAGAAACATCATTTTTCTTTGAGATTCCTTACCTAGAAGCAAAGGAGATCAATAATAAGTAGAAATATAAGCTCAAGCTCCTTCAATGGTGGAACTCCATGGCACCGAAATGGTGGTCTTGAAGTTTTGAGAAGATAGGAATGAAGAGCTTGATGAGAGGAAGAGAATGGTGGTGTTTGTTTTTGATTTGGTTATGAAATACCCCAAACCTTAGTATGTTGTTTAAACATTTAAATATGGTATATTAAGACTAAAAAGAGTCTTAGGAACATTAGTAAACAATTTAAACCATAGAAAACACAAATAAATACCTTTAAGTCAATTAGGGCTAAAATGTGTTCTAAGCTTGGAATAAGCTTGGGTAAGACCTAATGAGCTTACCAAGACCTTATTTATATACTAATGAACATATTAAACCAATTACCATAGAAAACCAAGTTTGAAAACATGTTAAAACACAAAATGTGCTTTAAGGAGTCTTAAAGCACATTTTTGAAAAATTGTCTTGTAAATGAGTTTTGAATGGCTAAATGTCCATCATTACTCTTTAATTAACATGTGTACTATATAGTATCACATTTGGAAGTCTATATCAATGAGAAATCAAAATTTTCACTTCTATGTGCCTTGTTTTTATGAATAGTAACTTTAATAAGCTAGTTTGTAACATATGTTATTATAAGCAATTAAATTGATCACTAAAGACTAGAATACCCCTAAGAGCATAAAGGGGGCCAGTTTTTAAGTGTGGTGACTCACCACTCTTGTTAACTTGTTAAGTAAATAAAGATGACAACTTAAGTTACTATTTGCTTTAATAACTACAAATATCTTCTAAAAGCAAAACTCATCTTCATTTCTCCCTTCCTTCTTCATTTCACACGGTTTCAAGCTCTCTTCTACCTCTTCTTCATTCTCCATTTACGGTTTGCAATAGTACACACCAAAACTCCATCTTTGATCACTTGTAATTCCTAGCTCACTTAACCAAATCAAAAACAAACACCACCATTCTCTTCCTCTCATCAAGCTCTTCATTCCTATCTTCTCAAAACTTCAACACCACCATTTCGGTGCCATGGAGTTCCACCATTGAAGGAGCTTGAGCTTATATTTCTACATATTATTGATCTCCTTTGCTTCTAGGTAAGGAATCTCAAAGAAAAATGATGTTTCTTCCATGTTTTTATCTTGACCGAGAATCACCATTAATGGTGCTCATTATATTGCTTTGTTCTAGCTTCATTCCAACCTTTCAAGGACTAGGTGGAGTCCTCTCTTGATATATATTCAAACTCTCTTCAAGTTCTAAGGTAAAACAACTATCTTAATGTTTTTAAAACAATGTATAATCTAGGGTTTACAATGAGATAAAGCTTAGAGCTTGAATACTCATTATATTGTTTGTATAATGCTTTGAAGTTAACAAACAATCAAAAGCCTTACCGGTTTAGACAAGGAAACAAGAAAGAAGTTGTGAGGAAAAAAGGTAAATGTGCTAACCTAATGTGGTTTAAAGTCTTAGGAGAAATGAGCTTATGTTGCTTATTAAAATGATCTAAGGAGCCAATGGTGAATGACTTAGTAAAATGTTCTCAAAGGCTTAGTAAAAGACATATGTGTTGTTGAGTGTATTTGCAGGTCAAAGGCAAATATAATGTGGGAAATTCAGTGTTTAAGATTTATACATCTTAAGGGCCTAAGAGCCGTGTTATTTAAGGGCCTAAGTGCCATGCAATTTAAATTATGCACTATATTGTGATGTAGTGCTAAATGTGTGAAGTTTGTGTATAAGAATGTGTTTGATGGATTTTAGTGTTCTTGGTTGTTTGATGGTGAAGACAATGTGTCTTGGTTTAGTAATGTTCTAGGAGAGTTCATGTCAAAATTTAGGTAATAAACTAGAAGTTCTAAGGGTTTTAAATGAGTTGGTAAGTTAGGAAATGTTTAGAATGGTTAAGTGTTCAACTAGTGGAAGAAACATGCATTAAGGTGTTTAAAGATGTAAAAAGGGCTTAGGCAATGTTCTAGAGGATTTTTATAATGCAAATGGATGTTTTGGTATACACCAAAGTCATTTAGACTTGTGTTGAGATTTATGCACTTTGGTGAACAAGGAGAAAGTGTAAACTTGAAAAAGGATTTCAAGAATGACATAAGGAGTTAGTTGTGAGAATAGATGCTTGAGAGATGATGTTGTTGTGGTGAGGAAGTATTTTGGCATAGTGATCATCTTAGGTATGAAACACCACTTAGAGGAGGCTTGGAGTGTGCCAAATGGTGTTGGAAAACATTAGGAGGCTTTAGGAGAAGTTTGGTGAAGATTTGACAAAGTTTGGGCAAGTTTTGGTGGCGTCCGACCCAGGGGTCCGACCCAAGTTTGGGTCGGATAGCCTCTGTAAGACGTCAGTAAATGGTTCTGGAACGGTCCGACCCAGAGGGCTTGGGTCGGACATGGGTCGGATGGGCGTGCTTTAAAGGACAGTAAAGTTTCTGGAATGGTCCGACCCAGTCGAGTGAGTCGGACATGGGTCGGACGTGTATGTTCAAAGGGCGATAAAATTCTCTAGAATGGTCCGACCCAGATGGTTGGGTCGGACATGGGTCGGACAAGTTAAGTTTTTCAAACCCGGGAGTCTCTGGAAGGGTCCGACCCAGTTGGTGGGTCGGACGGTGGGTCGGACAGACCAAAATGTTAAAAAAAAACAGTAAGGAATGTGGCAATTGTAGTTAACCCTAGGGGGTATAATGGAGGTAACCAAGGTTAAGTTGGGCATTGAAACATGTCACATAATCATGTTAAACACTTAGTAAATTTGAAGTTAAGTAAGTTAATTAACCGACATTCTTAACATGTATAGGAGTGACCTACGGTGGAAACAAATCGAAGCAAGGACCAAGGTATGGTTTTCTTGCAGTCTGTTGCCTACCGGTTTACACCGGCTTGTGTGCTGTTTGTTTTTCTGTGTGTTTATGACGTTATAAGACTTAATCATGTAATGAGTTTACAGTTGTTCATATTATTGTAATGTTATGATGTGACTCATTTCCCTTGTGTGTGTCTAACATGACTTACCACTTGTTGTGAATTGTTCGTTAAGTTCCACTGTTGAACTTCTAACAAGTGCTAACTGGGAAGTGAGGAATCCGGTTGTCCGGTCATGCATGTAAGTTAAGAGTAGATATCTGAATCAGATTCGACTCTTATGTTGTTAAGATTGTTCTCCTTAATTTGGCGTTCGATCTCCCGCTAGCTTCCTCCAAAGCTTACCTATTCTGACTTATGATCGGTTTAGTGGGAACATGTGTTTGTGTGGTGTGTTCGGGTCACTATATCCGAACCATCTGTGACTTAAGTTACTCGTTCGAATAATAGAACGGTAATGAGTGTGTGTAACGAGCTTAACATGAGAGTGAACCACTCTCTAGGCTCTTATGTTATTTAACCTTCTTGGTTTGTATTTGTGGAAAGAGTATCCACTGTGTATGTGATGTTGTGCTATGCAATGATAATGCTATGTCACATGTTATGTTATGTTGTGTTATGTTTAAAATGAATGCCATGTTATCATGACAATTAGTTGCGTGTATCCCGGTAGCCGATGGGCTGTGCGTTAACCATACCAGCCAAGGGTTGCTGACCCCCTCGGGGGCTCCATATTTTTACTGCAGGATGAGGATCGAAGAAGCAGAGTGGCTGTAGGTCCTAGGCTGCAGATGTACTTTTGGTTATTTTGGATGTTGAGCCCGGGATGCGCCTGTGCTCCCGTGGCATTGTATTTGATTCCGTTGATACTACTGTGGCGGTATATTGGCAGTTTACAGTGAAGGAATGTAATTAAATACTCGGTATTGTATATGATGTATTTATGGTGTTAGTTCTTTGCTCGGGAGTCTGATCATGAGACCGGTACACTTGTATTTATTCTTCCTTGTTAACCACGTGGGTGGTTGACGGCGTTGTAGCACCAAAGCGTTTAGATAATGTTTAGTTGTTATTTCCGCTGTGATTTCAATTAGTGGTGTAGTGCGATGTAGGGGTGTTACAGGTTAAGTGAGCTAGGAATTACAAGTGGTCAAAGATGGAGTTTTGGTGTGTACTATTGCAAACCGTGAATGGAGAATGAAGAAGAGGTAGAAGAGAGCTTGGAGGCGTGTGAAATGAAGAACGAAGGGAGAAATGAAGACAAGTTTTGCTTTTAGAAGATATTTGTAGTTATTAAAGCAAATAGTAACTTAAGTAGTCATCTTTATTTACTTAACAAGTTAACAAGAGTGGTGAGTCACCACACTTTAAAAAAACCGGCCCCCAATAGTTACTTAGGGGTATTTTAGTCTTTATTGATCAATTTAATTACTTATAATAACATATGTTACAAACTAGCTTATTAAAGTCACTATTCATAAAAACAAGGCACATAGAATTGAAATTTTTTATTTCCCATTGATATAGACTTCCAAATGTGATACTATATAGTACACATCTTAATTAAAGAGTAATGGTGGACATTTAGCCATTCAAAACTCATTTACAAGACAATTTTTCAAAAATGTGCTTTAAGACTCCTTAAAGCACATTTTGTGTTTTAACTTGTTTTCAAGCTTGGTTTTCTTTGGTAATTGGTTTAATATGTTCATTAGTATATAAATAAGGTCTTGGTAAGCTCATTAGGTCTCACCCAAGCTTAGAACACATTTTAGCCCTAATTGACTTTAAGGCATTTATTTGTGTTTTCTATGGTTTAAATTGTTTACTAATGTTTCTAAGACTCTTTTTATTCTTAATATACCATATTTAAATGTTTTAACAACATACTAAGGTTTGGGGTATTTCAATCTACCCCCCTTAAAAGAACTTTGTCCCCAAAGTTCATACTTCCACATATCCTAAATATAGAAACGGGAACACATATCAACATACTTCCATGACAACATTAACAACATCTCACATAACATCGGACACAAGTCCATACAACATAACATCGGACACAAGGTCCATACAACATCATTCAGACAAAGGTCTGTACATAACAACATAACATGACGATTATTTAAATACACGTCGTACACACATACCGAAACGGCTCTACCCCCCTTAAAAAGGGGTACGCCCCGTACCCTATACACATAAACACTAGAAGTAAACAATGACGGGTACTTCGCCTTCATCTTATCTTCCAGCTCCCAAGTGGCCTCCTCAACGTCCTGGTTGACCAAAGACCTTCACCAGTCTCACTGACTTATGGCGAGTGTCTCGAGTCTTAGTATCCAGAATCCGTACCGGAGTCTCCACTGATCGCATGGTCGGCTCTAGGTTAGCCTTTCAGCTGAGCACATGAGACGGATGAGACATATACTTCTTCAACTGGGACACATGAAATACATCATGTACCTTGCCCAGCTCGGCGGGTAGATCAAGTCTGTAAGCTACCGGGCCGATCCGCTCCGTCACAACATAAGGCCCCACATATTTTGGGCTCAACTTGCCTTTCTGGCCAAAACGAAACTCCCTTCATGGGGGATACTCTGAAAATACCTGATCGCCCACGGCGAACTCCAGGTCACGTCTGCGCACATCTGCGTACGACTTCTGTCTATCCTGACTGCCTTCATGTTAGCCGGATCTGGCGAACTTCTGCCTGAACTTGTTCCAGATACTCTGGTCCTATAATGACCGTCTCACTCGACTCATCCCGCATAATGGCGTGCGCATGGTCTACCGTACAAGCCTGGAAGGGAGACATCTTGATCGAAGCATGGTAACTGTTGTTGTAACTAAACTCGATCAGATGTAACTTATCAATCCAGCTGGTCTGAAAATCAAGTGCACATGCACGTAACATATCCTCAAGTGCTGGATGGTACGCTCACTCTGACCATCTGTCTGTGGGTGGAACGCTGTACTTAGCTTCAGCTCGGTACCAAGCGCTTCCCGTGGATTTCCAATACCTAGAGAGGAATCTGGTATCCCTGTCAGACACAATTGTTTTGGTACCCCATGATGTCTTACAATCTCTCTGTCGAAGAGTTCTGCTAGTTTTGCCACTTTCCAGGTGTCCTTCATCGGTATGAATCGAGCCACCTTGGTCAGTCGGTCAACAACAACCCAAATCATATTCAGACCTCCCCTTGTAGGCGGAAGCCACTACTAAGTCCATAGAAATGTCATGGAACTTCCACTCAGGCACTGGCATTGGCTGTACCATACCACCAGGCCGTCGGTGCTCAAACTTGACCTTCTGACAAGTGAGACACCTCAACACATATCATTTACATCCTTTTCATGCCAGTCCACCAAAAATAACGTTTCATACCCTTATACATCTTTGAAGCTCCGGGTGAATCGAAGTCGTAGAACAGTGGGATTCACTCAGTATGCGCTCCTTCAGCTCAGCGCTACTCCTCGGATACACAGTCGGCCATTAAGCCTAATCAGGTCATCATCGTGGATCGAAGTCGTACTTCTGACCCTCGAATGTGCCATCAATAAGCTTCTGCCTGATCTCCAACATATACTGATCCGTCATCTGAGCACTCCGCACCTCTTCAACCAAGCCAGTAAGAGACTAGCGAATGGAGAGAGTGTGCTCGGCGACTCAATGCGTCAGCTACCACATTTGCCTTACCCTCTTTGTACTGTAGATTAATGTCGTAGTCGTTTAGAAACTCAACCCACCTTCTTGCCTCATGTTCAACTCCTTCTGAGTGAACAAGTACTTTAAACTTTTGTGGTCAGAATAGATTGTCACACTTACCCCATACAAATAATGTCGCCATATCTTCAATGCGAAGACAATGGCACCCAGTTCTAGATCGTGGGTAGGGTAGTTCTCTTCATGCTTCTTCAGCTGTCGGGAGGCGTAAGCTACGACCTTCCCGTGTTGCATCAACACACAACCCATACCTCTGCCTGATGCGTCGCAATAGACCTCAAAACCATCTGGACCGTCTGGTATAGTCAGGACTGGTGCAGATGTCAGAGCATCCTCGAGACTCTGGAAAGAACTCTCACAGTCGACTGTCCACTCGAATGGTGCATCCTTTTTCATCAAGGAAGTCATCGGCTTCGAGACACTGGAGAAGTCCTTCACAAACCTATAATAACCTGCCAACCGAGGAAGCTCCTGATATCGGTAACTGTCTTCGGCCTAGGCCAGGTGCGCACTGCATCAATCTTTGCCGGATCAACAGCGATCCCGGCCTCAGAAATCACATGACCAAGAAAGGATACTTGGTTCAGCCAAAACTCACACTTTGAAAATTTAGCATACAACTGATTCCTCCTCAATGTTTGTAACACATTTCTCAGGTGGCTTTCGTGCTCACCTCTCGATTTCGAGTACACAAGAATATCGTCGATGAAGACTACCACTGACTTGTCCAACTGATCTTGGAACAACCGTAAACTCATAATGTCCATACCTTGTTCTAAATGCTGTCTTTTCAATATCACTGTCACGAATAGCAATCTGATGGTATCCGGATCGTAGATCTATCTTGGAGAATACTGATGCTCCCCTCAACTGGTCAAATAGGTCGTCGATGCGTGGTAAAGGGTAACGGTTCTTTACCGTAACTGCATTCAGTTCTCGATAGTCAATACACAGGCGGAGACTACCGTCCTTCTTCTTCACGAAGAGGACCGGCGCTCCCCATGGTGAAACGCTAGGGCGGATAAACCCCTTGTCGAGTAGGTCTCTCAGCTGCTCCTTGAGCTCTGTCATCTCTGCTGGAGCCATACGATAGGGCGCCTTCGCAATTGGTCCGGTGCCCGGAACCAATTCGATCTCAAACTCTACTTCCCGTGCTGGCGGCATGCCCGGCAGTTCCTTAGGAAATACATCAGGAAACTCCGACACTACCGGCACATCTGGGCTAAACTCTGGATCTCTCTCTATGTCCTGGACATAGCAGAGGTATACATCATTCCCTCGTCGTAGTTCACAATACATAGCCATGGTGGTGATGATCTGAGTCGAAGGCTCCCTGGGCCGCTGGCGGTAAGATATTGTAACCCCAGACGGACTCCGAAGAAGCAGTCGATACTCGGTACACAGGATTCTGCCCTTGTACCGCTCCAACCAGTTCATCCCAACAATCACATCAAAACCAAGTCCGTCGAACTCTATCAAGTCGATCGGAAATTCTTCACCTCTGATTCGCACAACAACATCTCGGTGGTAGCGGGTACACCTGATCCGCTCTTTCGACGGGAGAGTGACTAGGAAGTCCGGCATCTCATCACCGTCTAACCCCAGCCTCTTCGCAAAGGATAGCGAAATAAATGTATGTGAGGCTCCGGAGTCGAACAAGATCGAAGCGTCCACGCCATTGACTGGAAAGGTACCGGTGAGGATTGTGCCGCTCTTGCCGGCTTCTGCCTCATTGCAGACACTCAGTATACCTCCCGTTCCGAGAGCACAGCCTAATTCATTGGCAAACTAATAAGTATTGGGTAACAACACGGTTGATATACTTCAACAACTCCACTTTATTCATTAACACAATCTTCTTACAACACTTGTTGGTTTACACTGTTGACATAACTTAACACATATATAACATCCTTAATATACACTGGCTTAACACATTACATAATTATACAAGGCTTTAAAACTGTCTGAAGGTCAAATTCAAACGTCCGGGTTTCATGTGTGTGGCATTGATCACTGCCGACGGTGCGGTATTCAGTTTGATCTTCTTGATGCCATGGTATAGCATCCTCGATTGCCCACCCATGATTAGTACATCTCCTGATTTCAACTTATCTCTTTGCGAGGTCAGCACGCTTCTGCTCGCCATACACAAACACTGCGGTATCACCAATGGACCAAGACACCACGGGTACTCCCTTACTTAGAGACTCGGGTGACTCGTCCTTATCTTGGTGTAAACCTAATCGTCCACCTTTTTGGTAGAAGTTCACAATACACAAATCTGCTTTAACACTTGGAATTGAATCCGTTTCAACTTGCTGAGCAATTCCCACGGCGTGGTTAATGACCGCAAGGAACTCCTCAGGTATCTTTGGTACAATTGCTCCGTCTTCAGCTCGCACTTCTTGATATGTCTTGGTATAAGGATTCCAGTCCTTACCCATGCACATCATCTTCAATTTCATTCTTGATCCGCTCGGGTATTCGGGTGTGTAGAAACCTCCAGGTGTTGCTCCAAGTTCATTGCATCGTCTGATGATATGGATTTGTGCTTCCGGTGTCAGGTATCCATTTAAGAGTATCATACCTGGTTGGATGACCTGACATTGCTCCATTGGAAAGTCGGTGATGTTGATGGTGGTTTCTTCAGGGTTTGGTTTGGGTGGGATTGGATAACATATATTGAAGGTTCCTTTAAGTTTAGAGTTACCTAATTAGGTGACTTTCACATTATACTTTACTTCTTTACTCACATGATAATACACTTGGACTCACTAATACACATATGCATGAAATGCGGTATGCAATCACTTATTTCGTTCAACAATATAGGCGGTACCTGGTCTAGAAGAGGGCCCTGGCGCCTCTGACCGGTCCACCACATGCAGGGTGGCCTTGCTAGGTCCCGACCCCTTCCCCTTCTGGGAATCAGTGTTCCTCTGATCTGTGGGTGGCTGGTTAGCCGTCTTCGGGCCATCAATAGTCGCTGTGGCCTTACCCTTCCACTGCCCCTTGGGCTTGTTGACTCTACTGTTGGGGTTCCGGTAACACTCGTAGTCACGGTGACCCCATTTCTCGCAGTAACGACACTGCACATCGTTTCCCTTGCAGTCCTTGCTGGGGTGGTCTCCGTTACACCACTAACAGTAGTAGTGGCGCTCCGGTCCAGAACCCGTGCTAGCTGCTATCACAGTACACAATCAATACTTACTTCATAACTTAACAACATACACTTCAACTTGTCACACATGATTAAATAATTACCCTTAGGTGGGTAAGAGCGTAGGGGTTTCGCCGCGTAAGCATATGTGAGCTTCAGTGGCTCCTCAACTGTGGTGGTCTGGGCTTGGCCCTTGTCACCCTGGTGCTGACTCTTCTAGGCCTGGGGATAAGGCTTCTTCTTCTTCTTTCCTCCCCCGTACCCCTACGTACTCTGGCCCTCGCTCGTGGCCTTGCGCTTGTGCGCATTCTCCTCGTCCCTCAGACGGACAGTAATCTCTACCTTAGCAGCAGCATGATAGCACTCCTGAATTTAGGATGTCAGTCATGCCCCGCAAAACATACTCACAACTCACATTAATACTCACTTATGAATTACACTTATTCACATCACACTTCATTCAAATTACCTGCAAGGTAGTATACTCAGCTGGCCCCATCCCATAGCGAAGATGGTGGGTGAGACCGTTGTAGAAACGGGTTACCAGCACCCGGTTCGAGTATCCCAGGTCGGGTAACAGGTGGATAAGACCGGTGAATGCAGTGTAGTACTCATCAACCGACATCTTGTCCCCCTGCCTCAGACTATCCAGCTCCAGGCGCTTGGCCTCTTGAACATGCACAGGGTAATACTTGGCTCGCAGTAGAGCCGTGTACTCCCTCCAACCAAACTGAGGATCCGCCATCCGGTCCTATCTCACAAGCTTCCACCAACTCTGTGCCGAACCCTTCAGGTAGTAAGCGGCAAGACGGACCTTGGCCCCAGCAGGCACATCCAAGGTCTCGTAGGCGGTCTCCAACTCGGAGATGTACGCCTCCAGCTTACGTGGGTCGGTCTCCCCATGAAACGACGGGGGTCTCAAGTCTGCCAATGCCTTGACCCAGTTGGTCTCTCGTGGCGGTGGCGGTGGTGGTTGAACTTTGGGCTGTTGCCCCTGCTGAATTGCAGCTACAAGTTGTGGGACCATTTGGGCTACGGCGGCCGCTACAGCTTCGGCCATGGCTTGTGCCGTAGGGTTCTCTCCCTGGTTCCCAGTGTCACCAACACCGCTTCCGCGGCCTCGACCTCACGGTCTACCTGACATCTGAATTCACAAGAACATTATTAGCATTATGCTTACACACTTATCGGTTCCAACGGTTGTAACGTTTTCCCGACAACAAGGTATCTCCACACTTGGTTAGTGGTTAACCTTTCCATAACTGCTCACTTAGGTAACTGTAGTTAGGTTTCCTAACTCGGTATTTTCCTAAGCTCGGTATTCTAGTCATCAGAGCGATACTTCGCTCTGATACCACTTTTTGTAACACCCCTACATCGCACTTCACAACTAATTGAAATCGCAGCGGAAGTAAACAACTAAACATTAACTAAACGCTTCGGTGCTACAACGCCGTCAACCACCCACGTGGTTAACAAGGCAGAATAAATACAAGTGTACCGGTCTGATGATCAGACTCCCGAGCATAGAACTAAACCATAAATACATCACATACAATACCGAGTATTTAATTACATTCCTTTACTGTAAACTGCCAATATACCGCCACAGTAGTATCAACGGAATCAAAATATAATGCCACGGGAGCACAGACGCATCCCGGGCTCAACATCCAAAATAACCCAAAAGTACATCTGCAGCCTAGGACCTACAGCCACTCTGCTTCCTCGATCCTCATCCTGCAGTAAAATATGGAGCCCCCGAGGGTCAGCAACCCTTGGCTGGTATGGTTAACGCGCCATCGGCTACCGGGATACGCACAACTAATTGTCATGATAACATGGCATTCATTTTAAACATAACATAACATGTGGCATAGCATTATTATTGCATAGCACAACATCACATACACAGTGGATACTCTTTCCACAATAAAAAACCAAGAAGGTTAAATAACATAAGAGCCTAGAGAATGGTTCACTCTCATGTTAAGCTCGTTACACACACTCATTACCGTTATGTTATTCGAACGAGTAACTTAAGTCACAGATGGTTCGGATATAGTGACCCGAACACACCACACAAACACATGTTCCCACTAAACCGATCATAAGTCAGAATAGGTAAGCTTTGGAGGAAGCTAGCGGGAGATCGAACGCCAAATTAAGGAGGACAATCTTAACAACATAAGAGTCGAATCTGATTCAGATATCTACTCTTAACTTACATGCATGACCGGACAACCAGATTCCTCACTTCCCAGTTAGCACTTATTAGAAGTTCAACAGTGGAACTTAACAAACAATTCACAACAAGTGGTAAGTCATGTTAGACACACTCAAGGGAAATGAGTCACATCATAACATCACAATAATATGAACAACTGTAAACTCATTACATGATTAAGTCTTATAACGTCATAAACACACAGAAAAACAAACAACACACAAGCCGGTGTAAACCGGTAGGCAACAGACTACAAGAAAACCATACCTTGGTCCTTGCTTCGATTGATTTCCACCGTGGGTCACCCCTATACATGATTAATAATGTCGGTTAATTAATTACTTAACTTCAAATTTACTAAATGTTTAACTATGATTATATGACATGTTTAAATGCCCAACTTAACCTTGGTTACCTCCATTATACCCCCTAGGGTTAACTACAATTGCCACATTCCTTACTGTTTTTTTTTTAACATTTTGGTCTGTCCGACCCACCGTCCGACCCACCAACTGGGTCGGACCCTTCTAGAGACTCCCAGGTTTGAAAAACTTAAATTGTCTGACCCATGTCCGACCCAACCACCTGGGTTGGACCATTCCAGAGATTTTACCGTCCTTTGAACATACACGTCCGACCCATGTCCGACTCACTCGACTGGGTCGGACCATTCCAGAGTACTTACCGCCTTAAATACACGCACGTCCGACCCATGTCCGACCCAAGCCCTCTGGGTCGGACCGTTCCAGAAACCTTACTGGCGTCTAACAGAGGCTGTCCGACCCAAACCTGGTTCGGACCCCTGGGTCGGACGCCACCAAAACTTGCCCAAACATTGTCAAATCTTCACCAAACTTCTCCTAAAGCCTCCTAATGTTTCCTAACATCATTTGGTACACTTACACCCTCATACAACATCCATGAAACTCATTTTCTATCTCCTTAAACACTTACTCATTTCATACCGAAATTCCTAACACTTATGATATTCTCCGTAGATTTCTAAGTGGTGTTCCATACCTATGATAACCACTATGCCAATAATGTTTCCTCACCACTACAACATCATCTCCCAAGCATCTTTTCTTCCTAAACAACTCCTTGAACATCTTTACAAGTTTATAGCTTCCCATGCAACAAATCACTTCATCCCTTTTTCACTAACAATACACAAGTCCTAAATACAATCTCACCATGAATCTTGAAATGTCCTAAAGCATTCTTTTGCATTATAAATCCTCTAGAACATTGCCTAAGCCCTTTTTACATCTTTAAACACCATAATGCATGTTTCTTCCACTAGTTGAACACCTAACCATCCTAAACATTTCCTAACTTACCAACTCATTTAAAACCCTTAGAACTTCTTGTTTATTACCTAAATTTTGACATGAACTCTCCTAGAACATTACTAAACCAAGACACATTGTCTTCACCATCAAACAACCAAGAACACTAAAATCCATCAAACTCATTCTTATACACAAACTTCACACATTTAGCACTACATCACAATATAGTGCATAATTTAAATTGCATGGCACTTAGGCCCTTAAAATGCATAAATCATAAACACTGAATTTCCCACATTATATTTGCCTTTGACCTGCAAATACACTCAACAACACATATGTCTTTTACTAAGCCTTTGAGAACATTTTACTAAGTCATTCACCATTGGCTCCTTAGATCATTTTAATAAGCAACATAAGCTCATTTCTCCTAAGACTTTAAACCACATTAGGTTAGCACATTTACCTTTTTTCCTCACAACTTCTTTCTTGTTTCCTTGTCTAAACCGGCAAGGCTTTTGATTGTTTGTTAACTTCTAAACATTATACAAACAATATAATGAGTATTCAAGCTTTAAGCTTCATCTCATTGTAAACCCTAGATTATACATTGTTTTAAAAACATTAAGATAGTTGTTTTACCTTGGTATTTGAAGAAAGTTTGAATATCTATCAAGAGAGGACTCCACCTAGTCCTTGAAAGGTTGGAATGAAGCTAGAACAAAGCAATATAATGAGCACCATTAATGGTGATTCTCGGTCAAGATAAAAACATGGAAGAAACATCATTTTTCTTTGAGATTCCTTACCTAGAAGCAAAGGAGATCAATAATATGTAGAAATATAAGCTCAAGCTCCTTCAATGGTGGAACTCCATGGCACCGAAATGGTGGTCTTGAATTTTTGAGAAGATAGGAATGAAGAGCTTGATGAGAGGAAGAGAATGGTGGTGTTTGTTTTTGATTTGGTTAAGTGAGCTAGGAATTACAAGTGGTCAAAGATGGAGTTTTGGTGTGTACTATTGCAAACCGTGAATGGAGAATGGAGAAGAAGTAGAACAGAGCTTGGAGGCGTTTGAAATGAAGAAGGAAGGGAGAAATGAAGACAAGTTTTGCTTTTAGAAGATATTTGTAGTTATTAAAGCAAATAGTAACTTAAGTAGTCATCTTTATTTACTTAACAAGTTAACAAGAGTGGTGAGTCACCACACTTAAAAAAAACCGGCCCCCAATAGTTACTTAGGGGTATTTTTGTCTTTATTGATCAATTTAATTACTTATAATAACATATGTTACAAACTAGCTTATTAAAGTCACTATTCATAAAAACAAGGCACATAGAAGTGAAATTTTTGATTTCCCATTGATATAGACTTCCAAATGTGATACTAGTACACATGTTAATTAAAGAGTAATGGTGGACATTTAGCCATTCAAAACTCATTTACAAGACAATTTTTCAAAAATGTGCTTTAAGACTCCTTAAAGCACATTTTGTGTTTTAACTTGTTTTCAAGCTTTTTTTTCTTTGGTAATTGGTTTAATATGTTCATTAGTATATAAATAAGGTCTTGGTAAGCTCATTAGGTCTCACCCAAGCTTATTCCAAGCTTAGAACACATTTTAGCCCTAATTGACTTTAAGGCATTTATTTGTGTTTTCTATGGTTTTAATTGTTTACTAATGTTTCTAAGACTCTTTTTAGTATTAATATACCATATTTAAATGTTTAAACAACATACTAAGGTTTGGGGTATTTCAGTGTCGTTGGTACAATTGTTGGAACCAACAATTGCCCCCAGTATTTTTTCTTAAGGCAACCTGAGTTTTTTAGGATTTGTGGCGATCGGTTGGAACGATCGATTGCCCCCAGTATTTTCTTTGATTAATTGCGCAAAACAAGTCTCATCCTCACAAGGTCAAGGTTTATCGTGATGTGGTGCTTTCTATCCTACACCCACAGTGTTCAAAGCTTGTATTCATGCTCTCCTTTTGGACAGAACATCTCAACCATTGAATTTGACATTTGTTAGACTTACGCGTTCAACCTGTTACTTTCACGTGATTGGATACACAACTACCAAGTCGGAAGTCTTTTGAGCTTATAACGTGGCTATGGGGTGTGATGAATGACAACAGGATAATGGAGGAATGTTTAGGATATGTGGAGCTATAAGGGTGACCAAAGCTGCAACTTGCGCCTTCTTTCGGACTTGCCTTCTTTGTCTTGAAGTTGTTTGGCTACTTTGTGATGACTTCGCTTATGAGCTTGGAACTTGGGACTTTTGAGTTGTTCCTTGCACCTTCTCTCCTTTTTTCCAATTTTGGATCTCTTTGAGGTTTTTCAGGTTTGCCTTTCTTTGAATCTCTTTTCCTTCGGGGTTCTTGTGTTTCCCGGTTTTGAACTTTGAGAGCTGTTTTTGATGTTAGCTCATTTGGATCCTGTGTCACTTTGGGACCATTTGTGGACCATTCTGTCATGCTGGCAGCAGTTTTGCTTCTTTGGACTTGTGAAGTTGTTGTTCGGGAGTCGGGCTCCTTGCTTCCTTTGGTCACCAGGTCAGTTATTCATCATTGGCTCGCTTGTTTATGGAGTTCATAGTGTTGTAAAAGAGGATGTATACGAAAAGCTCAGCGGGGATGCCTAGGGTGCAATGTCAGGGTTTACAAGCTTTTAGTTGTGTGGTGCTGTACCTAGGTGCCTCGTCATCCCTAATAGTTGTGTATCCGTTCTTTGTTACTTTTCATAGGTTTAAGCGTAAATTTACAAATTATCTCCTTCGGTTGGAGTCATGCCGTTTACCCTACCTTTGAACGTGATCTTTCCGGAGTCATGTAAAAATGACACGCTCTTTCACTCTTGGTTTTACCGCTCAAGGCACTCTCGCGAAATGTACACTCAGAGACTTTCTTGCACGTTTAAACAAAATAAACATTATCGTTCCTTGACTCAGATTGCCCCCAATATTGTTGTGGGGTTTCTTGACAAGCCCTTTGAATGCCTAAGTTATTTATGGAGGGTGATTGCATGTGTGATGGTAAATGATGGTAGTGAGTGGTGATGAGGTGATTGCTGAATGATTCATCTTTTTTGTTCTTTAGGTGGCTGATAAGTGTCTAAATGAGCATGTTTTATGGGTGTATTTCATATATTATATCAGCACTTTTCTTGCTCATTTCTCACTTATCGTATGGTTTTCCTCTAGTTTATGTTTTATTGATTATCTCATAAATTTATTGGTTAAACATGAGGAAAACCAAGCTAGGAGCAAAGTAGATAAAGAGACGAACGCGTAGGCGCAAACGGCTCGAAAAACGGAGTCCAAACGAAGAATGTAGAGCCGGTCAAAATTTGCGCAAGAAAACGAGTCAAATAAACTCGTCCGTGTCTTGTCCGCATAACAAAGGCCGGACGTGGGTAAGTCTGTCCGTGTCTTGTCCGGGTAACAAAGGGCGGACAGAACTAAAATATGTCCGTGGCACGTCCGTGCTTATTTGGCCGGACAGAAGCAAGAAAATGAAGGCGTCCGTGCTTATTTGGCCGGACAAGGGCCGGACAAGGGGCGGACAAGAGATAGAAGAAGAAACCGTGCCGCGTCCGTGGATTAAAGGCCGGACAAAGGCCGGACAGAGACATGACCGTGGTCTGTCCGCGGAGAAAAGGGCGGACACAACACAGATGTCCGAGGATTTATCCAAGGACGCATGTAAATGCAACGCAGATCTAGAAATTAACGCGACTAGTTTCCTTCGCCGACTGGTTTTCTTCACCGACTGTCTTCCCCAAGTTGCTTATTCCTTTGCGGCGCCTGCAGACTTATCCATCTACTCCATTTATCATATCAGGCGCCTGCCTTAAAATCCTCACGCGTTGTCGCAGCCTGTCTTCTTCCTCCTCTATTCTTCTATAAAACCCACGCTGCTTCTGCTCAAATAATCCATCCCTTCCTGAATCTAAATTAGACCACAGTTTATCATCGTTCCACACCTACGATCCATTCCATCCTCTTATCTCCCACTTCTCCATTTTATTTTTATTCTTCATTCCACCACACAGCAGAAGCACGATAAGAAGAAGAGAAGAAAAGGAGCTGGAGCAGAAGCGAGTCGCACTCCCGTCTCTTCCAGCAGTCTCCAACAAAATGGCTATCTTTGCTTTCTTTTTATTTCTGTTAATGTCTGAGTGAATTTTATTCGTATCCTAGGATGGGGTTTGATCCTAATATTACTTAAATAAATATTTATCACCTGTTCCACTTGTTAAACTTGTTTTAATTCCTTTCAGCAAATATTGTTAAATGCTTAGCGTGACAAACTACTGCATTTATTTGGTAACTATCAACATATGATTTTGAGATAGTCAAGGTACCACAAAGGAATAAACCTTGGAATTAACACTCCGGATTGAGCAGGAAAATACTGAGGCTATTACTAAGAGTTCGTAACTGACAATTATTAACTCTAATAGACAATAAATAATTAGGACAGGATTATAAAATTGTTTAAGTAATTTAGGAAATTCCCCCACTATCCTAGGATACCTTTTTCCATCCATTTACTTTATTTTACTATGTTTATTATTTCTGTACTGATCCAAATCAAGCTAGCCTCCGGCTAAACCCCAATTTACATTTTATGCACTTTTATTTATCTTTTTTGTACATTTACTAACTTGATAATTAATTAGATAGTTGCGAAGTATCTGTGGATACGACCTTGTTGTACTACAAAGATTGGGTACACTGCCCATAGTTAGCAAGATAGTTTAACTACTATTTTGCCCAACAAGTTTTTATGGATGTTCATTTCCGTCACGGCTCTTACCATAAGCCTCAACAACAAGAGGATGATTTTTACATCTTCCAATTTGAGGAAGCAAAGCCAATCACACCTGGTCTCCTGTTAGAACTACGCTACCGGCAGTACCTCCTCAAACATCAGGTTTTGTGGAGTATTCATTTTCCTATTATATTTGCCGAAGTAACGTTTTCTTTTGATCCAGGTGGTTTGCTTTTAATTACTGCCAACTTCGTTATCCTGGCAGAGCTGTTGTCTACTTATATTTTAGATCCAAGATAACGAAGCAGGCGTCTGGCCAAAGACGTTAAAGAAGGGTAGCTTCCCGGGAGGCAACCTGGATGAACTTTTCTTTTATATGCTTTTATGCTCTTTTTAATTTTCAAGTTCTCTTTAAATTTTGTTTTTGCTAACTCTTAACCCCGTTTATAGTATGGTTGCTTCTAGTGTCTTATGCAGGTACAACTTCATGTCCACACCGCAACCAAGCTACGCTACTTGAGGTTGAAGCTCAAGTGTGGGGGAACTCCTAAAACGCAAGCAAAAATAATCTCAGGGGAGTACCAGTTTCTTTAATTATGCTTGTATTTAAATAAAATCTGTAGAGGAGCGTTTATGTGCTTAAATGATTATTTGTGAACTCTGTGTTCTCTCTATTTTATCTACTTACCGAAAAGGTCTTCTGAACCCTTCCCTTGTTTTTCTGGTGAACAATGAGGACATTGTTCAATTTAAGTGTGGGGGAGTGTGCCCTTTTCAGTGACATTTTATGCTTAAATGCTTAATCTCTCTGCTTATCTTGCGTTTGTCCAAAATTTAAATAATGAACCCTTTATATGTGGGTTGTTCTCTTTAAGAATAAATACTGTTATGAATTGTGGGATAAATGGTATAAATGGTACAAAAATTTTAAAATTTTGATTGCTTTTGAGGAGCATTTTTATGCGGTGTGACCAAATGATCTGCAATGGTCGGATTTTTATCGCTCAAGGGTTCTTTCTGTCTTCTCTCTTAGGGATTGCTAATGGGTGCTTCTCTGTCAAAAAAATAATAAATAAGGGACTTGCGAGACACCATAGGTAACCAACAAAGAGAGTTGAGTGTTCTTAAAAATAAAAGCTTGATGCTTACATATTATCTTCTCATCTCTTATGCAAAAGTGAAACAAATGCATAAATCTATTTTTCCTTTTGTATTCTCCTCAATACCCATTCTTGAGAGAAGTTGGCCATGGTAAAAGTTCTCAAAGTCACCTTAACTAAGAAGCATCGAAGTACTCTGGATCATACCCCGAAACTCTAATTTTTATTTTTACCCTGAGCACACCTATGCCACCAGCAGTTGATGGATCACACTCCTCGAAAAGTTTAAAGATCATGTACTATACACCTGTTTATCCTACCCTTCATAATAATATTTGTTAATATTGAGCATTCCCTACGTGCTTGGGTATATGGTTTTGCTTGAGGACAAGCAAAAGGTAAGTGTGGGGGTGTGATAAGTGTCTAAATGAGCATGTTTTATGGGTGTGTTTCGTATATTATATCAGCACTTTTCTTGCTCATTTCTCACTTATCGTATGTTTTTCCTCTAGTTTATGTTTTATTGATTATCTCACAAATTTATTGGTTAAACATGAGGAAAACCAAGCTAAGAGCAAAGTAGATAAAGAGACAAACGCGTAGGCGCAAACGGCTCGAAAAACGGAGTCCAAACGAAGAATGTAGAGCCGGTCAAAGTTTGCGTAAGAAAACGAGTCAAATAAACTCGTCCGTGTCTTGTCCGCATAACAAAGGCCGGACGTGGGTAAGTCTGTCCGTGTCTTGTCGGGGTAACAAAGGGCGGACAGAACTAAAATATGTTCGTGGCACGTCCGTGCTTATTTGGCCGGACAGAAGCAAGAAAATGAAGGCGTCCGTGCTTATTTGGCCGGACAAGGGCCGGACAAGGGGCGGACAAGAGATAGAAGAAGAAACCGTGCCGCGTCCGTGGATTAAAGGCCGGACAAAGGCCGGACAGAGACATGACCGTGGTCTGTCCGCGGAGAAAAGGGCGGACACAACACAGATGTCCGAGGATTTATCCAAGGACAGAAACAAGGACACGTGTAAATGCAACGCAGATCCATAAATTAACGCGACTAGTTTCCTTCGCTGACTGGTTTTCTTCGCTGACTGGTTTTCTTTGCCGACTGTCTTCCCCAAGTTGCTTCTTCCTTTGCGGCGCCTGCAGACATATCCATTTACTCCATTTATCATATCAGGCGCCTGCCTTAAAATCCTCACGCGTTGTCGCAGCCTGTCTTCTTCCTCCTCCATTCTTCTATAAAACCCACGCTGCTTCTGCTCAAATAATCCATCCCTTCCTGAATCCAAATTAGACCACAGTTTATCATCGTTCCACACCTACGATCCATTCCATCCTCTTATCTCCCACTTCTCCATTTTATTTTTATTCTTCATTCCACCACACAGCAGAAGCACGATAAGAAGAAGAGAAGAAAAGGAGCTGGAGCAGAAGCGAGTCGCACTCCCGTCTCTTCCAGCAGTCTCCAACAAAATGGCTATCTTTGCTTTCTTTTTATTTCTGTTAATGTCTGAGTGAATTTTATTCGTATCCTAGGATGGGGTTTGATCCTTATATTACTTAAATAAATATTTATCACCTGTTCCACTTGTTAAACTTGTTTTAATTCCTTTCAGCAAATATTGTTAAATGCTTAGCGTGACAAACTACTGCATTTATTTGGTAACTATCAACATATGATTTTGAGATAGTCAAGGTACCACAAAGGAATAAACCTTGGACTTTACACTCCGGATTGAGCAGGAAAATACTGAGGCTATTACTAAGAGTTCGTAACTGCCAATTATTAACTCTAATAGACAATAAATAATTAGGACAGGATTATAAAATTGTTTAAGTAATTTAGGAAATTCCCCCACTATCCTAGGATACCTTTTTCCATCCATTTACTTTATTTTACTATGTTTATTATTTCTGTACTGATCCAAATCAAGCTTGCCTCCAGCTAAACCCCAATTTACATTTTATGCACTTTTATTTATCTTTTTTGTACATTTACTAACTTGATAATTAATTAGATAGTTGCGAAGTCTCTGTGGATACGACCTTGTTGTACTACAAAGATTGGGTACACTGCCCATAGTTAGCAAGATAGTTTAACTACTATTTTGCCCAACAGTGGCAGCAGTTTTGTTTTTATGTGTCTGATGAAATTGTAGAAATGATGGAATAATGTGATATGTGTGGTGGCTGTAATGGAGGTGGCGAGTGTATGGATGGGAAGGTGGTTTTGTACAGGGGGTTTCGTGAAAAGCAAAGGTTTTTTCTTCATGTTTGCGGACATGCTTCATGAGTGAGAGTTTTCCTTCTTTTTTCTCTCTTTTCTTTTTTTTGGGCACATGGATGAATGTATAAACATTAAAACATGAGAAAAGAAAGAACTTTATTGATAACCAAAAGAAGTAACAATGACATTGAGTACCAACTAAATGGAAAAGATAACTAAGCTAACTATAGTGAGAAAGAAGCTATGTAAAACAACTGAAGGAAAATAACAATGACTCCTAATGACCTCAAAGCGAAAAGTAAATGACTAACTACTCCTAAACTATGATCTAATTCTTTAAGGAACATCCAATCAGGCATCGCTTCCTCCTCTGCCGCTCTTACCGTATCCTGTAAACATGGGGAACATGAGCACATGAGTAAAGATGATAGTTCAATTGCTGAAATGAAAGACGAGTCCATTATGCACCAAGTCCTTGACAACCAGATTCGCGCCGGAGATAAGGTCTGGATTCCTTGAGATCCTTGCCAAGGCCTTACCCCTCTTGATAACCATTTCTGCTCCATGATAACCTTCCCTGACCACAATTTTACGTTTCTGAAGAAATTTGGTCGGACTGCTCTGGGTACAACATTGACCCTGTTCAAATGGGACCCTATGGAACCCGTCCTCTTCAACCATGCGAACAGGCAACTTCTTTTGATGTGGTTCACCTTTAATGACATGAACCTTCCCGTCCCTTTTGAACTTCAAACATTGATGCACCGTAGAAGGGACGGCCTTCAAATCTTGGAGGAAATCCCGTCCTAGAATCAGATTAAAAGAATGGGGAATTTACATAACCAAAAACTTTACTGGATGAATAACCGTCCCAAACTTGAGCGGAAGATCCAGTAGGCCGAAGACATGTCTTGGGTTGTCATCATACCCTCGTAATACTATTTGGCAAGACTCAAACTTGTCATAACCCATACCTTCTACCACTTTCAGAGGACAGATGCTGACGTTTGCTCCTGTGTCAATGAGGACCTTTGACGCCTTGAAGGCCCCGCACCAAACAGTTATATACAGTGCTTTTCCCGAGTGCTCAGAGATCTCACCATCGTGAAAACTGATTTCCTCTTCCTACTTTTGCCAAAGAGCTGCGACCATCCTTTCCGGGGCTAAACTTTCCTCTGGTCCACCTAAATGTTTGGCAATGGCCCGCCGGTGCTCTGGTGAAATTGTAAGCAAAGACCAGATTACCATGGGGATGGTTGTTGCCTTTAGCTTCTGAAGCAGTTCTCGTTCACCTGGAACTTATACAGCTACCGGGGGAGACAGCATTGGCTTCTCCCCTTGCGACGGGCTTTCGGGGGATCCATAGTGTTTGCCCGACCTGGTAATGTGAGCATTTCCAGGGACAAAGCTAACCGTGGACGTGGGATTCCGTCCTGCCCCTTGTGCCGGCTTTTTGTCATCCCAGAAAATAGTAAAGGCATCACATTGAACTTTGGATTCTGAAGCCTCTAGGTCATCCAAACGCTGATACCCCTGATCAATGAGGTCTTGGATTCGATGTCTCAGCGCTTTGCAATCATCAGTATCATGTCCCGCTAGCTGATGGTACCTACAAAATTGACTGATCCTACTCCCCTTTCGCGTTTCTCCAAGGCAAGGAATGAGTGGTCGTATGAGCCCTTCGTCCTGCAGTTCCTCAAAGGCCTGGCTTAAAGGACAACCAATGGGTGTAAATTCCCTTTTGGCTTTACGGGGAAGCTCCGGTGCTGGGGTTGCAATCTGAATTTTTCCTTCTTGGGCCAATGACAAAATCTTAGTCCTTAAATTGCAAAAATCATCTGTGGAGTGGCCTGTGAGTAGGTGGAAACGACATAACTGCTCGGGATATGCCACTAGATGCCGCCCGCGAAACCGCGGGGCTTTGAGTTGGACTAACCTCCGCCCTAGAAGCACTCTCAGAATCTAACTCTGCGGCTGCTGTAGATCTATGATAGGCACCTGTACGGCCTGCTCTCGTCGCGGTTCTTAGTTCTCCGGTGGCTTGACCTCGTCCTCGTTGGGGGCCAGACCTAGAGGGATGACTTCTCCGAGAGCATGAATGAGAGCCCTTGCTTCCCTTGCAGCCGACACAAACCCTGAGCTTAACTCCTCCAGGGCACTCCTGTGGATAAATTCTAACTCAACCAGTTTCCCTATCAAATCCACAAGCTCAACGAGCTGAGTGCTTCAATCGTTAACTCCAGATGACATCCTAGCTGCAAGGGGTGCTGCCTGTTTTGAGCAAAAAAGATAAGTCAGCATTGCGAGAGTGAAGCTAGGACTAAACTTAGGAATACGGGCCGAGAGTCAGTGCGCTTGAATTGAATGCCTGCAATGAATGCTGGACTCTAAAATTTTGGAAGGGTTCGCTCTGGACTAGAATTTTGGGTTGCAAGATACGTCAGCCTTACGAGTGTGCATTCCATTTTGCATTACGAGAACCGGGCTTGTAACCTCAACAAGAATCATCCTAAAGGATTTTTTGGGGTGATTGAAGTATTTGGACCATTGAAAACCCTTTGAATGTTTTATTTGGACTAGAAGAGATTGAAGGACTGATACAGATATTGGGCCTGAGGCCAAGGAAAAACATATACACAGAAGTCTTGCATAGAGAGTTAATGCAAATGTCCTCACGAGATGACTCAGTCCAATGGGTACAGATCGATCCGGAGAGGTGCTTGGGGCATGGGCCCAGGTCACCACAAAGGAATAGGGCTTACACGCTATTCTCTTTGGGCTTCCCCACTTTTTTCACATCACCTGAAGGTGTGCGTCTACGGTCGGGTCTTTGGCTGACCAAACAATGGGCTAGGTAAGGGTACTGCCAGGAAAATGCTTGGGGCTAAAGCCCAGGTATTAAGGGGGTGTGGTTAGATGACACCCTCCTCTTTTCCCCCACTTATTCACATCACCTAAAAGGTGTGAGTCCCTGACAGGGGACCCTCAAACGGGTCCCGGGGTGAAATCGGTTTGCGTGGACCCTCGCTCTCATATGATGCAAGGGTGCAAAAATTTAAATTGAGCACAAAAGTAAACAAACAATATAATAAAGCCATAAATAAAGATTTTTGAGTTAAGCCCTCTTTTTTAAAATTAAACAAGTTAAAAATAAGAAGTTATCCCCAGCAGAGTCGCCAGTCTGTGAGCCTTGATTTTAAACCCTATCCTATGTTGATTAAAGCTGATTAGAATCTAACCGGGTTTTAGGTCCACTTATAACCTAAGATTAATAACTATGTCATATAACAATAATTATTAAAACCTAAGCTAGCTCACTGGAACCTATTATGAGTCGCCACCTAATTTTAACCTAGAGTAAATTAGGAAAGGTAGAGTTCGGGTTTGGGGGCTTGGTATTCGACTTATTTAGGGTTCAAATTACTTTCATTACCCTTCCTAGGTCGTTTTTCCTCTACTTGGTTTATTTACGGCTTACTACAAAGTCGTTTTTAACCTAAGTGCGTGCTTATGTTTTTTTTATTTTTTAGCGTTTTTTGACAGAAAATTAAAGTGAAATTAAAAGCTACCTAAACTAGGGTTTCGGAGGCAGAATTAGGTCAAATTTTAATTACATCCGTTGTCACGGACCAAATGTCCGAGACCACAGACCCCAATTGAATTAAATGATTTTGAAAACAGAACTAAAATAAAAACTCAAACTTGAAAGGTCCGGGGCCACGGACAGGGTGTCCGTGGGCCCGGACATGTATTGACAGAAACCCTAAAATTTGAAAAAATTGAAAAATATGAAATCCTGCCACCGTTTGTGGGTGTCTGTGGTCACGGACAACCAGTCCATGGTCCCGGACAATGCGTCCGAGGTCACGGACAACCCACGGACAGTGGGTTTTCGATGGTTCCCAACGGTGTTTTGAGCTCAAATTTTATGGGTGTGTAGCCTGAAAGATGTACAAGACGTTAGTGATTGAAAGTTTTCAATTTGACTACGAATTAAAGACGAAACTTACTGAACAAGTAATTGGACATAAGCTTAAACAAACAGCAACTCAGAAGCTATGAAAGGTTAGTTTGCATTCAAAATTTAACAGAAGACCAATGAAGTCGTAGGGAATCAAAAGGAGGAGGTTCCAACCTATTTTACCTTCTGTATGAATAAGATTCTTCACACCGGGAATCTTTCGGTGCTCCGTTGAAGCCGTTCCCGAATTGGATTCGAACTGAGCTTTTGGCCCTTGAGAATTGGTGCTGTTCTTCACGTTTTTGTGGGGGGTTTGAAGGTGTTTTGATGATTGTGGATGTGATGGGAATTGAAAAACATGTTTCGGTGTTGATTTTGGTGAGATTTCAGTATTGTTTTGGTGCTTGAAGGTGCAAAAACGTGGGAGGCTGGCTATGGAGAAGTGTTTTGACTGCCTAGGGTTTCTAAGAGCTTGTGAGATTCTGCTTTTATCAAAAGACCTATCCCTTTAGATAGACTTTCTTAAAGATAAAGAAAATCTACACTAGTACAGAAATGGTCTATCGCAGCGCCCTTACCGCAGCGGTTGTAAAAACAACCGCTGAGATAGGCCGTTTTTAAAAATCCCGCAAACCTATCTCAGCGGTTGTTACTTACAACCGCTACGGTAGGGTCATTTTAAAAAAAAAACTCTATCGCAGCGGTTCCTACTAAGAACCGCTGAGATAGGTCTTTTTTACAGACCTATCTCAGCGGTTCTTAGTAGGAACCGCTGCGATAGGGTCTTTTATTTTCCCCCAAATCGAGTCCACTTCGTCTTCTCCTCTTCATTCTCTTCTGTAATCTCGCGAGAACGAAGGACGACGGCGATTTCTCGACGGCGATTCCGCAGCTCGACGCCTGCGTTTGCTCCACCACCGTCACCTCCTTCTTCCTCGTCGTGCCACCGTTTTTCGCCGCCGTCGCCGTCGCAAGTCGTTCCTCCAGGAGGTCGCAGGCGTCGATCGTGACTGCTGCGGGAACCCTAGGTTCGAATTCCGATTTCTAACTTCGTAATATGTTAATTATTGTCTTGTTGATTGAATAACTAGCTGTAATATAGTTATTGATTGTTAGTTTATTTGTGTGTGCATAATTTGAATATAGATAGATTATTGAACAAGTATAAATAGTTGTGCATATAAGGTGTTCGATAAAATGCCGAGTTGATATTTTTGTTGTTTGTGCCCTCTGCATACAACCCAAAGTTGTAAAAAACGGTACGGGAGTTTAGTACGGGTCATTTGAAGTATGCGATACGGAAGTACGGATACGATAAAACGGGTTAATGATACGGATGATAAATTTAATTATATAAATATAGAACTAGAATTATAAACATGACTATGAAACTATGAAAGATATTAAAAATAAAAATTGCAAATCAATATACAAATAAGGCATATAAACATCTACTATATAAAATACTTAGTTCAAGTATTATACCATTTTATAATTTATAATTTTTTTCCACACTATAAGTTTTAACTTTTCATTATATAGATCCAATAAACAAGTTTGTAATTCAAAACAAGTTTTAATAGATTTATGTATAATAAATTTTTTTACTAAACTATAGATCTAAACGTTATATGTTGAATTCATTACATAATGACTACATGATACCAATATCATAAACCATATAAGTCGTTTGTTGACATAAAAAAGTTTGAATTCATATGTATATATGTTGTTGACTATTATAATTTTACATAATTCCTGGAAAAAAATAGACTATTAATTAAAAAATCCTGTAAAAATCTAGCTTAATATGTTCTTTTAAACAATTTTGATACGACTAATTCGGTGCTGAAATCAAAGTAATACTGGTATACTGTATTACTTTTTTCCGCAAAGAGCCTTGAAAAAAATTACAACCTTTATAAGAGAAAGAGAGCGTGGGAAGTAAGAAAAATGTAACAAAAAAATGTTAACTCAAATAAAACAGAGGCGATATACTGCAACACAGCACACTAACAGTACAAATAAATAAATAGAGCTGAAACAGATGTTAATTAAACGCCTTTAAACTGCGAGCAGCTTGTACGGTATTAAATAACTCATATATAACAAATTTATAACTTAAATTCATATAAATTGAAATGGTAAATAAACTACTATGAAAGAAAAGAATAACTACAAATCATTTGTTCTTAATTCTCAAACTATTTAAAAAATTAACTTCAAGTTTCACATTAATAAAGTGGTAAGATCTATAACTTTATAACATCTATGTTCTCCCATTACATTGCAGTATATACGTGCTTAATATGATAATGCTTATAGTAATGTGTTTCTTGCTCCCCCTAATATTATTACCTTGCTTCACCGCTGTCTGCAGTAATTGGGGCGGTCTCTATGTCTCTTTCTTCCTCATTGCTTCTGTTGTGCAGCATGAGCTGAAAGGTAACATCTTCATCTATTTTTTTCTCTTTTTTATTTTCTTAATATGATAATGCTTATAATAATGGATTTCTTGCCCCCACTAATATTATTTCCTTGCTTCCTCGCTGTCTGCAGTAATTGGGGTGGTCTCTACTTCTTCTTCCTCATTTCTTCTGCTGTGGAGTAAGAGTGAAAAGGTAACATCTTCATCTATCTTTTCTCTTTGTTTGTTTAATTAATTATTGCGAAAAAGTGGCTGTGGTTAATATTGAGTGATTGTGAATAAGGATGGTTGCTGTTAATTGTTGAATTTATTTGTCGTGGTAAATAAGATGTTGGTGAATGCTTAATGATAAGCATGAGATTAACACGATTACGCAAAGGTCATGCCGAATTTTTTCTAGAATCGTATTAGTCTTATTATTAATTTTATTTGTTATTTGTGTATAACAATCTTTACTTTTCTTTGTCAGGTCTTCTGATTCTGCTATTGGATTTGTACCAGTACTTTCCCAGCCCATCACCAAAGCAGTCTCCTAGCTTCCCCCTCTATACAACTGATAAGTGTAAAATATATATACGTTTAATGGTTTATTTGATTTAATATTCATAATGAATTGGCTTATATTTTACACTTATCTTATGATTTTTATAATATTTATATTTAGATGAGAGCTGATATATTGTATGTGTCAAATGCAGGAAATATATAATTCACATTCTTTTCCTTTAATCATCACATCATCATCTATCATGACTTGCAGCAACGTGATTTCATCTCATTGTGGGCTACACGTCAAGCCATGCACATTGTTAGAAAGTGGACGTTGGATTGCATGAAATTTGTGGGTTGTATCGAAAGCGTGAGAAATCAAAGGCTGGGCTCAGAATTTTGAAGAAAAGGAAGAATAAAATTGATGAAAAAAGAAGATAAAAATAATCCTTATTTTATCTTTTACTGCAAAGATAAAATATCGAAGCAGCATATATACACGGAGATCATTCTTTTTTCTTGAGACACACGCCCTAGGAGGCTTATGCCTCATTTACACAAATTCAACATCATCACCACCGTTCCTATTCTTTTTGCCACCACCACCGTCACACCACCATCAACCATCATCATCATCCCATCTCCACACCATCACGCCACACACCACCACCATAACACCAGACCACCCACACCATTACACCACCACTTCCACATATTATTTTTGTTACATTTCAATGTCTTTCTCTTTTATTTTTGTTATTTTTATATTTATATTTGAGTAGTTAGATTAGCTCCCCGGATTGGGGTAACAAACTAGATCTTTATATTTATTTTGTAATCTCTTTACTAATTCATTAATGCAGTAGTTTAATTCCAGTTCTTCATGCGCTTTAATTCTCTGATCAATTATTAAAGTAATATTTGTAGTTTTCTAATCAACACGCGAGAGCTGAGATAGATAACAAGACATAGGAATTAAACCTGATTAACGACTAGAAGCGTGATCCCGCCTATAGGTTAATCGGTCTCAAATAGGAGCTGTTCTTTATGCGATTAGTTGTGTCCGTATTAGAGCATTAGTCTGCTGCTAGTTCTAGCAACTGATTAGGATTCGTTAGACTTAGCCGTTGACGAATTAATTATAGTTCCTGAGTTTATTGCAGAATTAGGGAAGAGTTTATTAAAGATTAGAAAGTGAAGGTTTGCAGAACAATCCGGGGTGCTTCCTTTTATTTAGAGTTTTACTCTTTATTTATTTGTTTAGTTTATTTTACTGTTTTATTATTTATGTTAGTTTGTTGAGTCTTTCTTTTATTAAACTAGCAAACCTGAAAAGGTGATGTTTCCCGTTTTCTTAGTTTAATTTAGTTTCTCAGTTAGATTAATAATTTGTCAGTTAATTGAACGAGGTCCTGAGATCGACAACCCCACTCCACTATTCCGCAAAACGGTAGGTACACTGCCTAGGTAGAGATAGTAACATATTTCTGCTCAACAAGTTTTTGGCGCTGTTGCCGGGGACCTCTAACACGGTTAATTGATATTTTTATTTATCTGATTGAGACTTTTTTTTCAGTTTACTTTCGTTCTTTTTATCTTCCTGTTATTTTTATTTCTATTTTGTTTAGCCCTACGTCGAATTGAAATCGATTAGTTAGATCTATTTTGTTTAGTTTGTTTTGCTTTAGGTATCATATCCATTGCACGATTTTTTTTTTATTCATTATTTTTCTTTTTGATTTTGATTTTTACTTTTTACTCATTATACAAATTTCCCGTTTGAATTCGGTCAGTAGTACTAGTACGCTAGTTAGGTATTAGATTTCTTTTAGTACGTAGGTTTTAGTTTTTTTTCCCTTTGTATCGTTACTTTAGGTCAGATTTGATTTTGGTATACAAGTTTTTTATATTTCGTGTTTCTTCTCCTTTTTTTTTTCTATCTCGGTTGATTTCCATTTTTTTTTTCGGATTCATGACCTCAGCAATTTTCAGTTAAACCCTAACGAATACAAATTTTTTGCCTTTGAATTCGATTCTGTTAACTCCCGAGATTTGTTTTCGTATTCAGGTTATTTTATTTCTGAATTAGTTGAATCTTTACAAGTTAGTTACGTAGTTTTGTTTTGACTTTGGCTACGTGCTTTTTGGTATTGAATTTGAATTAGTCTAGTTTACGTTTTCCTTTAAGTTTTAGCCTTGGTCTTTATTTACGTTAGTTTAGGCTAGTTCGTTTTGTTTTTATGCTTATAGATTTACTTTTTCTTTTTCATTAGTTATTTTGGCTGGGATTAGTGGGTTTTGTTTGTTATTTTATTTTCGTTTTTAATTTTGTTAAGTATTCTGTTTCTATTTTATTCTCGTTTTATTACTTTGTTATTTATTTTAGCCATTCTCTTGTTATTTATATTTTCTTTCTCTTTGTTATCTTGTTTAGTTAATTTCGTTTTTGGTTTCCTTTCTATTTTTAGTTCTATTTTACTTTTTATTTTTGTTTTTGTTTTTGTAGACTAGTTACCGAGAATGGAGAGCAGTTACGATGCAGAGACGAGATTGATGGTGGAACAAGCTTTACAGCGTAAGCGGGAAGCAGTACTTGCTTTTCAAAGACTGATTGGATATTCAACCACCACCACAATCTGATTGAGAACTTTACTGGTGGGAAAGTCCTCCGTCTGTTGAGCAGAATATCTTGCCTGAGCCTAACCCCGAGCCGGTAGAAGTACCAGTAGTGGATGATTTCATAGAGAATGAAGAAATTGATGTAACTACCGCAGTTGTCTATGAGCAGGATTGCACGATTGAGCCTCACCAACCGGAAGAGGATATTTATATTCTCAAATCTGAGGAGAAAGCGCCACCACCAATTGATCTGCAATTTCAACCTTGCCTCCACGAGCCTCAACAAAAGGAGGGGGACGTTTATGTCCTTGAATTTGAGGAAGAAGAGCCATTCACACCTTGTCTTCTGACTGAGCAGTGTTACCGGCAGTATCTCCTCAAACATCAGGTTTTGTGGAGTATTCATTTTCCTATTTTATCTGCCAAAGTAACGTTTTGTTTTGATCCAGGTGGTTTGATTTTAATTACTGCCTACTTCGTTTTCCTGGCAAAGTTGTTGTCTACTTTTATTTTTGATCCAGGATAACGAAGCGGGAGTCTAGCCAAAGACTATAAAGACGGGCAGCTAACTAGGAGGCAACCCAGTTGTTAATTTTTTATTTTATTTTTGTTTTGGTAGTTTTATTTACTGCATTAATTTATTTCCTAGGTTTATTTTGTTTTTATTCAGAGGTGGCAGTGGTGCTTGTGTTATTAATGCAACGCTTTTCAGCGTTTTTGTGGTGGTTTTTCTTAAGTGAGTGGAGGTGAACTTTTATTATGGTGTTTGATGTACCCCAAGGCTGGACACTTGCTTGAACGTAAGTGTGAGAAACGACATTACCCCATTGTTCGAGTCTAAGTGTGAGGAAGGGAACCTTCCTCAATCTACGAAGGGGGGTTTCAGTTTCTCCTTATTTTTTTAATGTTTATGTTCATCCTATCATGACTTTTATGCTTAAAGTTTATTTTATGTCAGTCCATGGTCCAGAATGAAATTCTTCATGAGTCTGGCATATTTTGAAAGGTCTTTTCTTGATTTTTATTTTTGAACAATGAGGACATTGCTCCTCCTAAGTGTGAGGAAGTAGAGACCTTTCCCTGAAAATATGCCAGTTGCGCTTAAACGCCACACTTGTTTTTTTATTGTCTTCTTGCTTTGAGAGAATCACTTCTCTGAGTGCTTATAATTGTTGAATTCTTGGGTGAAAATATTTGTGGAAGTTTGAAGTTGAGCCAGGTGACAACCTCAAGAATTCTCTTGCTTAAAGCTATTTGTCTAACCTAACTTGTTTTTATTCAAACTAATTCCGTTTTCACTGAAATTTGGTGGATTAGTTGATTGTGTAAACTGAATTAGTTTAGTTTGGAATTTTGGAAATGATGTGAAAGTTTGGAATGAAAGGATAAGACAAGGTACTCCACTGATCAGAAATTTTCCTAACAAAATCAGGCCTCGTCTATCCGCTTATTAAGTCCTAGGGGTGCCTTAACACCTATCTACCTAAGGTCTCGGGATCTGGGATAGTTGGCCCAACGCCGTTACAAGGATAGAGAGAAAAGTCTGGGTTACGGAATAACTCTGTAATTCACAATAATTCGTTTGTTTTGTATATATTTCTTGAAGAAGAATGTTTTTACATGCGAAAGAAAAGTTAATTGCAGTTTAATTTTTTTGTTTCTGATCATGAGTATGTGGTGTTGAAAGGTATCACGGAATAAGGTGTTACTTCACACCCCTTGTCATCCAAAGGGTAGAGGAAAGAAATTGGTGGAAGATCCCAAGCTAATCTGTATTTAGTTTATGCAATCAAACTTCTCCATGCTTTTACATAACTGTTCTTTTTCACTGTTTACGAAAACTTACAGCTGAGAGCAGGATTATTCTTTTGATTGCCATTTTGCTGGATTTCCTTTTGCACTTGTTTGATCCTGAGGTTCGATGTTACGACCTTAGAGAAGGTCTTATTCTTTATTTGCTTGAGGACAAGCAAAAGTTAAGTGTGAGGAAGTTTGATAAGTGTAAAATATATATACGTTTAATGGTTTATTTGATTTAATATTCATAATGAATTGGCTTATATTTTACACTTATCTTATGATTTTTATAATATTTATATTTAGATGAGAGCTGATATATTGTATGTGTCAAATGCAGGAAATATATAATTCACATTCTTTTCCTTTAATCATCACATCATCATCTATCATGACTTGCAGCAACGTGATTTCATCTCATTGTGGGCTACACGTCAAGCCATGCACATTGTTAGAAAGTGGACGTTGGATTGCATGAAATTTGTGGGCTGTATCGAAAGCGTGAGAAATCAAAGGCTGGGCTCAGAATTTTGAAGAAAAGGAAGAATAAAATTGATGAAAAAAGAAGATAAAAATAATCCTTATTTTATCTTTTACTGCAAAGATAAAATATCGAAGCAGCATATATACACGGAGATCATTCTTTTTTCTTGAGACACACGCCCCAAAGGAGGCTTATGCCTCATTTACACAAATTCAACATCATCACCACCGTTCCTATTCTTTTTGCCACCACCACCGTCACACCACCATCAACCATCATCATCATCCCATCTCCACACCATCACGCCACACACCACCACCATAACACCAGACCACCCACACCATTACACCACCACTTCCACATATTATTTTTGTTACATTTCAATGTCTTTCTCTTTTATTTTTGTTATTTTTATATTTATGTTTGAGTAGTTAGATTAGCTCCCCGGATTGGGGTAACAAACTGGATCTTTATATTTATTTTGTAATCTCTTTACTAATTCATTAATGCAGTAGTTTAATTCCAGTTCTTCATGCGCTTTAATTCTCTGATCAATTATTAAAGTAATATTTGTAGTTTTCTAATCAACACGCGAGAGCTGAGATAGATAACAAGACATAGGAATTAAACCTGATTAACGACTAGAAGCGTGATCCCGCCTATAGGTTAATCGGTCTCAAATAGGAGCTGTTCTTTATGCGATTAGTTGTGTCCGGATTAGAGCATTAGTCTGCTGCTAGTTCTAGCAACTGATTGGGATTCGTTAGACTTAGCCGTTGACGAATTAATTATAGTTCCTGAGTTTATTGCAGAATTAGGGAAGAGTTTATTAATAGATTAGAAAGTGAAGGTTTGCAGAACAATCCGGGGTGCTTCCTTTTATTTAGAGTTTTACTCTTTATTTATTTGTTTAGTTTATTTTACTGTTTTATTATTTTATGTTAGTTTGTTGAGTCTTTCTTTTTATTAAACTAGCAAACCTGAAAAGGTGACGTTTCCCGTTTTCTTAGTTTAATTTAGTTTCTCGGTTAGATTAATAATTTGTCAGTTAATTGAACGAGGTCCCTGAGATCGACAACCCCACTCAATTCACTATTCCGCAAAACGATAGGTACACTGCCTAGGTAGAGATAGTAACATATTTCTGCTAACAACAACCTTAAAACAAGTAAGTAATTAAACTTTATTTTTTGTTTTAATAATGCAATGATTTGTTGAAGTTAAATTAAATGTGTTAGAATTGTTAGAATCAGGCTAGATTAGTTACGTTGGAACGTTAGAGTACTTAGGCTACGTTAGTTTGGTTGGAACCATAGAGTAGTGCTGAGTTTGGTTGCAACCGTACATCCAGTAGAAACATGCTCCATATACAAATGCAGACGAAACTGAAAGACAAATCAATCTTAAACTTGTTTTGTTTTCACATATAGAATGGAGCGTGACTGGATGTACGGTGATTCAGGGGATCACTACTTTGATGAGAAGCTGAAAGAGTTTCTCAAAGCGGCAGTGCAACACAAGGACAGAACAAAGGCGGACAATATTTCATGTCCTTGTGTTGACTGTGGGGTCGTAAGGAAATATGAAGACATTGAGGAAATTAGATTTCATCTTAAGTCCCGTGGATTCATGCCACATTACAGAAGATGGAATTTTCATGGAGAAACTGTTGCAGCTAGTGCTTCAACATCATCAAGTGCTCATGATCCACGTTACGCAAGTACCGCCCACACCTTCAATACCATCAATGAGTCGGTACCGTTAAGTGATTCAGGATTCGATGACAGTGAGACCACTCACCATGATGAGCAAATGGATGAAATGTTAGAAAATGTTGCGGACTTTTGTCGATAAGCCGGAAGAGTCAAAGATTGTTGGACGCATCAAAGACACCTTTGTACCCTTCGTGCGTTAAATACACAAAATTGACTGTGTACTTAATTTGTTCAACTTAAAGGGGAAATATGGAGTTGGTGACAAGTGTTTCACGTCATTTCTAGAGCTGATACATGATATGCTTCCTGATGAGAATGGTCTTCCTACATCCACCTACGAGGCAAAGAAATGGATGTGTCCAATGGGAGTTGAATATAAAAAGATTCATGCTTGCCCAAATAACTGTGTGCTTTATAGGGGTGAATACGAACATCTAGACAAGTGTCCTAAATGTTTGTTGTCCCGGTACAAGGACAAGGATGAGGATTCCTCCTTTCAGAAAAAAAATCGTCCAGTGAAATTATTGTGGTACTTGCCGATAATTCCTAGATTCAAACGGTTGTTTGCCAACCCGAAAGATGCGAAGAACTTACGATGGCACGCGGATGGTAGAAAAATTGATGAAAAATTAAGACATCCTGCAGACGGACCTCAGTGGAGAAATATCAACAGAAAATTCAAACATCATTTTGGGGATGAGGATAGGAATCTGAGACTTGGATTGTGTACCGATGGGATGAACCCGTATGGCACGTTGAGCAGTCAGCACAGCACTTGGCCGGTGCTACTAGTGATCTACAATTTACCGTCATGGTTGTGCATGAAACGAAAATACATTATGTTATCACTCCTAATTTCTGGTCCAAAGCAACCTGGTCATAACATTGACGTATATCTTGCACCACTGATCGACGATCTGAACTTGTTGTGGAATGAAGGGACAGTGGTATATGATGCTCATGCGAAAGAAAATTTCACACTGAAGGCGATGTTGTTCTGTACTGTTAACGACTTTCCTGCCTATGGGAACTTGTCAGGATACTCGGTGAAAGGATTCAAAGCGTGTCCGGTATGTGAGGATGACACATGTTCAGATCGTCTGAAGCACTGCGGCAAAAATGTTTTATGTGTCATCGACGGTTTCTTCCAGTAGACCATCCTTACCGTTCGAGAAAGCGAAAGCTGTTCAACAATGAGCCCGAGACTCGTGTGGCTCGTCTGCCTTTGAATTCAGAGGAAGTGTATGCAAAGGTAAAAGACATTGAAAATGTCTTTGGAAACACATCCAAGCCGCCGAAGAACATTTGGAAAAAACGTTCCATTTTTTGGGATCTACCGTATTGGCGGCATCTGCCTGTTCGACATTGTTTGGATATCATGCACATTGTGAAGAACGTCGGTGAGGCAGTGTGTGGTACTTTGCTCAACATACCCGGCAAGACGAAAGACGGATTGAAGGTGAGGAGAGATATGCAAGAGTTGCGCATACGGAAAGAACTACACCCAATAGAGGATGAGAAGCGAACATATCTACCTCCTGCGTGTTATACCCTCTCTAAGAGTGAAAAATTAAGTTTTTGCAAGTGTTTGCACACATTGAAGGTACCATCTGGGTACTCTTCAAACTGGAAGAACCTAGTTTCTATGAAGGATTTGAAACTGTTAGGCATGAAATCTCATGATTATCATGTGTTAATGTTGCATCTTCTTCCAGTTGCAATACGAGGGATATTACCAGAAAATGTCAGAAATGCTCTAACTCGATTATGTTTCTTCTTCAACGCTGTCTGCTGCAAGGCAATTGACTCAGACACCCTCGATGATCTGCAACATGAAATTGTTGTGACAATATGCCAGCTTGAGATTTATTTCCCACCATCTTTCTTCGACATAATGGTGCATTTAGTAGTGCATATTGTCCGAGAGATCAAATATTGTGGTCCGGTCTACTTACGTTACATGTATCCTTTCGAACGATATATGGGGATTCTGAAGGGTAGAATGAAAAACAGATATAGACCGGAAGGCAGTATCATCGAAGCAACAGTGACTGAGGAAGTCACAGAATTCGTGACAAGTTATTTGAACGATGCAGAGTCAATTGGTATTCCCAAACCACGTCACCATGGTAGATTTAGGGTAAAGGAGTTATTGGCAAAAAGGTTGTTCATATCTCTCGTGATCTTATTAATCAGGCACATTTGTTTGTACTACAACACCTTGAGGTTGTTGAACCCTACTTCGATATTCACATTGCTGAGTTGAGTCGACAAAACCCTACCAAAAACCGTATCTGGCTTAAAAAAGAACAAAATCGAGTATTCGTCCAATGGTTTAAGGAATATGTGTTGAGCAAGCTTCATAGAACCCCGAAGATGTCAGTGAAGAAATCAGATGTCTAGCTGTTGGTTCTGGAACAGATTTGTATCGTTTGAAGGGTATGACATTAATGGATGCACATACTACACTGCACGCCAAGATGCTAAATCAATACATCCGAACAGTGGGGTAAAAATTGAAGCATCGGTGACTGAATATGGTCTAGGTAACCAGGTTCAACCAATGAGCAGTAGTAGTTGGTATTATGGTGTGATAGAGGACATATGGGAACTAAACTATCACATTGATTCGTTTCTATTGTTCCGGTGCAATTGGGTGGACAACCGACATGGACTCCAAAATGATAAAGGACTTATTTGGTTGATCTTTCACGTGTTACAACTAATAAGGAAGATCAGTTTGTGTTGGGTAAAGACTGTGAACAGGTGTTTTATGTTGAAGACCCAAAAGCTAGTAGATGGTATGTTGTTCTTCCAGGGAGAAGACCGGTTTTGTTTGAGGATGAAAACAACGACGATGATGATAATGAGATGATAGATGAAACAGTATCGTTGCATACAGGGTTGCATGATTCAACTGATGATTTACAAAATGATGATGTTCAGACCATCTACACTCGATCAGACCATAATGAGGGGGTTTGGGTAGAAAACAGATCATGATATATGTTACTATGTCTAGGTAACACCATTGGTTGAAATTACATTATATAATTCGTATTATTGTTGTTACAATGTTATCAGAATTAATTATTTGTTTATTTTGCAATTATACATCGTTCCATGAATATTGATCTAATGTGTGTGTTTTTTCCTCAGTGGATGATGATCCTATTGATGATCCTATAGGACAGCTGCTCCGACTGGGAAAGTAGACCGGCAAAACGCACCACACGAGGTGGTAAAAAGAAATCAAAGAAAGCAGATAGAGACCACCCCACAGCAGACGAGACAGCTGGGCCTTCACAGGAAGACAAGAGATACAAGTTGCTCCTCCGCCTCTCAAGAAACCCAAAAAACGAGGGGCAACCCGTGGGCTGAAAGCAAATAGAGGCCCCCGAAAGCCTTTGGAGTTCAATGAGTTTAATCAGCCCACGGGTACTGGAAAAATGATTTCACTGCTCTAGCTAGGCATTTGGTGAGTACATATTTCAATATAAACCACCATTGGAAGCAAGTGCCTCAGGCGTTGAAGGAGCAGATATTTGAACGTCTCAAGGTATTTGTTACACGTAATAGTTGTTTTAAGATTTATATAGTTACTTTTACACTAATCCATTTTTTTGCATATAGGACCGATTCAGTATAGATCCTTCTATGAAGGATGATGTGATGAAGGGGATTACCACACAGTTAAAGACTTCAGATCTTGCTCACGAGGCAGTACATTTACTGTGAGGAGCCCGCAGAGATAGAGGAGGCAGAAGGTGAAGATGTGGATGATCGGAGACCACCGTGGCAAAAATATGATGGTATTACTGAAGAGCAGTGGAATGAGTTTGTTGCGAAGCGTTTGACCCCTGAGTTCAAGGTGAGTTTCACACTAGTTGTGTTCTTTTGTATGATAAATGTTTAAAGTGTCCTTAGAGTTCATTTGGTTAATTCGTCTTTTTCATATATTATTTGCATAATTTGTCTTTCATACATATATGTAGGCTATACGTGAGAAACAACAACAAAATGCAAAAAAAAATCGTTACCCCCATCACATGGGGAGTACAAGTATTGCTCACGTGTGCCGCAGTGGGAGAAAGAGGGGTTGTTGCCAGCTGGCTCGAATGTCAGCGAACGAAGGATGAAGGTTTGGGACTTAAGTCGACGGAAGAAACCTTCAAATCCGGCGGCACCTGCTGAGTATGATGACGCCACGAGAGAAGTCATCAACCAAATGGTAAGTGATTTTTAGTTTAAAAAATGTTTATTATATTTATAGAGTAACAATAGCAGTTAAATAAACCGAAGTATCCTTATTGACTTATTAAACTCCATAACAGGAAGAGTTAAGCTCCCAGATCCCAAAGGGCACTGGCAGCCCGTTAGGCAGGATGATCCACTTTCCCGCGCTCTCGGGAAGAAGGATCATCCGGGTCGTGCAGTAGGCTTTGGTGGTCATGTCGGTATACACCAAGCCTTCGGTAATCCTGGGTCCAGACACAGTGTTGGAGGGAGCATTACATATGAGGAGCACTTACGCCAGAATGCGGAGCTCGAGCAGCGACTACGAAATGAATTTCAGCAGTCAATCGCTCAAGCTATGGAGATGATGTGATCTGAGAGGATGAGTCAGGAGGTTTCTAGACCGCTAGATCAGGCACAAGCATCAGAGCCCGCAGCAGTGCCTCCCAGTAGTGTTCACTCCGTCAACCCATTTCCATATTCATCTCTCAAGGTTAGAACAACATGTTAACTACAAATACAAAAAAAAACAAATTATACACTTGTTTATGTGCATCTAAAATCTAATTTTGAAAATTTAGCAACCGATGACTGCACATTGTTCCAAGTGATTGGCGTTGACGAAGTTGAAGTAGGGTGGGGAAAAACTTTTCAAGTCTTCTGCTGGAGACACCGTGAGGAATGCAGCGCTCCGAGAGTACCATGCCGGGTGCTTGTTGAAGGTTACGCGCCTGCTTACGCGGATTGTCAGATACCGGTGCCCAGTGCAGACATATCCACCCTTCGTCAAGCTGAATCCATGACAGTACAGGGCCCTGTAGATTGATTAAGCTTGGGGAGCAGTAGGTAACCCCATGAAAAAACTTATTCTTTAACATATCCTAGAGTAGAAACATATACTTATTAAATTAATATATTAGGAACACATTCAATCAAATTCTTGATAAGGCAAAAGGAAAGAGAGTTGTTGTTGCACCAGCTAATCCTTCGATGGCATCCGCGACTAGAGTTGTGATGAGATCGAATTTGCTACAACCGGCGGTTTTGAATGTCTTACCCCCCAAGCTGAAACTGTTGCACTCCACACTGTTGATGATGCCGCCAGCAAGAGATTCGGTTACAATGGAACCAAGACCGGATCTTTTTACTATGCAGGCGCTCAGAGTTTTGAAATCTATCTTACTGATTTTGTGGAGTTGTTCACGAAGGATTGGTTGAGTGCGTCGATCTCAAATCGGCTTGCATGTGAGTAATTAGCATACCTTGTACACATTTTACTCTGTATATTTGAAAATTAAATTCATAATATTGGTTTCTTTATATTGTGCAGGTTTGTTGATGACAAGGGGTCCAAGTACATGAGAATAGTAGTTTCGGGTTCTTATGCCCTGACTACTGTTCTGAAGCTAATATGGGATCTGACCCCAAGCTTTGGTCCAGTATTTGTCGACTGTGATACATGCGTGCAGTTGCTGATAAATCTTACATAATGCTGCCTCTTCATCAAGGGTAAGAATTTTATCTAATGTTAAGTTAGTTTAAAATTATGATATTTGTTATGTAATTGATTGAATTAAGTTCTGCTTGTATTGTAATCTATGAACAGCTGACACTGGTCTTTGCTTTCTATGTCTAAAAAAGCCCAAGAGTCCTGCAGCTTGACTAGCATCTCGGCATCCCAAGAGGCCAGTTATATATAACATGTTGATGAGGTGATGAATTGTAAAACCCCTATAATAATAAAACAACAGCGGAAAATAAACTAAAGGTGCTACAGACCATCGGGCTCCAAACACCCGGTACCAACCTCACCAATTACAACCATTACAATTAACTAAGTCACGGTCTGAACTTCGAGAAAACTTAACATAAACATAACAAAAAAAATACATTCACTCTCCATAAACCTAGTCCCATCCCATTCACTCATGCTCTTCGTGGCCACCTGTAAATCAATTTGTACCTGCAAGATGAAACCAAGCAGCCCACCCCGGGAGGGGTGAGTCAGTTCCGTGGAATGGAACTGGTACAATTCTCCAAAACAATCTTTAAAACATAACTCCTCAAAATAAACAGTAACTTGAATTTAAACACTTGAAAGTAAAACAGAGATAATCACTTCAAAACAATAAATTTAAAGAGAAAAGAAAACAGACAAAGATAGAGGTAGAGAACTTCCAAAACAAGTCATCCATTAAGTAGTCACACCACATAGTTAGTAAGCATCCATTGTTGATGTTAGAACCAATTCCCGTTCGGAGTATAAGACCCAGATAGTCACGAAGGACTAGGAATATAAGATAGATCCAAGAACCAATAACTCAAGAGTGGAATAATTCAATTGGGAGAGATGGCCCCCACCGCCAGATATCAATGTCCTATGGACGAGGGATATACAGCCCCCTGCTGTCAGATTTAAATGTCCTGGTGGACGAGGGATATACAGCCCCTGCTGTCAAATATAAATGCCCCTATGGGCGAGGGATATACAGCCCCCTGCTGTCAAATATAATGCCCCTATGGGCGAGGGATATACAGCCCCCTGCTGTTACCATTGAAGACGCGCGCACGTCGAAACCTCCAGAACCAGCTCATGGATGAAACGATATCCAGAGTCAAAAAAAGATTTCCAAGATTGACCTTTTCCAAATTCCCACCAGATCACTAACTACCCAGAGCAATACCAAAACTCAGTCCTACAGAGTGCAGAAGCGTAAACCCTAAGTAGTCAATGTCTAATGGAACAACCAAATAGAAGGAACCAATACCCAGAGATTTTCGCATCCAAGGCTCATTACCCACTCACAAGCTGAGTTAGTCACACAACCAATTCCTTTTAGAAATTCCTCTTTAAGTCAGTTAGCGTTTTCCAAAACATTCCACAAGTCATCACAAAAGATCGGAGTACGAGAAATCGTACAAAACATTCCATAGAGTCCCAAAACACAACAAGTTGAGTACGAGAAATCGTACAAAACATTCCATAAGTTCCAAAACACAACAAGTTAAGTACGAGAAATCGTACCTGGGTAACGCTGTAGCAGTTCTAATCAACTTGCGCAAACAATCAACAGTACTCTGAAGACTATTAAAGTAATCTATCATCAACCACTGTAGCCTATGTCGCTTAAAAAACTCCTTACTCTTATTTCAAAGTCTCAATTATCCTTAAGCCCTCACTTAAATGTTATGTATAATCTTTGTGTTATCTAAGAACGTTGTATTAAGCCCAAGGTGGTAAGATCAAGGAATGTATTCGATCAACATTTGCTAATTGTCCACTCCTATCCACTTTATTCATACTTAACCACAATCCTCACATTCAAGACTTTTGAGACCTATCATCATAAATGTGTTTACATTATATCATAACCTAATTGAGTTACTAACTCATTTATCTTATCTTTAGTCCAGAAAGCCTTTTATTACATCCAGCTAATAATCTTGACATAAGATGTTAAATACTTTTCATCTTGAAACAAACTATATATAGTTAACTTAGACTATCGAACTCTTACATTTAGTATTCACAAGGTACATTATTTGCTTAATTATTACCTAATAATAAGGTGTTTAAATTAACCTTTTAGGTATCCTACTTACCTTTAATCTCCTAAATATTTATTTTTACACCATTCTATAGACTATGTATAATCCTTTTGTAAAACTTCAATAAACTTAAGCCTTAAATACGTTTAATTGTTTCACAAAACCTAAGGTTTCAAAGGAATATAACTAATAAATTAATTCCTTATTGTATTTAGGATGGACAATATATCTACATAGAGTAGTATTTATCAAAGAATTAAATCTGGTCGTAAGCGAAATTGTTAATTATATGAAAATTCTCATATTTATATTCAAATAACTATCATTATTTCCCATTACCGTAAAGTAGATCAATATAATATCTTATGTAACCTAGTTTTATCTAATAAAGGTTCAAAGGTTTTAAGTATCAAATTCCTATTTATAAACCTTCTATAAATTCTAACTACTAAATACCTCACTTAATTGTAAACTCACATCCTAAGTATTGGTAATAAATGTTATAAATGTATTTCATATGGCTTATCTAACGCCAGGAAACTTAAGGATTATTATTAGATAAATTTCCAAATCATAGTTAATATAGTTTTATATCATAACCCTTTAAATGATTTTATCTTAAAACATTAAGGTATATTCCAATACCTTAAATGTTAAGAAAATGATTAAATCTAGACTTACTAATCCACCTCACATTTAGATGTAAAAGTTTTATTTATTTATTATTGTTTATATATTAAGAACATTTAGATGTAAAAGTATTACATTTATTCATTAATTATATAGTAAGTTCTATTTGTGTAAAATCTAATTACAAATATTCCTAAGTCCCAACTTATTAATACCTAACCAAATTATAGATTTACATTATGGTCTTTGACAAACAATATTACGCATGTATTCTAATATGGTTTTATATAAATCTTAGAAATCCAAGATAACTCTTTAAGCTCAATTTCATAACCACAATTCAATACTAGCTCATATAATATTCTTTTAATAGTTATTATGTTTAGTTTAACTTACTAATTCCTTCGTATTATATTCCTATAAGGTATCAATTTTATTATGTTAAATGTGTATATATTTATATATACTAGGATTTGTTCAAAACATTATTTATGTAGTTTATTGTATTTAATTATGTTTAATAACTTTTAGGCATAACTACAACCGACCTAAGGTTTATTAAATAAAGTGTTTCCTTTGTTTTTTTAATATATATATAAGTGTACCCGTACTAGAAATCAACTAAGACATTCCCTATGTAACTTATCATATTTAAACTATCTTATTAATACAACCTTAAACTGTATTCCAAGAATGTTTCGTTAAGTATTTCTTTTACCATATCATAGGATACTAGCTCTTATAACATTTAGTTATTATAAGTGTTAATTTAATTAGTTCCTTGTTTTACTCTAAGTTACTACTTAATTCCCTTTTTATAAACGCGTAAAAATATATATATTTATTCCTTAGTTTAATTAAAAATATTAACCCCCATAATATAGTAAATAAAATGTAGGATAATTAAATTCCTTAATTTATATAAGTTTCTACTTAGTAAGTATCTATACATATATGTAAATAATTTCACTTCTCTTAAAAGCCAATGCCAAAACATTTATAAACTTACTGTTATAAAATGTTAATTTAATTTCCCTTATTTTTCCCCAGCTTAAAAGTTAATTAACAAACCATACTTTAATTTTTGGTTACATTAAAAACCTTATATTATAGGTTATTCTTATGAAAAACTCATAAACACAATTTTTAAAACCTTTTACCATTGCCCGAAAATTCCCAAATTTAATATACAGTAACTATAACATTTTAGACATATTATAAAATTTTTATTTCATAAAAATATCTTTTTAATTTATCCAAATAATTCCAGAAAACCCGTAACTTGCAAAAATCATAACTTATGTTTAAAAACTCCAAAACCATATTAATTTACATCAAAATAAACTAGATTTAATAAGGAATCTATGGTTAAAATTTCAAGTCAAAATACATTCGAGAAGGTATTTAAATTAACACAACAAGTTAGGGTTATTTACTGGAATTTATAAAAACTTAATCTGAAACGTTTTAATCTCGGCCGTCCGTTTCTTTTAACTACGATCGGACGGCCCTAAACTTCTGAGTTCTTCAGCGAATTCTTGAACAGCCCCGAGTACTAAATCGCGATTTTCTCACAATCTACAGAACGAAATCGAGTGATTCTTGTTTCTATGATCGATTTCCCCAATTATAATGCAGTATTCAACCAATTCGATTCTGGGTTCGAAAGTTAGGTTTATTTTCGGTTTCGAATTTTAATCTTTCAAATTCACTCAATCTATTGTGTAATTGATGCAATTGAAACATGGTTTTGGCCGATAATGTAATATAGATTAGCAAGGTAGAAGGAATTTGAAGAAAACTTACCGGAATTGTGCGAATTGAGTGAATTCGAATTCGAAAATCTGGAAAAGTTCGAACTTGAGTGTTTCGAGGAGCTCACTTTGCAGATCTATAAGTTAAGTTCCAGATCGAATTAGAATACGTATAAGGGCTTAATCGAAAGAGGAAACTTAGATCTACATATTTATAACAAGAACTAATCCTAACTCGCAACACACAGAAAGAAATCGAAGCTAGAAGTTGCGAGTTTACCTTACGTTTTCTGGAAAGAAAACTGTGATTTTATGCTGTGATGATTCAAAACTTTAGACACCTCTCTCTTCCAAACGTTGGGAATTGGCTTTGGTCATCAACATGAAAGTTGTAGAAGGATTAGAGCTCTTTACAACGAGCTAAATAACACGAAATTTGGATGAGAAACGAAGAAGTTATGGCTAGTCGAAGTTACCTGGTTCGAAGGGAAAAACTGAAAACTGCAGTTACGGTTTTGCAGGGTGGCAACTTTGGCTCGAATTTCCGGTTGATTTAGAACGAGTTAGGGTTTGTGTGAGTTATGGTTGTTTAAAGGAAATGTAGGAGAAGGCAACAAAGAAGAAGGCACTCAAAAATTCCATAAGATGAGAAAGTTATGAAGGCCACAAGATAGGGCAAAATCGGTTCCGAAAATCGTGGAGATAGAATCTATCTAAGTGTTGGCGCGTGTGAGCTTGACACGTGGCAGATTTTAAAATTTTGGCTCTAAACTTCATTCTATCATAACTTTGGCTAGGATGATCCGTTTTTGACGTTCTTTTTATCGATATTCATGGTTTTCCATAACCTATTTATTGGCATAGGTTTCATAGCCTGGTTTGACCATTCTCAAAAAGTCAACTCTAGCAAGGCTTAATAAGCTTTAAGGTTTCTAGAATTTTATATTGACTTTTATGTTTCAAAACAATGTTCCAACACTTCCTAAAATATTTATAATATAATTGGAGTGTTTAGAAATTTTCCCAAGATTTATTGACTTATAAATCTTATTATTAAATTCATAATACTATATAATAATATATAATAATTAGGGTTAAATAGGAGAAAACCCCTAAATAAATTTCACAATTCCATATAATAACTTAATATTCATAATTCCATATAATAATTTAATACTTAATAGTATTATTAAAGGTTTAATAAAAGAAATCCCCTAAATTAATTTAAATTAATTTAGGGGTATTTCAGTATATCCCCCTTAAAAGAAACTTCGCCTCGAAGTTTAAAAATCAACTAATAGGCACTCACACCGCTTCGGGTGTGCTGAGACAATAATAATTCCAATGAAATTCCATACCAAACCAATCCTTTATTTCCATCCATCTCCATAACAACATTCCACTCAAGACCACTCAAACTCAAAACGAACCAAGATATACCAAGACATAGCATGATGAAAATCAACAGTCACATACTGTGTCATATTGAAAAATCCAAGCACATACAAACACCTCTCATTCTGCTAATACTGTTCTCCCTTTACTAATAATGCAACGAGGCATAATCCGGATGAGATAACGAAGGAGGAGTATGCCAGCATATCCCCCTTAAAAGAGCTAAGGTACGCCCTCGTACCGCTACTAACGGCACATTCAAAGAATTCAACACCTTATTAACCAGCTTTGTTGTGAATTTACTGCACCGTTGATTTTATCTATGATCGTTACATATATCTGTATCTCTTGATTGTTATGTAATTGTATTTCCTTGGTGGTTATAAAATTTTATCTTATGATTATTATCCATTCATTTAATGACTGATACGAATTATATGTCCATATATGATCATTTATCATATCAATTATATTACCAAGCTATAAACCAGGTGTAACGTACTTGAGTAGTTTAACATAATATTCCCGATCATTTAATAATCCTCAATAATCTTCCAAAATTATCTTCAAAGGTTTATTAGTTAACCATATGTTAAAACTCTATAAGATAAATATTTCTGTGACTTTTCAAGTTTCAATTGTTTTTATAATTAACTATCGTATTTTAGACGAACCATTCAGTGTTTACTTCATAAAATTTACTTATTATATATTTACATAATTTCACCCAAGGCAGAATTTTAGGAAGTTCTTATCAATTAATATGTAGCTCCAAAATTTGATTTCTTTATCTTAAAATTTATTTTTCAAGATAGGGACTCTATATATAAATTTTAAGTCAAATGAATCAGTCTAGTGAAAGTTCACTCACTCCTGATAATTATTTTTCTTAAGGTTTGTTCTATGTAAGTATTACTCTGATCATTAAATCTTAGTACTCTCTTAGATAATGGTGGCTTTTGGTAAATACCACTCTTAGTGTGACTTCTAAAATTTTATACATGTATAATGTTAAACTTCCAAGTAAACATGAGAATTTCCAATCTTTAAGTAACTCTCAATTTCTCACTAGATGCTCAATATTCCGAGTATTTAAGGATCAATGGTATTTAGTTTAGTGTTACTCTTCTCTTCACTTAATCTCTAAGTAACTTCCTTTAATGGTTTTTATATTCAACAAGGGGTAGATGTTCTACCTTGAAGTACCCAAATTTTAAATTCCCTTCCTCCATATATAGGTATTTTTCACCAAAGATTTAACTCAATAAATCCTTTACATGTATGAATTTAACACTAGATATTAAGATATAAATTTTGAGTTGTTCATTGTGGCTAGCAATGAAATATGCCTAGCTCAAGATTTCATGATGGTAACGTCTTACCACCAATCCTCCTCAAGTTCAACATAATGCATCACTTCCATGGAAGATTATTTCCGGTCAGATGACAAGGCTTGTCTAGCCCCTAAACTTCCAGCAGTGGGTGTGCACCCCCACTACTTTTGGCCTAGGAGTTCGTCGCACCAGGCACTTCTCGTAGGGTGTTAGGTTTATGTGTTTTCTTTCTAAAGTTAACATAGAGTTTTAATGTGTTTTACAAGTTCAGATGTTGATCTTTTCTAATACGCTACTAGTTCTTGTTAGCTTAATAATTTTCTAGACTTAAGATTTATCTTAAACATTATCTTTAGGTAATAAATTGGGACCAAGTAGTTCATGAGATTTATTTTCAAACTTTAAAGGAGTTGAAGTACTTTCACATAATATCAATACTAATTTAGTTATGTAAAGTTCTATTTGTATACTGTTTCCACCAAAAGTATTTGAAATACCCCAAACCTTAATGTGTTAATTAATTGTGTAATTATAATTTTCTAAGGCTAAATTAAGTCCTTAAGATCATTGGTGAAGAAATGAAAACCAAAAAGGAAAAGGAAATGCGTAAAAGTCACAAAACGTGGAAACGCGTATTTAATTATTTTAGGAGGTATATAACCTTCATTAGGGTTATAAATATATTTTTATACCTTAATTACGCATTAAGAACATGTGGGAAAAATCCCGGAAGAAAACGGATCCAAACAATGCGCTAAAACGCTAACGGAGTCTTAAAACGCGTTTTTCGAGAAAACCCGAAAACGTGACTTTAACCAGTTAAATGACCCCGTAAAAAAATAAAAGTTGATTATGAAACTATAATTAAACATTAATGGGAGTTTAATAACCATTAAAATTAAAGGAATGAGAAAATTCCGGAAAACGGTCCCGGTTAGTGAATAGTGCTAAACCGGGCAAATAAACGAGCGTTTTCTGTTAAAGGACGAAAAACGCTCCAGCGTGTTTACAGTGGTGGGCCGGTTTTATTAATGTAAACACCTCACTCACATAAGACTAGTTAACTAATAAATAAAGTCAAAAAAATAGAAACACCACTTATACCCCCACACTCTCTCTCTCCTTCTTTATTTTCTTTTCCCTCTCTCTCTCTTCTTTCCTCTCTTCTCTCTATCCCAGCCGGCTCCTCCCTCCCTCTCTGCCGATGGAATTCTCCAACCTAGCCAACAATGGCTTCTCCACTTCTTCTTCATCCCCAAGCTCCATTTGAGCTCCAAATCAAAAACAAATCACATATTCTTCTTCCTCTCATCTTCCTCTATCATCCTCTCTTTTCAAAATTCCAAAAGGATGAAGTTGACCTCCATGGGTTTTCCCCATTTGAAGAGAAAATGGCACCAATGAGAAGCTTGGAGTCTCCTCTTTCTTCTAAGGTAAAAATTTCCAAGAGAAAGTCATTTTTCCTTCATCTCTTGGTGTAATCGATTTTTCACCATTTTTGATACCTTGTTTTTCTCCTTGTTCTTGAGCTCCAAATTGACCCTTCAATGGTGGAGAAGTTCCCCTCTTGATTCAAGGGTGAAAATCCCTCTTGAAAGCTTCACAAAGGTAAACCCTAACTTTGTGTTCTAGCCCTTTGATTGAATTGAAATATTCCAAGGGTTTAGATAATTAATTGAGTGTGTTTTGTGTCCTTGGACGTTGGGATGGAGTTTGGAAACTCCATACCCTCTTAACCGATTTTGGGAGAAAATGAGGAGCAAGAGGTGAATCAAAGAGACTTGTGAAATTAAGGTAAGGAATCCACCTTAAACCTTGTTTATAATTGTTTAAGTGTTTGGGTTGGGTAAACAAATTAATGAATCCAAATTGTGGTTGAAACATATGTTGTGATGTGTTTAAGTGGTGTTAGAAGAGGTTTGTGAATTAATGGATGAATTGCGAGCCTTAAGGGCCAAATGTTGTGAGTTTGTGATTGATATTTTGGTTATTGAGATTATGGAGATTTTGGTGATTATGTTGTTGTTGATGAGATTTGAGGATTTGTAATGTGCTGTTAGGAACCCTTGAAAGGGTGTGGCTAGATTAGGGATGAGAAGGAGGAAAATTGATGAGGAAGATGTAAATTGATGAGGATGAATGTGTAAGGATATGGGGAGGTTATGGCAAAATTTCAATGGAAAATGAGTGTTTGATGATGGTTGATGGTTGACAGAATTTAGGTGTTGAATTGGGATGTTTAATGTGGAAAGGAATGGTTGTTTATGACTTGTGAAACATGGAGTAAGTGTAGGTTTATTAGAATTGCAATTCTGGGTGAAAATCCCCTCTGTTAGCTGAATTTTCAGGAATGTCCGAACTTCCGTCCGGACATGGAAGTTCGGACATGCCCCGTCGTTTTATAAAATTTTCCGAGTTTCAGTTGTGTCCGAACTTCCGTCCGAACTTGGAAGTTCGGACACTCAAAAATTTTCCCAGGCTCTTTAGTCTCGACTTGTGTCCGACCTTCGATGTCCGGACACAAGTTCGGACGTCTGTAAATTTTTCTTCAGTTTTGGCCTCGACTTGTGTCCGAACTCGGAAGCTCGGACACAAGTTCGGACAGGTTAAAATTTTCCTTGGTTTTTGCCTCGGCTTGTGTCCGAACTTCAAAGCTCGGACACAAGTTCGGACATTCGACAGTTTTCACCTAATTGAGTCTCGACTTGCGTCCGAACTTCGGAAGCTCGGACACAAGTTCGGACATAGTGTAATTTTGAGCAAAAATTTTGTTTAAGGGTAGGAAATGATATCCAACGATGGGGATTAATATGTGATGATGTTATAAGGTTGTTAAGGATAAATAAAGTGAGTTATAATGGTAATTGAGTGGTGAAAAGTTGTAATAAAAATGTAAAGTTATAAAACTATCGAACGGGGTTAATCATGGGCGCGTTAGACGTTAAATAATTATATTATACCCCGATGTTGATAAATATAGTTATAATGTTATCAGTTATTCAAAGAGTTTCAAGGAACATGTGAAGGCACAGTAGAGTGCACCTTCGGTGACAGGTATGGTTTTCTTGCAACCTGTGTCCTACCGGATTACACCGGCTTGTATGCCAATGTGTTTTTCTGTGTGTTTGCCACCTTGCAAGATAAAGCATGAAATGAGTTTATAGTAATTCATTATTGTGGCGTAATTAATTCCGATACCGCTTAACCTTAATTATGTGTTAAATAATAGTTAACCGACCTTAGGTTCACATAAGAGATCGGTATTCGGAATAAACGTCCCAACCCACGGGAACGTTCTAACTACGGCTATCCGTGCGTTAGTGTATGTTGTGATTAAAGTGTGATGTATGTGACTTGTTTAATATGTTGTGGCTGTTGGATACTGTTATCCGTGTTGTTGAAATGGGATACGATTTCCCCTATGTGTCTAACCGAGTTAGTAACACTGTGTGAAGTATGTATGTGATAAGTTCCATAAGGGAATCTCTAACCAATAAGTACATGTTATGTATGGAGAGGAATCCGGTCGTTCCGGTCGCGCGTATTGTTTGGGAGTTGATGTATATATGTGAACTAACTCCCATCCTGTTATGTTAGGGTTGTTTTCCTTCATTGGATTTCGACCTCCCATTTGCTTAGCCAAAGCTTACCTACCCAACTTCCAACCGGGTAGGGGGAAATCATGTTAATGTTGGTAGGGTGTCGATGCCTAAGTTCGCTTCGACTCCCTCTTTATTATGTTACGGTTGTTTTTCCTCCTTGAATTACAACCACCCACAAGCTTAACCAAGGCTTACCTACCTCATCATTATTGGAGCTAGGGGAAATTGTGTAAGGTGTAATCGGTCCTATATGAGGCCGCCACACCTAAGTAAAGAAATGTATGTATGTTGTGCTCGGGCTTCTATCACCCCGGCACTCCCTAAGTAAAGTTTATGTTCCCTAAGAGGGATGGAATTAAGTTTGTGTGTGTTATTAAGTGAAATGTGTTGTGATGTTGCGTGTGCTAATCTTGTGTTTGTGCCCTACTAATGGGTGTTTGCTTTTAAGCATGAAGTATGTGCGTTAGTTGTGTATGTTTAAATAAAATTAATCGCATGCTAAGACGACAATTAGTTGTGCGTGGCCCGGTAGCATGCGGGCTGCGGGATTACCATACCAGCAAAGGTGCTGAGCCCCTTGGGGGCCACCCTTTCTTTCTCTTTCCTGTTTCAGGTACAAGGAACTGGAAGCCGTTCGAGAGTAGGACGGGGTAGTTGATTGTATGTGGTAGTCATGAGGATTGTGAATGTGTTGTAGGTGTAGTAAGACCGAAATTGTATCGGCGTTAGTTGGTAATTACTCGGTACAGTTGTAATGTAAGTGTATAATGAATGTTGGACATGGAATGGGATTAATGTGTAGTTGCTCGGGAGTTTAGTCCATCAGACCGATACAATGTATGTATGTTAGCCTTGTTAGCCACGTGGGTGGCTAACGGCGTGTAACACCAAGGAATTAAGTTATGTTGTGAGTTGTGATTTCCGCTGCAATGTGTGGTTAAGTATGTTGTTCGAGTGGGGTGTTACAAAAAGTGGTATCAGAGCGAAGTATCGCTCTGATGATGAGTTTCCGAGCTAGGAAGTACCGAGTTAGGATTAGTTATGTTTTGGGTTAAGGGTTGAGTGATAGCGTGAGAAGTACGCTAGCTAGGAAATGCCATGTGTACTGGATACCTACACTACCATCCCGCCCGCCACACACCCTATATTATAACCGGGAAGACGCCAGAGAGATGGAGTCCTCTCTTACTCGGGAATACCCGATCTGGCGTTATAAATTCGCAATAAGCACGAGACACCGTCACGGTAGATCCCGAAAAGGCGTTGAATCCCGAAGAATCTCCATTTTAACAGTGTCTGCCGCATGAGTTAGCGAAAAGTGAAGAATTTTATGCGTAAGAGAATGGAATTTCCGGAACCCTGGGTCGACATGCGAAGCAGTCGAGGACAACCAGCTTGTAACGCACTAACGTGCAACAGTGGAGAAGTGAAGTAGTAGAACCCGAGACGAGTGTCTACGGGACTACAAATGTTAACTAATACACCAACGTATACCAACGATTAAGGAACTACAACACAGTACGAGGAGGATACAAAACTAAGGAAAAGGGGTCTCCTAGAATGGGAAACGCCCTAGTTAATGGTTATCACGTGAAGACAGTGAGAAGTACCAGAAGATTGTTGTTAGGGTTGTAAGATCAAGTAAGGGCCAGCAAGGCCACTGATGTTAGAGCAGGCGAAAGCAGTACCGCAATCAATGTGTATTGAACCGAAAACCGGTTAGCATGGCGCACTTGCCATGGCAAGTGCTGCTACAACAAGGTTGTGCGGGAGATTTCTTTTTTTACAACTACAAGCGCTTAAAGTTAAGTGAGATCATCATAACTGTGGAAAGGCCTAGCAGCCTGACCTCTGTAATTGGAAATATACCAGTCAGCAAGAAGCTAGACTTGGTTAGAACAAGAGGACGTTGCGAAACCACGAGAATTTTTTCCCTTTCAAGCTTAGATTTATTTTCAAACTCTTTTTTAAAACACCAAGTGTCTTTCAAAGTCTAACCTACTTTCAAACCCAATCTAACTTCAATCCTTCTTCTTAGACCAAACCAGAAGACCTACACGGGCCTCAGTGCCACATGGTAGGTAAGTCATACCCGTTACTTTTAAATAAACGGATGGAACCGGTAAACCCAGGGTAACAACCCGAGGGAATGGATTTATGTCATATAATACAACAGTGGATAAACTTTCCCTTGATAAGTTTGGGAAGCACGGAATGCATTATCACAGGATAATATAAGGGAGTTAACAACAGAATACTTCACCTAGGCGTGTGACGGACACTACGAGTGTACCAACTGAATTGTGGGATGACCGCACTCCGAGAGGAGCTTGTGGGCCTGACAGACCTTCGTATGGGTTAGTCGGGTAAGTAGCAATGTATCAGTAGGATACCCCACGTATGTATACGAGTGGAGTCTGGAACACGGGAAGTAGTCGATCCATACTACGGTCCTAAAAGTCAAGCAAGAGCAATGGATTACATCAAATGGTTGAAGTAAAGGAACCCAGTCAAGTTAAAGAAACTAAAGGAATTAGTAAGTTTATTTTAAGGGAATGGTTAAAGGTGAACAAGTGCGAAGTGCACAAGTTAGTAAGTAAAGACATAGCATATGTCTCAAGGATCTGGACGGATGAACACAATAGCTGGAGTAAGTACCCACCCTACCCTATGGTAAGGCAGATGACCTACTATGGATACGTTAATGTGCAATGATCGGGATGAAACTCCCGAGATGATCACAAGGGATATCAATCTCACTAAAGAGGATATTTAACCGGCCAAGAACGCAAGGCGATTTTAGTTAATCAAACGTACTCATAAGTACAGAGCCAGATGTAATGCATAACCTAGTAACACCCAGGACTATCCTTAAAAGGGTGTTTGGGTCATCAGTGGTTGAACGGATAATGTGACAGAAACGCAAGGTGTTGAAACTAACACCCAGTTTAAGCAAGTCGTCAGGAGGAAGTCTGACATCCTTGGGGGCACGCCATGAAAGGAGCAACGACCTTGTCATGGAACTCAATGCAACCTATAAACCATGTAATGTTGTACAGAGAAGTAAATGTGTGTGGACAGCCTACAATGAGCAGAGCTCGAGGCAATAGGGCTTATAAAAATAAGTAAAGCAGATAACGAACCACTGCCTTAAGAGTGGGGATACCTCTTGATATTGTGAGACCGCAACAGCGGTAGTTAAGTGAACCAAGTTTAAGAGATATGTTAGAGATGGACCATGATGTTGTTACCAATAAGTGATATCGAATGAGTATTATAGAAAGTGTGTACCAGTTGTAGAGACCGGATGAGTAATAAGTCTAATAGCAACCACCAGAGGTGTGGGATACTAAATGTGAAGTGAACAACGCTCAAGGAGCATAAAGACTCGAAGAATAGAGTATTCAGAAATCAGCCAAACAAGGGGCAAGACACAGTGTAAGGGCGGAAGCTAATGTAATAGCAGATGCAGTGCAAGTTAATGTTATACAATGAGTAAGAGCACGGTGCGCAGTAAGCGACCGTTGTATAAGTATTGTTAAATAGTAATGTGGCGAATAAGCAAAGTTATGAGTGAAACTCAATGAACATATAAAATAAAGTACAGTAAAATAAAGTAAATGGATGGAAAAAGGTATCCTAGGATAGCGGGGGAATTTCCTAAATTACTTAAACAATTTTATAATCCTGTCTTAATTATTTATTGTCTATTAGAGTTAATAATTGTCAGTTATGAACTCTTATTAATAGCCTCAGTATTTTCCTGCTCAATCCGGAGTGTAAATACCAAGGTTAATTCCTTTGTGGTACTTTGAATCTCAAAATCATATGTTGATAGTTACCAAATAAATGCAGTAGTAGTCACGCTAAAGCATTTAACAATATTTGCTGAAAGGAATTAAACCAAGTTTAATAAGTGAAACAGGTGATAATATTTATTTAAGTACAGACAATAATTATAATCCTAATTTGCTCTTATTTGTCTGTTTAAGAATTTATCTTGTGGCCTTCATAAATCATAGATAAGGACAACTCTTAATTAATTCAATAGACTTTTTACAATCAGAAAAAGTCTAAAATCATTAATTAGCTTTAAGCAAGAATTCTTTAATAACAGCGATGGATTTTATCTGCTAATCAAGGAGATAAATCTAACGTTATCTTTCTTTGTGGTCTATTCTCAGATTTACAAAATCATTGAAATAAGAGAAACCGTAAATGCATAAAAATGATCAGTTGTTAAGCATTAATAATTTAGAGAGACAAAACAAATATTTATAAGCAAACTTGGTATTAATAATAAGTCTGAGTTATTTGGGGTCAAACCCCATCCTAAGATACGAGTAAAATCACTCAGGCATTAACAGTAATAAAAAGAAAGCAGAGTTAGCCGTTAATTTGGAGACTGCCGACGGAGACTGGACTGCAATTCTCTTCTGCTCTAGCTCCCTTTTCGTCTCTTCTTCTTATCGTGCTTCTGCTTCGTGGTGGAGTGAAGAATGAAAATAAAATGGAGAAGTGGGAGATAAGAGGATGGAATGGATCGTAGGTGTGGAAATGTGGTGAACGGTGATATTGTGGTCTGTCTTGGATTGAGAGGAAGGGATATCTCTGGAAGCAGAAGTTACGTGCGTTTATATAGGAGAAAGGAAGAGGCAGCAGATAGATAATACCGCGTGAGGAATTGATTGAGGCGGCGAATTGATTGAGGCGGCAGAAAGAGCTGGATAGGATTTGCAGATTGATTGCTCAGACAAGAAATCAAGAAGAGGAAGAAGGGAGAGAACGAAGAAGAAAACCTAGATTGAAGAATGAAAGGTTACAAAATCGATAATCACCGACGCGTGAACCCACACACGCATATAACCCCTAAACTAGAACAACTGAAACGATGCGTTTCAGCCTTAGACTCACACACTGACTGATATAAACTAACGGAAGAATTTCCACCCACCACCCTCACATCACGTGACAACTTTAATAAACATAACAATCATAAACATAACTGAGAGAACAACCTCACTCATATTCTAAACAGCCCCCCGCAAAATCCCATGTAATGTGGTTTTGAACAAGATTGCAGAATACCCATCCTATCTAAGATCTCAGGATAAATACGCCCAGGCAACACCTTGGTCACATCTGCAAGCTGGGACCGTGAAGGGACAAATTCGATGGATATCAACCCTTCCTGTAGCTTCTGGCGCCCAAAGTGTGCATCGACCTCTACTGTTTGGTCCGTTCGTGCATTACTGGGTTTCTGGCGATATAAATCGCAGACTGCTATCCCTTTACTGGAATTGGCTCTATCCTTCGACTCCAAGATCCGCAAGCAGACGGTAATCCAGCTCAACTCTGCTGTCACGTGCCTCATGGATCGTATTCTGCTTCCGCTGACGAAAGGGCCACCGTAGTTTGCTTCTTGGACTTCCAAGACATGGACTGCCACCCAACTGGATAAGTATCCACTAACGATCTTCGGTGTTTGGACATGCAGCCCAATCTGCATCGCAAAATGCAAGTAAATCAAAAGTCAGATCACGATTGAAAAACAAACCATAACCAGGGTTCCACTGATATATTCAAAGTATGCAGAGCCGCATTTAATGTAATAATAGTCGATTATCCAAAAACTGACTTAAAACCTGCACCGAAAAACTGAGATCAGGACGGCTATGTACTAGAAAACTGATCTTACCAACTAGCCTCCTATAAACTGAGGCATCCGCAAGTTGGCTTTCCCTGATTTCTAATCAGTTTACAGTTCAATTCAAGAGGTCCAGCCACTGCTTTAGCATTCAGACAGTCAACTCTTTGACTAAGATTCCGCATACTCTCTGAGTCAAAACAAGACCCTGTGCAGTATGAACAAACTCCATTCCTAGAAACATGCTCAGTAACCCAGTCTTTAATTCGAAACTTACTATCAAGGGCCATCTTTACTTCCTTAATAAAATCAGTTCATCACCATCAATAGTAGTCATCACAATCAGCAAGAAGCAAACTTTTCCAACACCTTCCTAAGATAAAGAATAACATTTAGAGATTGGGAAAAACCGAGATTGGATAGGAAATGCTTAACTTTTGATGCCATTGCCTGAGGCTTGCTTGAGGCCGTAATAAGGATTTCTTGAGAAGGCAGACTTTGTTAGGATTTTCAGAGTTATAACCTTCTGGTTGTGTCCATATAACTTCTTCTTCAAACAAATCCCCGTGTAAAAAGGCATTATTTACATCCACTTGGTTCACATCCCACCCCTTTTGGTGGCTACAATGACTAGGGCTTTAATCGTAGTGAATTTCACACCACTGGTGAGAAGTTTCTGATATCAATACATGTTTCTGTGTAAACCCCTTAGCCACTAACCTACTTTGCACCTTTCTAAGCTGCCATCAACCTATACTTGAACCTATAGACCATTTGCATTTTATGGCTTTCTTTCCCCTTTGGGTAATTCTGTAAGAACCCAAGTCTTATTTCTGTCTAGGCTAGAAACTCATCCTCCATTGCTTTCTCCCCTAATGTCCTTTACAGCTTGATGGTAGTCTATAGGTTCTTTCCCTAGGGTTTTATTTCTAATCTGAAGCAGTATGGGCAATGAGGCAAAGGATTAGGTTAGGTGTAAACAGAAGCGGTCAGGATCTCCTTCATTGGTGTATACAACCATTTGGATCTATCCTATCTACACTAGGAATCTCATTATCACAAAGACAGTGCAGAAAAACCAATCCTATTAAGCAAAAGAAGTAAAAGGGTGCCACAGAAGACTTATCTTTTCTGGCCAGAGTAGTTTGATTGACCTCATAGTCTGTAAGATATGTGGGTGCCCTCCTTTCCCCCTTTGGGATCTCCTGAGAAAAAGCTCTTCATGTTGGTCCAGGACCCACTTGTGGCTCCTGTTGATTCATCAGTTGAGTGGGTTTCTGTTACCTGCTCAGCTTTCAGAGTTCCTCTTGAGTTTTCATCAGGTGGGATCTCAGTTCTTCTTGCTGTGTTCTGTTCTGTGCCTGCTCTTGAGAATGATTCTCTACACACTGGAAATTTTCATTAGCATCAAGGGAACAATATTCATCATAATTGAGGGGGAATTCACCTGTGGATCAAGGTGATGATTATCTTGAACAGCCCTAAAAGGGTACAGATTCTCATGGAAAACACTCCCTGTTATAGATAACCCTTTGGTTGTCCATATCATAAATCTTTACCCTTTTTGTCTTGAGGATACCATAAAGACCCCCTTTGATGCATCTACTAGCAAATTTATCATGTTGGTTGTAATTAATGTTAGCATAACACAAACTCCAAACACCTGAGCTGCTTGTAATCAGGTCTGTTTCCAAAGATTATTTCATAAGGAATTTGGTTATCAACAGAGGCCAAAGGCATTCTGTTTGATAAGGTAAACCTGCAGTAAGGACACTTCTCCCCAAAATTTTAGGGAAGTCCTGACTGAAACATTAACCCTTGCCGTTTCCATGATATGTCTATGTTTTCTTTCCACAAACCCCGTTTTTGTGGCTGCGGTGTGTGGACACGCTGTTTGGTGCTAATGCCCTTTTCCTTAAAATATCAGATCCTATCTTTGAGGTTCCCATTTCATATGCATTGTCAGATCTCAAATTTTTACCTTCCTAGCAAACTGTCTTTCTATCATTTCCTATGAAATTAGTGATGATCTTAAGGAATCTGATTTACTACACACAAATGAACCCAATTGCTCTGCTTTTATCATCCACAACAGTAAAAAATACTGAAAACCGTCATAAGTTTTCTGGGGGTAAGGCCCCACAAATCAACTGTATCAAATCAAACATCCTTTGATTCAGATATGCTATTTACAAAGGGTAATCTGTGGCTTTTGGCCTTATGGCAGGCCTCACAATGAATTGGGTATTACACCTTATTTCAAACAAGTTCAAGCTAAGAAGTTTTACTCTTAGGTAGTGGCCCAGCCTATGGTGCCAGAGAGAACATGATCTTACAGTCAAAAGACATAACAGTCCTATCAACGGAATTCACTAATCTGACCTCATTATGGACTAACCCTCCTATTATGGTTTTTATCACAGTAAGGGTTCAGTAGGACAAGCCTCTTGAGTGATCACCTAGTTGCAGATCATTCTTCTTCGTGCTAGAGTCCTGGTATACACAGTGTTCTTAGAATCAAAATAGATCTTTCCTTTCATGGACTTGACCAATTTGCTAACACAATCAGATTGAATTTAAAGGAGGGCACGAAGAGAACATCATCAAGAACTATCACAGAATTATTCTGACTTTTCCTAGAATACTAACACACGCAGTGACCATCAGGCATAGCAATTTTAAGAACCCTTATTCAAGACATGATAAGAGGTAAATAAATCAAGGTTGCAGCACATATGCTCTGTGGCCTCCTGTGTCCAGATCCATGTCGCACTATCAAGTTCCTTATCATGTTTATGCATATGATGAATCTTATCAGAATAATTATTTTGCTGGGAGTTAAAATTAACAAGATTAGAGGTAAGAATTGTACCCACAAAACCACAATTAGTTTCCTGTATGCGACCTTCCCTTTCCTGGGGCTTGCTGACCAGAGACAGAAGCTGGTTGACCTGCTCATTGGTGAGGGTTCCCCTGAATGGATCTGGCGGTGACATGTTCTTAGAATCTTCTCGAGGTGGGTCAGTATTCCTTTCTTCAACGCAAGCATTTGATCCAGTTCTTCGTGTCTTGTTTGACCTCCAACCTTGAGGAAAACCGTGCTTCTGAAAGCACTTTTCTTCGAGGTGTCCCGATTTTCCGCAGTAGGTACAGATTAGGTTTGGGCGCTTGGATTGCGTAGAAGATGTGCCTCTGTAAGTTGCTTTCTTCGTTTGTTCGACCGCGAAGGAAAGAGAAGTCGACTCTGATGATTTCGCGGTGCTTAGGGTTTTCTGTCGTTCTTCTTGGATTAAAAGGGAATATACTTGTTCCATTGTAGGTAAAGGGGAAATCATCAGAACGTTGCCTCTGATAATGGAGTAATTTTTCATCGATCGACCCATGAGGAATTTATCACGCGCCGTTCTGGTGTATTTCTCTTGAAATTGGCGGAGTTGTTACAATTGCAGTAGGGGATGCAGTCTGCTGTATCGATTTCATCCCACAATTTCTTTATCTTGGTGAAATATGCGCAAATTGTCTCGCCGCTCTGAGTCAGAGAGCTCAATTGTTGCTCCAAGTCGTAGATCCTCGTCGCGTCCTTGTGCTCAAATCTTGCGCATAATTCCTCCCATATCTCAGCGGCAGTGCCTCTGAACATGACACTCTCTGCAATCGTTTTTTCCAAGCTTGAAAGAAGCCAAGAAATGACCATCTTGTTGCAGCGGTCCCAGGCCTCTCTTCTGGTGATCGGGTTCTCTGGCCGTTTGAGAGTCCCATCGATGAAGCCCGTTTTGCTCTTAGCCCCTAATGCAATGTCGACTTGCTGTTTCCAACATGTAAAGCCGGAGACGCCATCGAACTTCGTTGCAAGTGGGTGCCTTGGTTGCTCAGAGGTCCCAAGATACAGGGCATCACCAACGGGTATAACGGAGGGTTCAGCCTCTGGGTCACCTTCTCCTTTACCTTTGTCCCCAATCTTATCTTTCCCTTTGTTCGCATCCTTGTCGCTGTTCGACATCTCGAATGGTCTTCAACCGAGAAAATTCACAGACGGAGGTGGAGCGTGCGCGATTTCGGGCGTCTAACTCAAGAGGCCTTCGCTTGCTCTTATTTCCGCCGCCGTGAAGGAAGACTCACACTCACCAGGCGTTGGCCTGCACTGATACCATAATATATTTCCAACAATGGTGACAAGGATCGACAAGAAATCAAGAAGAGGAAGAAGGGAGAGAACGAAGAAGAAAACCTAGATTGAAGAATGAAAGGTTACAAAATCGATAATCACCGAAGCGTGAACCCACACACGCATATAACCCCTAAACTAGAACAACTGAAACGATGCGTTTCAGCCTTAGACTCACACACTGACTGATATAAAACTAACGGAAGAATTTCCACCCAACCACCCTCACATCACGTGACAACTTAAATAAACATAAACAATCATAAACAATAACTGAGAGAACAAACTCGCACTCATATTCTAACACTGATTGCTCATTTATTGCAAGGGACAGAGAGCTGGAACGCGTCAGGAAATAAGGTAGGCAGTGCGGGAGTAGATGGATTGATAAGTGTCTGAATGAGCATGTTATTTAGGTGTATTTCATGTATAATATTAGCACTTTTCTTGCTCATTTCTCCACTTCGGTTAGTTTTCCTCTAGTTTATGTTTTATTGTTTATCTCACAAAATTATTGGTTTAACATGAGGAAAACCAAGCCGGGAGTGAAGTAGTCGAAGAGACGAACGCATAGACGCAAACGGCTCAGAAAACGGAGTCCAAACGAAGAATGTAGAGCCAAAGGAAAATGGGCCACGTCAACATTACAACCGCTAGCGGACTACTCCAACACTACCGCCCATTAACGGCGGTCTCCCACGAACACCCCTGGCGGACTCTCCATCGCACCGCCCCCCTGTCCGACCATTAAACTCGCGGACGTCTCACACTTGACCGCCCTTAAGAGGCGGAACCAGAGGCGGACCAAAACAGCCTTGTCCGCCACTTATCAGGCGGACTCCACCCACCAACCGCACGCGGTCCCTCACTCTTGTCCGCCCCGTTACCCCACGCGGACACACTACCGTACCGCCATTTATCAGGCGGACAACACACGCCAAACCGCGAGGCGGTCTTCGACGCGGTCACGACTAAATATGCGCCGCTGGACTAGTTTTTCCTCCTCGTCGCGCAGTCGTCTTCAACCTTATCTATCTACTCGACCACTGCCTACCTTAAATCGCTCCCGCATTTCGCCACTGTCCCCTGCAATAAATGAATGAAGCATCAATGCTTCAATCAATGAAGCACTCAAGTGGGCAATCAACTGCAAATCTCTACGGAAGGCTACTCTTCATTTTCTTCTATAAATACCCATTCCCTACAGCCTTATACGAGTGCACGGAGAAAACCAGAAAATCATCACTCACCTCATCTCATTCTCTTCTTCCAGTAAATCACCCCGTATCCATTTCACTCCATTAATTCTCTAATTCACCCATTTCACTTATAATAACCTGCGTACATGTTCACTCTTCGACCTCTCCATTTCTCCATTCACTAATCACGTCTCCGTGCTGTTATTACGTCCAACCTCTGTCAGATTTATTACCAGTTAATATGTCTGGCTAAGGAGGATTTGCTCCGGGCAAGGTTTTTAATTATGGTTTGTTAAGCTGTGTAATATATTTCTACCGGTAAATAATTTCAGTTTGTTACGATTAAAGTTTTGTTTCTCTCCCTTTTTAATAAATTTCATCGGTTTATTAAAAAGCCTTACTAAGTCTGTTTTTAATTTCATCGGTTAGAAACAGACGGGTTAATTAAGCCGTAAAACTGTAAGAACTTATTTTCATCGTTTAAGTTAATACATGTTGCAAGAATAAAGCCTCATACTCCTCTGCCGTTTACAGGCTTTTGCTCGAGTTTTCATCGGACCTTGCATTACAGGTAAACGAGTTCTTAAGAGTTTTCATCGGACCTTAAGAAAATTATAGGAATCTTGCCAAACTACTTTATTAAACCGGTAGAGTTAGCACAATTAATTAAATCATATTAACCTGAACCCGGAGTTCCATTTAATTCATCTGCACTCAGTAATTTAATCTGCTCTTTTAATTCTCTAAAAACAAGTCAATTAACTTCCCCCCTTTTGTGACAAGCTTAGGAACTATTTAGCTCGCTATAAGTCCCACGGTTTGACCCCGGCCGCTTCTGTCTTCTACTACTACGACCGGGTTTTAATTTGCAGCCCGACGGATATTTGAGTATTAATTTCTTTCTTTTAATAACTACACCTCTTCTAATCACTCACGATAAATCCATCTGCAAAATGGCGCCGTTGCCGGGGACTTGATTTAATCTAGTCCCTAAGCCCCGGTTAATTCACCTGTTTTATTACAATAATCTGTTAATCTACAAAATAATTAAATAATAAAATTCAAAAAAAAACTGTTAATCCAATTTCGGACTATAACCTCGGACATCTGATTTGGACATCGGACTTCGGACTTCTGATCTGACTTGGACATCTAATTTTGGACATCGGACTTCTGACATTTGTTAATATTATTGTTATTTATTTCTGTCATTTCGTTCCATTGTCATTTCGTTCCCTTGTATACTAACTACTAACTTTAAATTTCTGTCTACTAATTCCTAACATTTTATTATTCTAACGTATAACCAGTTCTTTTCTCTGTTTTGAGTGGTGTATGCCTTTCACCAGGTCACAGAGCCTCCCCAGAGAATATTAATCACACGGTTGGTTACATCCCAGAAATCGAGAGAACCTTTCTGCGCAATCTCAGGCAGAGACGAACTCAACAGAACATTACCAACACAGTGATAGATTCTGACCCGGAAGCTAACATGGCAGCTACACCAGCAACGGTTCGAAATATCAACAGGCCGTCTAACCAAGGACAACAGCCTGCTATCGTCCTTCCTCACCTCAGCCCATCCGAATACGAGAGTGGCAAAAGCTGAAGCCATATCATCAGATTCGATGTGTGAAGGAGTTGGGCATGTTTGATGGCACCAGTCCAGACGAAGCCCTGTTACATGTTACAAAATTCTTACAACATGCCAATAGCCTTCTGCAACCGACGCAGTACTTCAATATGCAAGATTGTCTTATTTCCCACACAGCCTGACGGGAAACGCGAGCAAGTGGTATCATAGCTTAACACCGAGTACCATTGTTACCTGGGACGACATGGCCACCAAGTTCTATGACAAATTCCTACCTCCGAGCCGAACTTTGGAGATGATTGCTGAAATTTATAATTTTAAGCAACCAGGGTCGGAGAATATTTGTGAAACTTGGGACCGTTTCAAAGGTCTACTACTCACTTGTCCTCACCACGGTCTGACGAAGGAACAATATCACAATTGTTTACAAGGGCTTGATCGGTCCGTGCAGAACAATGGTGTTATCTTCGTTAGGGGCTGACGTTCTGAAAAAGCCGGGAGCACAATTTCTGAACAGCATGGAGTCTCTCTGTGAGGAAATTAGAGACTGGGCCTCCGGTGGATCAAGGAGCGGTACTCCAGGATTATATCATGTTGGGGAGAGTGATAACAAATTCGACCAGCTCATGAGAAGCCATGAGCAACTCATGGAAAGCAACTCAGCAAGCAACAAAAGTGAGCACTCTACAGAAAGTGGTCGAACAGATGGCTATGAATTCCTTCCCTCAGCAAGCTAAGTCGATGATTTCCCGACCACCTACTACCCCTCCAGGCTATGCTCCTCAATCTCAAACGTCACCAACAATTTCTTGTACGCAATGTTGCGGGCCTCATGATGATCAATGCCCCCAACTACAAGAAATGAAAGCAGCGGAGGAAGCAAACTACATCACCAACAATTCAGGATACGACAACCATGGCAACGTAACATGCAATCCAACCTTAGCTACTCAAACACCGGAAATATCCAAAACCCACATACCCTACAAACATCCCAAAATTACAGACCTCAGTCCAATTTCCAAGGAGGCCCAAGGCAATATCAACAACAGCCTTATGGCAATGAAGCTTCATCGAGCCGACCAGCTCCACCTCCTTCGAATCCTGAGTCTGATATGTCTCAGATGCAGGAGATGTTTAAGGCGATGATGGGTAAATCACGAGATACGCAAGAAGAGGTCGCAGCTCTGCGCAAAGACCAAAAAGCCTTGCAATCTCAAATCCAACAGCTACTCACTCAACAAAGACCACCTGGTCAATTCCCTTCACAAACAAATCCCAATCCGAAGGAACAAGCAAATTCAGTCCTTATAGACGATGGCACATCACAATCAACAAACTTGTGTGCAGTCTCTTTAAGGAGTGGAAGGGAACTTGCCACCAGCAAAGGAAAAGAAAAAGAAAATCTTGAAGATTCCTATATCAATGTTGATGAAACCACCAACCCAACTTTACCTCCCTCAGAAATTCAAATTCCTACTCCTGTTACTCCACCTCCATCTCGAATTACCATCGACATCCCAACCTCCACTCATAAAAACAGTGAACTCCCGTTCCCAAACAGAATGAAAAAGAAACATCTTGATGAGCAGTTCTCCAAGTTCTTGAGCATTTTCAAGAAGCTGACCCTCGACATACCTCTGATCGATGCTTTGCAAGAGATGCCTAATTATGCAAAATTCCTCAAGGATCTCTTGACGAAGAAGAAAAAGAAACCTGGAAAAGAGACAGTGCACCTGACAGAGGAGTGTTCTGCAGCCCTTCTTCGAGCACTCCCTCCTAAACAAACAGATCCGGGAAATCCCGTGATCCCGTGCTTTATAGGTGGGGTGGATTGTGGAAGTGGTCTATGCGACCTAGGAGCCAGCATTAATATCATGCCATACGCCACCTTCTGAAAGTTAAAGGAGGAGAAATGCAACCGGTTCCTTTTAAACTCCAACTAGCAGACAGATCAGAGATCAAGCCCATGGGCATAGTCCGAGATTTGGTAGTTGGAGTGTCTCGCTTCATCTTTCCAGCTGATTTCGTCATTCTAGAAATGGATGACGATGTCGAGGTTCCCCTGATTCTAGGTCGACCGTTTCTAAGTACCGCCAAAGCTATCATTGACGTCCACGACGGGAAAATCACTCTTCGGTACGAAGATGAGACGATTGAATTCGACATGCAGAAAATGATGAAGAAAAGCTCAAACTTTTCTCCTCATGCTAAGACGGTGGGATTCACAGATGACGAGGAGGAGGAAGGCGATTTTGCTACAGAGGAGGACACGTATTTTCCATCTTCCATCCAGGAAGCTGAAACTGAACCACTAGAGCGAGATTATTTATCCTCTAGAAGAAAAGACAGAGGATCCAGAAGCTAACGCCATGTTGGCGTATGTAGAAAAAGGAAGGGCTGGATATCAATCGTTCCGGCCACCAATCGAAGAACTCGACAGAAAACCTCAAAAATCAATTCCATCAGTAGAACAACCACCTGAACTCGAGCTAAAGAAATACCCTCTAACCTCAAGTATGCTTTCCTAGCTGAAAATGACCGCTTGCCTGTCATTATTTCCTCTTCTCTGAATTCCGGAGAGGAAACGAAGTTACTTGAGGTATTGAAGAAGCACAAGACAGCAATAGGGTGGACTATCGCTGATATCAAAGGAATTGATCCCTCCTATTGCACGCACCATATTTACATGGAGGAAAACTCAAACCTATCCGACAACCTCAACGCCGGCTAAACCCTAACCTCAAGGAGGTAGTTCGAAAGGAGGTTCTGAAACTCCTTGACGCAGACATCATCTATCCAATTTCTGACAGTCCATGGGTCAGTCCTGTTCAAGTTGTCCCTAAGAAGGGGGGCATCGAAGCTGTTATTAATGAAAAGGGAGAGACTATCCCTCAAAGAAAGATCACAGGATGGCGCATGTGTATTGATTATCGGCGTTTGAACTTGGCCACCAGGAAGGATCACTTTCCTCTCCCCTTCATCGACCAGATGTTGGAACGACTAGCAGGGCAAGAGTACTACTGTTTTCTAGATGGGTTCTCGGGTTATTTTCAAATACCAATCGCACCTGAGGACCAGGACAAGACAACCTTCACTTGTCCTTACGGTACCTTTGCATACGACGAATGCCTTTCGGTCTATGCAACGCCCCTGCTACCTTCCAGAGATGTATGCAAGCAATATTTGCTGACTTCATCGAGCAGAGCATAGAAGTCTTCATGGACGATTTCTCAGTCTATGGCTCTAGTTTCGACAAATGCTTGGCACAACTAGATTTGATCCTGAGACGGTGTGAGGATACGAATCTCGTCTTAAACTGGGAGAAGTGTCATTTTATGGTCAAGGACGGGATCGTCCTTGGACATAAAATATCAGCAAAAGGGATAGAGGTGGATAAAGCCAAGGTAGAGGTTATTGAGAAGTTACCAGCACCAACTACAGTTCGAGATATACGAGCATTTCTAGGGCATGCAGGATTTTATCGGCGGTTTATTCAGGACTTCTCCAAAATCAGCAAACCTTGACCGACCTGCTACAGAAAGATGCCCCGTTTCATTTTGATGAGAAATGTTCAGCTGCATTCCAAACATAACACAAAAATTGGTGACAGCACCTGTGGTCATACCACCTGATTGGTCTCTTCCTTTTGAGATCATGTGTGACGCAAGTGACTATGCCGTGGGGGCAGCTCTTTGCCAAAAGAAAGAGAAAATCTTGAGAGTGATCGCCTATGCTAGCAGAACACTGAACGATGCGCAGAGAAAACTATACGACCACCGAAAAAGAACTTTTGGCTATAGTTTTCTCCCTCGATAAGTTCAGATCTTACTTATGGGGAAGCAAGTCATCGTGCATACAGACCACTCCGCTCTCAAATACTTATTCACGAAACAAGAAGCCAAGCCTCGCCTTTGCGCTGGATTCTTCTACTTCAAGAGTTTGACATCGAAGTCAAAGATAAGAGCGGGAAACTGAATGTCGTCGCCGACCATCTCTCTAGGTTGGTGACTCCTACGGATAGTGTGCCCATCAACGAATTCTTCCCCGACGAGACTGTCTTCTCCATCACCAAAGTACAGGAGCCATGGTACGCAGACCTGGCCAATTATTTAGTCTCAGGAACAGTACCCTACGATTTTCCTACTCCCAGAAGAAGAAATTCCTCTTCTGACTCGAGGCATTATTTCTGGGAGGACCCGTACTTGTTCCGAGTTAGTGCTGATGGGTTGATTCGACGATGTCTCCCGGAAGAAGAGGTTTCGAGCGTCATTCACTTTTGTCATTCTCGGGAAGCCGGAGGTCACCATGGACCCACGAGGACCGCTGCTAAGATCCTGGCCTCAGGTTTTTATTGGCCAACCCTTCATAAAGATGTGTACCAATTCTGCAGACAATGTGATAATTGTCAGAAAATGGGTAACACATCCAGGAGACATGAGATGCCGCAACAAGGGATACTAGAAGTAGAGCTCTTTGATTGTTGGGGCATAGATTTCATGGGACCGTTCCCTTCCTCGCAGGGCCACGAATATGTTCTGTGGCAGTTGATTATGTGTCAAAGTGGGTGGAAGCTATACCGTGTCATCATGCCGATGCAAAGACAGTAACCAGTTCCTCAAAAAGCACATCTTTACCCGTTTCGGCGTGCCAGAATTATTATCAGTGATGGGGATCTCACTTCTGCAACCGTTTATTCGAAGCACTTATGGTTAAGTACGGGGTACGTCACAAGGTAGCTTTACCTTATCACCCCCAGACAAACGGTCAAGCAGAAGTTTCCAACCGAGAGTTAAAATGGATCCTTCAGAAGACGGTTAACTCATCGAGAAAGGATTGGGCACTTAAACTGGATGATGCGCTTTGGGCTTACCGCTGCATTCAAGACTCCCATCGGGATGTCTCCTTTTAAGCTTGTTTATGGGAAATCCATGCCACTCCAGCTGGAACATAAGGCGTATTGGGCACTCAAGGCCCTAAACTTCGATTTAGAAGCCGCAGGAGAAAAGCGGAAGTTTCAACTCTCTGAACTCGAGGAGTTAAGAGATCAGGCATACCAAAGTGCGACGATATACAAGGACCGCACCAAGAAACTTCATGACCAGATGATCCACAAACGCGACTTTCAGGTTGGCGACGGAGTGCTGCTTTATAATTCCAGATTGAGGCTATTTCCTGGAAAACTCAAGTCTCACTGGACTGGCCCATTCCAAGTTGTTGGAACCACTCCTTTTGGTGTTTACGAACTCCAGAATCAAAAAGGAGAAAACTTCAAGGTCAATGGATCACGTTTAAAAAGGTATGTCGGCATTCTTGAAAATAATGGTGCTATGCTCGAAATTTCTTTCATACAGGAATACGAGGAAACTTCCACCCCAAAGGAACAACAGACAACACCTCTACATCATAAATTTGCAAAAGTGTACAAACTTCCTAACACCAGCAGTTCAGATACTTCGCCCTCAGAATCTTCTCCAAACTAAAACTTGGTCAAATACGTCTAGCTAGAGACGTTAAACCCGGGCAGCTCGGTGGGAGGCAACCCACTATCTATCTTTTAACTTTCCTTTAATTTAATATGTTTTTCCTTTTTGTACTATATTTCCCTTTTATTTGCTATAATAAAATGCAGGCTTCACTTGAGTTCTTCTCGCTGTGTAGAATATTCTTTACAGGTTCAATTCATGACATTCCACAGCAACACTCAAGTGTGGGGGAGCTCTACACACTCTACGAAATCTGGGGAGTACACTATTTCCTTTACTTTGCTTGCCCTATTAATTTTATTTCATCTACGCAATGAGGGCATTGCTTAGCTTAAGTGTGGGGGAAGAGCCTAGGACATCTAAATGCTTAAATTGTTAAGTCTCTCTGCTTATTTCTGCTTACCTCGCATTTGTTCTAATTGAATTATGTACCTTGCTAATGTAGGTTGTTCTCTTTAAAAACTAATACTATTATGAATTGTAGGATAAAGGGTACAAATTTTTCAAAATTTTACATTTGATTACTTTTGAGGAGCATTTTTATATGCGGTGTGACCAAATAATCTGCAAATTGGTTGGATTTTATTGCTCAGGGTTCTTTCTCTTCTCTCTTAGGGATTGCTAAGGGGTATTTCTAAAAAAAAAGAAGAAACAAAAAAATAAAAATAAGGGACTTTCGAGACACCATTGGTAACCAACAAAAGAGTTGAGTGTTCTTAAATACAAAGGCATTATGCCTACATTTCTCATCCCTCTGCAAAAGTGAAGCAAATGCATAAATCTTTTCTTCCTTTTATTTTCTCCTCAATGCCCATTCTTGAGAGAAGTTGGCCATGGTAAAAGTCTCGGAGTCACCTAAACAAAAGAAACATTGAAGTACCTTAGATCATACCCCGAAACTCTATATTTTGTTTTCACCTGAGCACACCTATGCCACCAGCAGATAATTTTTCACACTCCTCAATAAGTTTTAGAGATCATAACTATTGACTTTTTTATCCTACCCTTCATAATAATATTTGTTAGTATTGAGCATTTCCTACTTGCTTAGGTACATGGTTTTACTTGAGGACAAGCAAAAAGATAAGTGTGGGGGTGTGATAAGTGTCTAAATGAGCATGTTATTTAGGTGTATTTCATGTATAATATTAGCACTTTTCTTGCTCATTTCTCCACTTCGGTTAGTTTTCCTCTAGTTTATGTTTTATTGTTTATCTCACAAAATTATTGGTTTAACATGAGGAAAACCAAGCCGGGAGTGAAGTAGTCGAAGAGACGAACGCATAGACGCAAACGGCTCAGAAAACGGAGTCCAAACGAAGAATGTAGAGCCAAAGGAAAATGGGCCACGTCAACATTACAACCGCTAGCGGACTACTCCAACACTACCGCCCATTAACGGGCGGTCTCCTCACGAACAACCGCCTGGCGGACTACTCCATCGCAACCGCCCCCCTGTCCGCCACTTAAACTCGCGGACGTCTCACACTTGACCGCCTCTTAAGAGGCGGAACCAGAGGCGGAAACCACAGCCTTGTCCGCCACTTATCAGGCGGACTCCACCCACGCAACCGCACGCGGTCTCCTCACTCTTGTCCGCCCCGTTACCACGCGGACAACACTACCGGTACCGCCATTTATCAGGCGGACAACACACGCAAACCGCGAGGCGGTCTTCGACGCGGTCACGACTAAAATCGCCGCTGGACTAGTTTTCTCCTCTTCGCGCAGTCGTCTTCAACCTTATCTATCTACTCCGACCACTGCCTACCTTAAATCGCTCCCGCATTTCGCCACTGTCCCCTGCAATAAATGAATGAAGCAATCAATGCTTCAATCAATGAAGCACTCAAGTGGGCAATCAACTGCAAATATCTACGGAAGGCTACTCTTCATTTTCTTCTATAAATACCCATTCCCTACAGCCTTATACGAGTGCACGGAGAAAACCAGAAAATCATTTGCACTCACCTCATCTCATTCTCTTCTTCCAGTAAATCACCCCGTATACCATTTCACTCCATTAATTCTCTAATTCACCCATTTCACTTATAATAACCTGCGTACATGTTTCACTCTTCGACCTCTCCATTTCTCCATTCACTAATCACGTCTCCGTGCTGTTATTACGTCCAACCTCTGTCAGATTTATTACCAGTTAATATGTCTGGCTAAGGAGGATTTGCTCCGGGCAAGGTTTTTAATTATGGTTTGTTAAGCTGTGTAATATATTTCTACCGGTCTAAATAATTTCAGTTTGTTACGATTAAAGTTTTGTTTCTCTCCCTTTTTAATAAATTTCATCGGTTTATTAAAAAGCCTTACTAAGTCTGTTTTTAATTTCATCGGTTAGAAACAGACGGGTTAATTAAGCCGTAAAACTGTAAGAACTTATTTTCATCGTTTAAGTTAATACATGTTGCAAGAATAACGCCTCATACTCCTCTGCCGTTTACAGGCTTTTGCTCGAGTTTTCATCGGACCTTGCATTACAGGTAAACGAGTTCTTAAGAGTTTTCATCGGACCTTAAGAAAATTATAGGAATCTTGCCAAACTACTTTATTAAACCGGTAGAGTTAGCACAATTAATTAAATCATATTAACCTAAACCCGGAGTTCCATTTAATTCATCTGCATTCAGTAATTTAATCCGCTCTTTTAATTCTCTAAAAACAAGTCAATTAACTTCCCCCCTTTTGTGACAAGCTTAGGAACTACTTTAGCTCGCTATAAGTCCCACGGTTTGACCCCGGCCGCTCCTGTCTTCTACACTATTACGACCGGGTTTTAATTTGCAGCCCGACGGATATTATGAGTATTAATTTCTTTCTTTTAATAACTACACCTCTTCTAAATCACTCACGATAAATCCATTCTGCATGGATAGCGGAGGCAAGTTGCAGACGGCAAAGACGGGCGAAGAAGAAAACTGACGCGCGACAATTCTTACTCACGACCGCCTCCTGTCCGCGCCCAATATAGGCGGTTGCTGTTGGTGTCCGCCTCCTTGACCGCCCCAATATAGGCGGTTGCCTATTGGTGTCCGCCTCCTTGACCGCCCCAATATAGGCGGTTGTATCTGCCGTGTCCGCCTGCGGTACCGCCTCAAACAAGGCGGTTGCTTCTTGTTTTCCGCCTCACTCACGTCCGCCTTCATAACCGCATGCTCGTTCGCCTGATATGGGGCGGTTGCCCCTTGGTGTTGTGTGCTTCTCGCGTGACTCTCTTCTACCGGCTCTAGATTCTTCGTTTGGACTCCGTTTTCTGAGCCGTTTGTGTCTATGTGTTCGTCTCTTCGTCTACTTTACTTCCAGCTTGGTTTTCCTCATGTTAAACCAATAAATTTGTGAGATAAACAATAAAACATAAACTAGAGGAAAACTAACCGAAGTGGAGAAATGAGCAAGAAAAGTGTTAATATAATATATGAAATACACCTATAAAACATGCTCATTTGGACACTTATCACACCCCCACACTTATCTTTTGCTTGTCCTCAAGCAAAACCATGTACCCAAACAAGTAGGGAATTCTCAATATTAACAAATACTATTATGAAGGGTAGGATAAAGAAGTCAATAGTACATGATCTTAAACTTTTTAGAGGAGTGTGATCCATCACCTACTGGTGGCATAGGTGTACTCAGGGCAAAAATAAAAATTAGAGTTTCGGGGTATGATCCGGAGTACTTCAATGCTTCTTGATTTAAGGTGACTTTGAGAACTTTTACCATGGCCAACTTCTCTCAAGAATGGACATTGAGGAGAAAACAAAAGGAAAAATAGAATTATGCATTTGTTTCACTTTTGCATAAGAGATGAGAAGATAATATGTAGGCATTAAGCCTTCGTATTTTAAAGAACACTCAACTCTCTTTGTTGGTTACCAATGGTGTCTCGCAAGTTCCTTATTTATTATTTTTTTTCTTTTTGACAGAGAAGCACCCCTTATCAATCCCTAAGAAAGAAGACAGAAAGAACCCCTGAGTAATAAAAATCCATCCATTTCAGATCATTTGGTCACACCGCATAAAAATGCTCCTCAAAAGTAATCAAAATTTTTAAAATTTTTGTACATTTTATACCATTTATCCCACAATTCATAACAGTATTTATTCTTAAAGAGAACAACCCACATAAAAAGGGTCCACGATATTGAATTTGAACAAACGCAAGATAAGCAGAGAGATTAAGCATTTTAGCATAAAATGTCATCGAAAAGGGCACACTCCCCCACACTTAAATTGAACAATGTCCTCATTGTTCACCAGAAAAACAAGGGAAGGTTTCAGAAGACCTTTTCGGTAAGTAGATAAAATAGAGAGAACACGAAGCTCACGAATATTCATCTAAGCACATAAACTCTCCTCTGCATGATTTATTTAAATAAAAGCATAATTAAAGAAACTGGTACTCCCCTGAGATTATTTTTGCTAGCGTGTATTGGAGTTCCCCCACACTTGAGCTTCAGCCTCAAGTGGCGTAGCTTGGTTGCAGTGTAGACATGAAATTGCACCTGCATAAGACACTAGAAGCAACCATACTATAAACGGGGTTAAAAGTTAGCAAAAATAAAATTGAAAGAGAACCTGATAATTAAAAGAGCGTAAAAGCATATAAAAGATAAGTTCGTCCGGGTTGCCTCCCGGAAAGCTGCCCTTCTTTAACGTCTTTGGCTAGACGCTTTGTCGTTAGATCGATCCTGGGGGGTGGTTATGAGGAGGAGATCCAAAGCATGACTCGATGGTATTTTTGAATGTCCACCGGATGCATGTTTTCTTTTCTTATCCCGTTCTTCATCCGGGATTGGTGGTAGTATCTCTGTAATAGACATGTCGTCTGGAAGGGTGATAAAGAGAAGTGGGGATGATGGTGATTGAGTGTCCCGCACAAACTTGAGGTCTTTGGATTTGTTATCTGGAGATCTTCCTGATGCAAACTCCAGTTTTTCATTATAAGCTTGGAGGGTGATTGTCCCCTGGGCTACCCAAATGTGCACATCGGCTGTGGCAAGGAATGGTCGTCCAAGGATGAGAGGTGTAGTGGAGTTCTCTTCGATGTCCAAAATGACAAAATCGCATGGGAAGTATAAGTGCTCCACTTTAATAATAACATCCTCCACCACTCCGCTTGGGTAAGTTACCGAACCATCTGCCAGTTGCAGGGTCATCTTGGTCTTTTTCATCTCTCCAATTCCCAGCTTTTTGAAAGTGGAGAGAGGCATCAAATTAATGGAGGCACCCAGATCACATAGGGAGTATGGAAATGAGGTGCTACCAATTGTGACTGGAATGGTGAAGCTGCCCGGATCATTGCATTTTGACGGTAGTGGTTGTTGCAGAATAGCTGAGCAAGCTACATTGAGAGGTACCGTACCGACTTCGGCCAATTTAGTTTTGTTGGATATAAGATGTTTGAGGAATTTGGCGTAGTTTGGCATTTTGGCAATGAGGTCGACAAACTGTATATTGACGTTTAGCTGCTTCAGCATTGCTAGAAACTTACCATATTCATTATCCAACTTCTGCTTCTGGAGTCGGTGGGGAAATGGTATATGCGGTTCTTGTGGAGAAGATTTTGAAGTTGATGGAATAGTGAGAATGTTGGGAGTTGTCTTTTCTACTGGGGCCTCAGCTTTTTCTTCACTATCCTCTTTGGATTCGTCTGACCTTTGCGGGATGTGAATCTCGTTGGTTTTCTTACCGCTTCTCAAGGTTATTGCCTTAACCTCTTCTTCTTCTTCTTCAAAGTCGAGCTTCTCATTTTCATAACCGGCCACCAAGTTCTCAAGGTAGGTATTCTCAGATTGAATGCGATTTCTATAGACTGTGGCGGTGCTTTCGAGTTCAGCTACATTCCTTTTGGATGTTTCGATTGCTACAACCCACTCTTGGAGGGAAGGGTGTAGGTCTGGAACTTTAGCTGTTTTAGCCATCTCCATCTTTTCTTCATCGTGTTCTTTCACATAGATGCATTTGGCTTGCTCTCTTGGATTTGGTTCAGTTTGGCTGGGGAGAGCCCCTGGCGGTCTTCGAGCAAGATGTTCTGCAAGTTGATTGAATTTACCTTCGATTTTCTGGTTGAAGGCTTCTTGTGCAGAAAGCTGGTTCTGAGTCATAGAAATGTAACCCTTCATCATCTCTTTGAGTTCTGCGTTTGGATCAACAGAGGATGAAGATGGTTGTTGTTGTTGTTGTTGGAAACCTGGAGGGGCACCTTGTGCTCTATAACCCATATTAGAGTTTGGTTGGGGTCGGTTTCCCTGATAGGTATTGGAATTGTTGTTCTGCCCTTCTTGGTTCTGATCATTGTTTTTCCATGAGAAATTCGGGTGATTTCTCCATGGGTAGTTGTTGTTGATGTTATTGTTGTAGGAATTACCGGGGCGGTTTCCTATGAAATTCACATCTTCGTAGTGGTTTTTACCTTCGCACTGATGAGTTTCATGAGGACCGGCGCATATGGCACATCCTTCTGTGGGTGGAACTGGTGGTGAACTTGTAGGTGGGGAAGCTATTGTTTTTACGATTTCGTTTTGAGATGTTGTTAGCTTTTCCACCATCTTTGCAAGGGACGAGATCTGGGCTGATAAATGATCCGTAGGTTCAACGTGGAGTAGGCCTGCTGCTCGTGGCGTTCTTCCCTTGGATCTCGTCCACTGTCTTGTATTGCTCGTCATGGTTTCGAGAAGGTCCATTCCTTCTTTAGGAGATTTCATCATGAAACTTCCTCCTACAGAGGAATTGACGAGTAGTCGGTTTCCATCATCTAGACCATTGAAGAATGACAGGCAGAGGGATTGATCGTCGAGACCATGGTGGGAACATTTCATTAGCATATCCTTGAATCTGTCCCATGCGTCGTACAACGTTTCTCCCGGCTCCTGACAGAAAGTATTGATTTCACCGATCAATTGCCTCGTTCTACTGGTTGGGTAGTATTTGGCAAGGAATTTTTGGGCCATTTGCAGCCATGTGGTGATTGATCGGAAGGGAAGGCTTCGGTACCACCTGTTTGCTGAATCCGACAATGAGTGAGGAAATAGTTGTAGACGAATTCTTTCTTTGACGTTGCCGGTCTGATCAAAGGAATTGCAGAAGTCTAGGAAGAGACTCAGATGATTTGGGGCTTCATCTGGGTTCACTCCACTAAACTTGCCCAGATCCCGGACGGCGGTGATGTAGTGAGTTTTGAAAACCCATCGTCCGGCTTCTTGTGGTGTTAGTTCAGGGAGAACTATGGCTGATGCTCTTCCTTCGGTATTCGGTTGGTGGTAGTCAGAGAGAGCACGGTGTTCTGGTTGATTTGCATGGTCCATTTCATTTATAACTTCGTTATTGGCCATGGCTTGATTTCTCAGGTTTCTTTGTGCTTGTAATAAAGTGCGCTCGGGTTCGGGGCTCGGACTGATTGGTGGAGAGCCTCGGGTTCGAGTGTTTGGCATGCACAGAAGATAACTTGTGGTTTGTCAGAAGCTGTGAAATTAATTAGTAAATAGAATAAGAAAGGCAGAGATATTGGTTAGGCTGATAAACGTTAGTTAAACAACACGGATATATATTTTTTTTTTTTTTTTGTTTTTTTATATATATATATATATTATTATATATATATATATATTAACAAGAGTAAAATGACAGAAAATTGAAATGACAAGGGAAATTAAATGACAGAAATTATAAGTTAGTAGTTAGAGACAAAAATTATAAGTTAGTAGTTAGAGACAATGGAAAGAAATGACAGAAAATTGAAATGACAATGGAAAGAAATGACAGAAAATTAAAGTTAGGAGTTAGTATACTGGAAATTATAAGTTAGTAGTTAATATACAGAAATTTGAAGGACAATGGAAATTAAATGTTAAGGACAATGGAAATTAAATGTTAAGGACAATGGAAAGAAATGACAGGAAATTTTAAGTTAGTAGTTAGGGACAATGGAAAGAAATGACAATGGAAATTAAATGACAGAAATAATGACAAAAATATTAAGATGTCCAAAGTCAGATGTCCGAAGTTAGAAGTCCAAGTCAGATGTCCGAGATTAACAATTTAATATTATTAACAGATTATTGTAATAAAGCAAGTGAACTACCGGAAACTAGGGAAATTGATGGAATCAATCTCCCCGGCAACGGCGCCAAAAACTTGTTGGTGATAAAACTACACTATAATAAATATAGATTTATAGCAAACTAATAGGCAAGTGTACCTATTCGTAGTAGTAAAACAAGTGTCGTATCCACAGAGAGATTGTTCAATTATCCTAGTCTTGGTAGTTAATTAAAAACTGTAAAAAGGGGTTTAGCCGGAGGCAAGCTTGTTTTTTAGGATTAGTACAGAAATAATAAGTACAGTAAAATAAAGTAAATGGATGGAAAAAGGTATCCTAGGATAGCGGGGGAATTTCCTAAATTACTTAAACAATTTTATAATCCTGTCTTAATTATTTATTGTCTATTAGAGTTAATAATTGTCAGTTATGAACTCTTATTAATAGCCTCAGTATTTTCCTGCTCAATCCGGAGTGTAAATACCAAGGTTAATTCCTTTGTGGTACTTTGACTATCTCAAAATCATATGTTGATAGTTACCAAATAAATGCAGTAGTTTGTCACGCTAAAGCATTTAACAATATTTGCTGAAAGGAATTAAACCAAGTTTAATAAGTGAAACAGGTGATAAATATTTATTTAAGTACAGACAATAATTATAATCCTAATTTGCTCTTATTTGTCTGTTTAAGAATTTATCTTGTGGCCTTCCTAAATCATAGATAAGGACAACTCCTAATTAATTCAATAGACTTTTTACAATCAGAAAAAGTCTAAAATCATTAATTAGCTTTAAGCAAGAATTCTTTTAATAACAGCGATGGATTTTATCTGCTAATCAAGGAGATAATATCTAACGTTTATCTTTCTTTGTGGTCTATTCTCAGATTTACAAAATCATTGAAATAAGAGAAACCGTAAATGCATAAAAATGATCAGTTGTTAAGCATTTAATAATTTAGAGAGACAAAACAAATATTTATAAGCAAACTTGGTATTAATAATAAGTCTGAGTTATTTGGGGTCAAACCCCATCCTAGGATACGAGTAAAATCACTCAGACATTAACAGTAATAAAAAGAAAGCAGAGTTAGCCGTTAATTTGGAGACTGCCGGCGGAGACTGGACTGCAATTCTCTTCTGCTCCAGCTCCCTTATCTTCTCTTCTTCTTATCGTGCTTCTGCTTCGTGGTAGAGTGAAGAATGAAAATAAAATGGAGAAGTGGGAGATAAGAGGATGGAATGGATCGTAGGTGTGGAAATGTGGTGAACGGTGATATTGTGGTCTGTCTTGGATTGAGAGGAAGGGATATCTCTGGAAGCAGAAGTTACGTGCGTTTATATAGGAGAAAGGAAGAGGCAGCAGATAGATAATACCGCGTGAGGAATTGATTGAGGCGGCGAATTGATTGAGGCGGCAGAAAGAGCTGGATAGGATTTGCAGATTGATTGCTCACTGATTGCTCATTTATTGCAGGGGACAGAGAGCTGGAACGCGTCAGGAAATAAGGTAGGCGGTGCGGGAGTAGATAGATAGCGGAGGCAAGTTGCAGACGGCGAAGACGGGCGAAGAAGAAAACTGGCGCGCGACGATTCTTACTCACGACCGCCTCCTGTCCGCGCCCAATATAGGCGGTTGCTGTTGGTGTCCGCCTCCTTGACCGCCCCAATATAGGCGGTTGCCTATTGGTGTCCGCCTCCTTGACCGCCCCAATATAGGCGGTTGTATCTGCCGTGTCCGCCTGCGGCACCGCCTCAAACAAGGCGGTTGCTTCTTGTTTTCCGCCTCACTCACGTCCGCCTTCATAACCGCATGCTCGTCCGCCTGATATGGGGCGGTTGCCCCTTGGTGTTGTGTGCTTCTCGCGTGACTCTCTTCTACCGGCTCTAGATTCTTCGTTTGGACTCCGTTTTCTGAGCCGTTTGCGTCTATGCGTTCGTCTCTTCGTCTACTTTACTTCCAGCTTGGTTTTCCTCATGTTAAACCAATAAATTTGTGATATAAACAATAAAACATAAACTAGAGGAAAACTAACCGAAGTGGAGAAATGAGCAAGAAAAGTGTTAATATAATATATGAAATACACCTATAAAACATGCTCATTTGGACACTTATCACGGTAGAATGTTCTAAACCAGTGATTAACTGATTGATTACGTGGGCGTAATTCCTTTTAAGGGGGGTAGAGTGCAGAACCACTTAGTGTCTTTTACCGTACAAGTGTACGTGAACTATGATGTGCATAGCACAAAATGATTTGTTTTGATGATTGGTGCGCGTGTTACATAAACATACGCATTCATTCTTGGTTAATTGTGGTAATTGCGCACAAAAGATGCGAATACCATTGTGATAAGTGTGATTGTTGTGTTAACGGATGTGTGTGAAAGTATAAGCATAAGGGGGTAAGAAACTCCCGGGGAACTAAACCCCGACTATGTATGCTCATACAATACTAAATGTAAAACCGTGTATTGTATCTTTATAAAAGCATATATATACAGTATTGTGATTTATGAAGAGGTGTGACACCAACATAGAACCTAGTGAGAATTAAATTCCCTAGGTAACTTGATTTAAAATAAATCTGGAAGATGATTGATAGACAGAGTTCTATCCCTTGGAGATGTAATGATTACAACTAGAAGGAGTAAAGATAGAAAATGGTACATGGTTGAATTAGCTGTTGTTTGAAATCGAAGTGGGAGGTGAAACTTGATTATCATGAGATCAAGGGAAGCCGAACACAAATTGGGGTGGAGAGATAGTTCAACACTGATGCTGATCACATCAGGGTTGGATGATTCTTGAAACTCCCTATATTGTCACAAATAACCACAGCAAGAATAAGATGCAGTTAACAAAATTGAACTTGGAGGTTGTTTGCGTTTTCAAAAAATTAAATTGGTGGTTTCAATTTTCAATGGTATTTTCAAAAACTTCATAAATACTTTAAGATTCTTAAGTGGTATTTTCAAAGGAAGGACTACCTTTATGTGACCTCGTAGAGGATTTTCAACTTGTATCCTTCCAATAAAGGATTTCATTATACTTAACCTCATAGAGGGTATTTTCGTATTACTTGCTCACGAGCTGAGGACGTACGAGCCTTTGTCTTTGGACCGGTGACATGAGAAGTATATTTTAAAGATGTATGCAATTGTTTTGATCTCCCAAAGGAACTGGAACCAGAGTGTCCATCGCGACCGGTTCTGCGGGATCACAGTGTATATGTACTCTACATGGGTCTCGAACTCATGAAGAGATAGAAAAGGAATTTCTGGTTGATATACATGCTATGTGTGAGCCTCGATTTTAAACCCTATCCTATGTTGATTAAAGTTGATTAGGATCTAACCGGGTTTTAGGTCCACTTATAGCCTAAGATTAATAACTATGTCATATAACAGTAATTATTAAAACCTAAGCTAGCTCACTGGAACCTATTATGAGTCGCCACCTAATTTTAACCTAGATCAAATAGGAAAGGAGAGTTCGGGTTCGGGGGCTCGATATTCGACTTAATTAGGGTTCAATTACTTTCATTACCCCTAGAAGTCGTTTTTCCTCTACTTAGTTTAATTACGGCTTATTACGAGTCGTTTTAACCTAAGTGCGCGAGCTTCTGTTTTTTTGTGTTTTTTAGCATTTTTTGACAGAAAATTAAAATAAAATTAAAGATTCCTAAACTAGGGTTTCGGAGGCAGAATTAGGTCAAATTTTGTTTTCGTCCGTGGCTACGGACCTAATGTCCGAACCCACGGACCCTAGTTAACCTATGTGAACATAAAAGTCGAATTAAACAGAAAACCAATTTTGCAAGGTCCGGGGCCACGGACAGGATGTCCGTGGGCCCGGACATTATTTTAGAAAACCTAAATTTTGAATTTTTAAAAAATCCGCGCGCCGTCCGTGGGTGTCCGAGCTTACGGACAGGGATCCGGGACCCGGGACACGACGTCGTGGGTGCGGACAGCCCTCGGACGGCGGCTTTGAGGCTGTGTTCCCGAAGGTGTTTTCGGCTCAAATTTTATGGGTGCGTAGCCTGAAAGATGTACAATACGTTAGTGGTCGAAAGTTCTCAATTTAATTCGAATTATGCACGAAACTTGGTAAACACGTTATTGGACAGAAGCTTGAATAAACAGCAATACAGAAGCGTACGAAGGTTAGTTTGAGCCCAAATTTTGAGGCAAGACAGATAATACCGTGGTGAATTAGGGAAGTGGAGTTTCTACCTGTTTTACCTTCGGATCAACGTTTCTTCACACCGGGATTCGTCGAGTGCTCCGTTGATGGCAGACCCGAGAGGATTTCGACCCAAGCTTCTGGTTGTTGGTTGTTCTTGCTGTTCTTCACGTTTTGGAGGTGTTTTTGTGGGGTTTTGATGATTATTGGTGCTTTGGGAATTGGAAAACGTGGTTAGATGGTGATTTCGGGGGATTTTCGGTATGATTTGGGTGGCCGGGTGTTGGAAAAAGTGAGAGAGAGAGAGGCTGTGTTTTCTGACTCTCTAGGGTTCTTGAGCATATGAAGTTCTGATTTTATCCAAAAATCTATCCCCTTATATAGACTTTCTTAAAGATAAGAAAATCTAGTAAAAGTAAGATTTTTGATATTTTAATTAAGTGACTTCCCAAATGAATTTTGCTGTGAAATTTTAACCACATGTCAAGGATGGATATTACGAATTTTCTGAGGTGGAACCGAATTTTTTAATGTTGGAATATTTTTAAATTGAATTTCTCGTCAGATTCAGTCAAAAATTGCTAGAAAATTATTGGAAATTCGAAAAATTAAAATTCCAATGCCATTATGCTTAGAATGTCATCCTCTATCATGGGTTAAAATATCAAAGCATTTCAAGTTGATTTGGGCATCCTTTGGAGGAGAGAGAAAGCTCATAGGAGGTCTTAGGAGCCTTTAAAGATTACCAAAACGCCCCTGAAAGTGACGAAGCTGCTCCCCATGCCATGAAACGCGCGGAATGAGCCGGGATTTCTCACTGCTTGATTAAAATGCCTCTCACAACACCGGTACCTCGTAGACCCTAGCCAGGGGGGTCAAAATTTTGGGTATAACACTATGACATGTTGTGTGGTATGTGTAATAATTATTATTTCGGACCTTGAGTCCTAATGTGGTTAAGTTCCGAAAGTTTTATGTTATCAAGACCTACGAGTCTAAATGTTGTTATGTTACCCAGACCAAGAGTCTAAGGGTTGTTATGTATGTACAAATGTTGTTAAGGTACCCGGACCATTAAGTCCGAGGATACTATGTAAGTATGTTATGTTATGTTATGTTATGTATGGATGTGTATATGTACCCGGACCGTTAAGTCCGAGGGTGTGATGTAAAATATGTTTGCTATGGAAGTTTTATGTTGCAAGAAATCCCCGTATCCTAAACCAATGATGTGTGGGAAGTGTGAACTTCGAGGACGAAGTTCTTTTAAGGGGGGTAGATTGAAATACCTCAAACCTTAATGTGTTAATTAATTGTGTAATTATAATTTTCTAAGGCTAAATTAAGTCCTTAAGATCATTGGTGAAGAAATGAAAACCAAAAAGGAAAAGGAAATGCGCAAAAGTCACAAAACGTGGAAACGCGTATTTAATTATTTTAGGAGGTATATAACCTTCATTAGGGTTATAAATATATTTTTATACCTAATTACGCATTAAGAACATGTGGGAAAAATCCGGAAGAAACGGATCCAAACAATGCGCTAAAACGAACGGAGTCTTAAAACGCGTTTTTCGAGAAAACCCGAAAACGTGACTTTAACCAGTTAATGACCCCGTAAAAAAAAAAGTTGATTATGAAACTATAATTAAACATTAATGGGAGTTTAATAACCATTAAAATTAAAGGAATGAGAAAATTCCGGAAAACGGTCCCGGTTAGTGAATAGTGCTAAACCGGGCAAATAAACGAGCGTTTTCTGTTAAAGGACGAAAAACGCTCCAGCGTGTTTACAGTGGTGGGCCGGTTTTATTAATGTAAACAGCTCACTCACATAAGACTAGTTAACTAATAAATAAAGTCAAAAAAATAGAAACACCACTTATACCCCCACACTCTCTCTCTCCTTCTTTATTTTCTTTCCCTCTCTCTCTTTCCTCTCTTCTCTCTATCCCAGCCGGATCCTCCCCCTCTCTGCCGATGGAATTCTCCAACCTAGCCAACAATGGCTTCTCCACTTCTTCTTCATCCCCAAGCTCCATTTGAGCTCCAAATCAAAAACAAATAACTATTCTTCTTCCTCCTCTTCCTCTATCATCCTCTCTTTTCAAAATTCCAAAAGGATGAAGTTGACCTCCATGGGTTTTCCCCATTTGAAGAGAAAATGGCACCAATGAGAAGCTTGGAGTCTCCTCTTTCTTCTAAGGTAAAAATTTCCAAGAGAAAGTCATTTTTCCTTCATCTCTTGGTGTAATCGATTTTTCACCATTTTTGATACCTTGTTTTTCTCCTTGTTCTTGAGCTCCAAATTGACCCTTCAATGGTGGAGAAGTTCCCCTCTTGATTCAAGGGTGAAAATCCCTCTTGAAAGCTTCACAAAGGTAAACCCTAACTTTGTGTTCTAGCCCTTTGATTGAATTGAAATATTCCAAGGGTTTAGATAATTAATTGAGTGTGTTTTGTGTCCTTGGACGTTGGGATGGAGTTTGGAAACTCCATACCCTCTTAACCGATTTTGGGAGAAAATGAGAGCAAGAGGTGAATCAAAGAGACTTGTGAAATTAAGGTAAGGAATCCACCTTAACCTTGTTTATAATTGTTAAGTGTTTGGGTTGGGTAAACAAATTAATGAATCCAAATTGTGGTTGAAACATATGTTGTGATGTGTTTAAGTGGTGTTAGAAGAGTTTGTGAATTAATGGATGAATTGCGAGCCTTAAGGGCCAAATGTTGTGAGTTTGTGATTGATATTTTGGTTATTGAGATTATGGAGATTTTGGTGATTATGTTGTTGATGATATTTGAGGATTTGTAATGTGCTGTTAGGAACCCTTGAAAGGGTGTGGCTAGATTAGGGATGAGAAGGAGGAAAATTGATGAGGAAGATGTAATTGATGAGGATGAATGTGTAAGGATATGGGGAGGTTATGGCAAAATTTCAATGGAAAATGAGTGTTTGATGATGGTTGATGGTTGAGAGAATTTAGGTGTTGAATTGGGATGTTTAATGTGGAAAGGAATGGTTGTTTATGACTTGTGAAACATGGAGTAAGTGTAGGTTTATTAGAATTGCAATTCTGGGTGAAAATCCCCTCTGTTAGCTGAATTTTCAGGAATGTCCGAACTTCCGTCCGGACATGGAAGTTCGGACATGCCCCGTCGTTTTATAAAATTTTCCCAGGCTATTTAGTCTCGACTTGTGTCCAACCTTCGATGTCCGGACACAAGTTCGGACGTCTGTAAATTTTTCTTCAGTTTTGGCCTCGACTTGTGTCCGAACTTGGAAGCTCGGACACAAGTTCGGACAGGTTAAAATTTTCCTTGGTTTTTGCCTCGGCTTGTGTCCGAACTTCAAAGCTCGGACACAAGTTCGGACATTCGACAGTTTTCACCCAATTGAGTCTCGACTTGCGTCCGAACTTCGGAAGCTCGGACACAAGTTCGGACATAGTGTAATTTTGAGCAAAAATTTTGTTTAAGGGTAGGAAATGATATCCAACGATGGGGATTAATATGTGATGATGTTATAAGGTTTAAGGATAAATAAAGTGAGTTATAATGGTAATTGAGTGGTGAAAAGTTGTAATAAAAATGTAAAGTTATAAAACTATCGAACGGGTTAATCATGGGCGCGTTAGACGTTAAATAATTATATTATACCCCGATGTTGATAAAGATAGTTATAATGTTATCAGTTATTCAAAGAGTTTCAAGGAACATGTGAAGGCACAGTAGAGTGCACCTTCGGTGACAGGTATGGTTTTCTTGCAACCTGTGTCCTACCGGATTACACCGGCTTGTATGCCAATGTGTTTTTCTGTGTGTTTGCCACCTTGCAAGATAAAGCATGAAATGAGTTTATAGTAATTCATTATTGTGGCGTAATTAATTCCGATACCGCTTAACCTTAATTATGTGTTAAATAATAGTTAACCGACCTTAGGTTCACATAAGAGATCGGTATTCGGAATAAACGTCCCAACCCACGGGAACGTTCTAACTACGGCTATCCGTGCGTTAGTGTATGTTGTGATTAAAGTGTGATGTATGTGACTTGTTTAATATGTTGTGGCTGTTGGATACTGTTATCGTGTTGTTGAAATGGGATACGATTTCCCCTATATGTCTAACCGAGTTAGTAACACTATGTGAAGTATGTATGTGATAAGTTCCATAAGGGAATCTCTAACCAATAAGTACATGTTATGTATGGAGAGGAATCCGGTCATTCCGGTCGGCGTATTGTTTGGGAGTTGATGTATATATGTGAACTAACTCCCATCCTGTTATGTTAGGGTTGTTTTCCTTCATTGGATTTCGACCTCCCATTAGCTTAGCCAAAGCTTACCTACCCAACTTCCAACCGGGTAGGGGGAAATCATGTTAATGTTGGTAGGGTGTCGATGCCTAAGTTCGCTTCGACTCCCTCTTTATTATGTTACGGCTGTTTTTCCTCCTTGAATTACAACCACCCACAAGCTTAACCAAAGGCTTACCTACCTCATCATTATTGGAGCTAGGGGAAATTGTGTAAGGTGTAATCGGTCCTATATGAGGCCGCCACACCTAAGTAAAGAAATGTATGTATGTTGTGCTCGGGCTTCTATCACCCCGGCACTCCCTAAGTAAAGTTTATGTTCCCTAAGAGGGATGGAATTAAGTTTGTGTGTGTTATTAAGTGAAATGTGTTGTGATGTTGCGTGTGCTAATCTTGTGTTTGTGCCCTACTAATGGGTGTTTGCTTTTAAGCATGAAGTATGTGCGTTAGTTGTGTATGTTTAAATAAAATTAATCACATGCTAAGACGACAATTAGTTGCGTGGCCCGGTAGCATGCGGGCTGCGGGATTACCATACCAGCAAAGGTGCTGAGCCCCTTGGGGGCCACCCTTCTTTCTCTTTCCTGTTTCAGGTACAAGGAACTGGAAGCCGTTCGAGAGTAGGACGGGGTAGTTGATTGTATGTGGTAGTCATGAGGATTGTGAATGTTGTTGTAGTGTGTAAGACCGAAATTGTATCGGCGTTAGTTGGTAATTACTCGGTACAGTTGTAATGTAAGTGTATAATGAATGTTGGACATGGAATGGGATTAATGTGTAGTTGCTCGGGAGTTTAGTCCATCAGACCGATACAATGTATGTATGTTAGCCTTGTTAGCCACGTGGGTGGCTAACGGCGTGTAACACCAAGGAATTAAGTTATGTTGTGAGTTGTGATTTCCGCTGCAATGTGTGGTTAAGTATGTTGTTAGTAGTTGGGGTGTTACAGTATTCTTTAATATTCTTGGAATATGTGTACTAGCTTTTAAAGGATTGTATTTTAGCAATGTATCCTCCATAAGTATGCTTTTGAAAAATAGCTTAATATATGATCTATCCCAACCAAAATCTTAACATACTCAATAGATGATATTCCAACCTATATTTTTACTGTAGTTTAATGTTCGAACAGAACAACAGCACACCATTCTCAACAGACATTCATAAAAAGAAAAGTGTATAAAGAAATCATTCACTAATCTAAAAAGGGTTAGGAGTCGTGCCTTACTGGAGTCCTCACTTCCCAATTCTACCCCAGTTCCCCAGTTTTAAGTGCACCTATAATCTAAGTATTTCACTCGGCTTGTTTTCTCGGGTTCAGAGCGTAACTACGCTCTGATACCACTTTCTGTAACACCCCTATAATAATAAAACAACAGCGGAAAATAAACTAAAGGTGCTACAGACCATCGGGCTCCAAACACCCGGTACCAACCTCACCAATTACAACCATTACAATTAACTAAGTCACGGTCTGAACTTCGAGAAAACTTAACATAAACATAACAATAATAAAATACATTCACTCTCCATAAACCTAGTCCCATCCCATTCACTCATGCTCTTCGTGGCCACCTGTAAATCAATTTGTACCTGCAAGATGAAACCAAGCAGCCCACCCCGGGAGGGGTGAGTCAGTTCCGTGGAATGGAACTGGTACAATTCTCCAAAACAATCTTTAAAACATAACTCCTCAAAATAAACAGTAACTTGAATTTAAACACTTGAAAGTAAAACAGAGATAAAGCACTTCAAAACAATCAATTTAAAGAGAAAAGAAAACAAGACAAAGATAGAGGTAGAGAACTTCCAAAACAAGTCATCCACTTAAGTAGTCACACCACATAGTTAGTAAGCATCCATTGTTGATGTTAGAACCAATTCCCGTTCGGAGTATAAAGACCCAGATAGTCACGAAGGACTAGGAATAATAAGATAGATCCAAGAACCAATAACTCAAGAGTGGAATAATTCAATTGGGAGAGATGGCCCCCACCACCAGATATCAATGTCCATATGGACGAGGGATATACAGCCCCCTGCTGTCAGATTTAAATGTCCTGGTGGACGAGGGATATACAGCCCCCTGTTGTCAAATATAAATGCCCCTATGGGCGAGGGATATACAGCCCCCTGCTGTCAAATATAAATGCCCCTATGGGCGAGGGATATACAGCCCCCTACTGTTACCATTGAAGACGCGCGCACGTCGAAACCTCCAGAACCAGCTCATGGATGAAACGATATCCAGAGTCAAAAGAAAGATTTCCAAGATTGACCTTTTCCAAATTCCCACCAGATCACTAACTACCCAGAGCAATACCAAAACACTCAGTCCTACAGAGTGCAGAAGCGTAAACCCTAAGTAGCCAATGTCTAATGGAACAACCAAATAGAAGGAACCAATACCCAAGAGAGTTTCGCATCCAAGGCTCAGTTAGTCACACAAGCTGAGTTAGTCACACAATCAATTCCTTTTTAGAAATTCCTCTTTAAGTCAGTTAGCGTTTTCCAAAACATTCCACAAGTCAATCAGCAAAAAGATCGGAGTACGAGAAATCGTACAAAACATTCCATAGAGTCCAAACACAACAAGTTGAGTACGAGAAATCGTACCTGGGTAACGCTGTAGCAGTTCTAATCAACTTGCGCAAACAATCAACAGTACTCTGAAGAATATTAAAGGTAATCTATCATCAACCACTTGTAGCCTATGTTACGCTTAAATAAACTCCTTACTCTTATTTCAAAGTCTCAATTATCCTTTAAGCCCTCACTTAAATGTTATGTATAATCTTTGTGTTATCTGAGAACGTTGTATAGCCCAAGGTGGTAAGATCAAGGAATGTATTCGATCAACATTTGCTAATTGTCCACTCCTATCCACTTTATTCATACTTAACCACAATCCTCACATTCAAGACTTTGAGACCTCTATATCATAAATGTGTTTACATTATATCATAACCTAATTGAGTTACTAACTCATTTATCTTATCTTTAGTCCAGAAAGACTTTTTATTACATCCAGCTAATAATCTTGACATAAGATGTTAAATTACTTTTCATCTTGAAACAACTATATTATAGTTAACTTAGACTTATCGAACTCTTACATTTAATATTCACAAGGTACATTATTTGCTTAATTATTACCTATATAATAAGGTGTTTAAATATAACCTTTTATGTATCCTTACTTACCTTTAATCTCCTAAATATTTTATTTTTACACCCATTCACTCTATAGACTATGTATAATCCTTTTGTACTAAACTTCAATAAACTTAAGCCTTAAATACGTTTTAAATTGTTTCACAAAACCTAAGGTTTCAAAGGAATAACTTAATAAATTAATTTCCTTTATTGTATTTAGGATGGACAATATATCTACATAGAGTAGTATTTCAAAGAATTAAATTCTGGTTCGTAAGCGAAATTGTTAATTATATGAAAATTCTCATATTTATATTCAAATAACCTATCATTATTTCCCATTACCGTAAAGTATATCAATATAATATCTTATGTAACCTAGTTTTATCTAATAAAAGGTTCAAAGGTTTTAAGTATCAAATTCCTATTTATAAACCTCTATAAATTCTAACTACTAAATACCTCACTTAATTGTAAACTCACATCCTAAGTATTGGTAATAAATGTTATAAATGTATTTCATATGGCTTATCTAACGCCAGGAAACTTAAGGATTATTATTTAGATAAATTTCCAAATCATAGTTTATATAGTTTTTATCATAACCTTTTAAATGATTTTATCTTAAAACATTAAGGTATATTCCAATACCTTAAATGTTAAGAAATGATTAAATCTAGACTTACTAATCCCCACATTTAGATGTAAAAGTATTTTATTTATTTATTATTGTTTATATTAAGAACATTTAGATGTAAAAGTATTACATTTATTCATTAATTATATAGTAAGTTCTATTTGTGTAAAATCTAATTACAAATATTCCTAAGTCCCAACTTATTAATTACCTAACCAAATTATAGATTACATTATGGTCTTTGACAAACAATATTACGCATGTATTCTAATATGGTTTATAAAATAATCTTAGAAATCCAAGATAACTCTTTAAGCTCAATTTCATAACCACAATTCAATACTAGCTCATATAATATTCTTTTAATAGTATTATGTATAGGTTTAGTTTCTTACTAATTCCTTCGTATTATATTTCCTATAAGGTATCTAATTTTATTTATGTTAAATGTGTAATATTTATATATACTAGGATTTGTTCAAACATTATTATGTAGTTTATTGTATTTAATTATGTTTAATAACTTCTAGGCATAACTACAACCGACCTAAGGTTTAAATAAAGTGTTTCCTTTGTTTTTTTAATTATATATAAGTGTACCCGTACTAGAAATCAACTAAGACATTCCCTATGTAACTATCATATTTAAACTATCTTATTAATACAACCTTAAACTGTATTCCAAGAATGTTTCGTTAAGTATTTCTTTTACCATATCATAGGATACTAGCTCTTATAACATTTAGTTATTATAAGTGTTAATTTAATTAGTTCCTTGTTTTACTCTAAGTTACTACTTAATTCCCTTTTTATAAACGCGTAAAAATATATATTTATTCCTTAGTTTAATTAAAAATATTAACCCCCATAATATAGTAAATAAAATGTAGGATAATTAAATTCCTTAATTTATATAAGTTTCTACTTAGTAAGTATCTATACATATATGTAAATAATTTCACTTCTCTTAAAAGCCAATGCCAAAACATTTATAAACTTACTGTTATAAAATGTTAATTTAATTTCCCTTATTTCTCCCCAGCTTAAAAGTTAATTAACAAACCATACTTTAATTTTGGTTACATTAAAAACCTTATTATAGGTTATTCTTATGAAAAACTCATAAACACAATTTTTAAAACCTTTTACCATTGCCCGAAAATTCCCAAATTTAATATACAGTAACTATAACATTTAGACATATTATAAAATTTTTATTCATAAAATATCTTTTTAATTTATCCAAATAATTCCAGAAAACCCGTAACTTGCAAAAATCATAACTTATGTTTGAAAACTCCCAAAACCATATTAATTTACATCAAAATAAACTAGATTTAATAAGGAATCTATGGTTAAAATTTCAAGTCAAAATACATTCGAGAAGGTATTTAAATTAACACAACAAGTTAGGGTTATTTACTGGAATTTATAAAAACTTAATCTGAAACGTTTTAATCTCGGCCGTCCGTTTCTTTTAACTACGATCGGACGGCCCTAAACTTCTGAGTTCTTCAGCGAATTCTTGAACAGCCCCGAGTACTAAATCGCGATTTTCTCACAATCTACAGAACGAAATCGAGTGATTCTTGTTTCTATGGCGATTTCCCCAATTATAATGCAGTATTCAACCAATTCGATTCTGGGTTCGAAAGTTAGGTTTATTTTCGGTTTCGAATTTTAATCTTTCAAATTCACTCAATCTATTGCGTAATTGATGCAATTGAAACATGGTTTTGGCCGATAATGTAATATAGATTAGCAAGGTAGAAGGAATTTGAAGAAAACTTACCGGAATTGTGCGAATTGAGTGAATTCGAATTCGAAAATCTGGAAAAGTTCGAACTTGAGTGTTTCGAGGAGCTCACTTTGCAGATCTATAAGTTAAGTTCCAATCGAATTAGAATAGTATAAGGGCTTAATCGAAAGAGGAAACTTAGATCTACATATTGATAACAAGAACTAATCCTAACTCGCAACACATAGAAAGAAATCGAAGCTAGAAGTTGCGAGTTTACCTTACGTTTTCTGGAAAGAAAACTGTGATTTTATGCGGTGATGAATTCGAAACTTTAGACACCTCTCTCTTCCAAACGGTTGGGAATTGGCTTTGGTCATCAACATGAAAGTTGTAGAAGGATTAGAGCTCTTTACAACGAGCTAAATAACACGAAATTTGGATGAGAAACGAAGAAGTTATGGCTAGTCGAAGTTACCTGGTTCGAAGGGAAAAACTGAAAACTGCAGTTACGGTTTTGCAGGGTGGCAACTTTGGCTCGAATTTCCGGTTGATTTAGAACGAGTTAGGGTTTGTGTGAGTTATGGTTGTTTAGAGGAAATGTAGGAGAAGACAACAAAGAAGACGGCACTCAAAAATTCCATAAGATGAGAAAGTTATGAAGGCCACAAGATAGGGCAAAATCGGTTCCGAAAATCGTGGAGATAGAATCTATCTAAGTGTTGGCGCGTGTGAGCTTGACACGTGGCAGATTTTAAAATTTTGGCTCTAAACTTCATTCTATCATAACTTTGGCTAGGATGATCCGTTTTTGACGTTCTTTTTATCAATATTCATGGTTTTCCATAACCTATTTATTGGCATAGGTTTCATGGCCTGGTTTGAACATTCTCAAAAAGTCAACTCTAGCAAGGCTTAATAAGCTTTAAGGTTTCTAGAATTTTATATTGACTTTTATGTTTCAAAACAATGTTCCAACACTTCCTAAAATCTTTATAATATAATTGGAGTGTTTAGAAATTTTCCCAAGATTTATTGACTTATAAATCTTATTATTAAATTCATAATACTATATAATAATATATAATAATTAGGGTTAAATAGGAGAAAACCCCTAAATAAATTTCACAATTCCATATAATAACTTAATATTCATAATTCCATATAATAATTAATACTTAATAGTATTATTAAAGGTTTAATAAAAGAAATCCCCTAAATTAATTTAAATTAATTTAGGGGTATTTCATGAATTTACTTAACTTGATTAATTATCAATTTTTAGTTATTTCTTAATCATCCGGTTGATAACTTTTACTTTATCTGTGCGTATGAATTCTAGTGCCTTGTATCTGTACTAACGCAAATCCGGGGAGAGAGAATAAGAAGATTCCGTGGAATGTAGTCAAGGTATTTTTGTAGTCCTTATTCAAAATTTGGTAATATGTTCATTAGTTTTAAATAGGAACAGTATTATAATTTATGTGTTAAATCGATTTGAATATGTACGTATTATACATGGCAGTGTCCACAGCAGCCGAGAGGTTCAGAGGTGTGGCTACTATGTCATTCGGTTTATGAGTGACTTGATAGCGGGACCGAGACTCTTGCAAGAGAAGTCTCTAGACAAGGTAAGTAGCATTCTCGAAAATATTTTGGTTTTGTAGATAATTTTTAACATTGATTCTTAAACTCAAAGTATGATTAGCAACTAATCATATTTCTTGTGTGTAATTTCAAGGCGTTTTGAAGAGTTGGTAGACGGTTACAACGAAGGACATATAATCGAGTGCTCGAAGAATGGGCAGAATTCATGAGCGTTAATGTAGGTTGCTTTTAGGGTTTGGTAGGATTGACTAGGATGATTTGGAAATTCTCATGAAACAATTGTGGTTTCTGTAAAGTTTTTTTTGATGTTGATTATTTGCTTAAATTTGTAAATGTAAGTGGATTATTGCTCGTAGATAGGTTTGGTGGCTATTGAAATGGTGAAATTGTTGATCTAATGCCCCACTGTAGTGGCATTGTTAATTGCTATATCTTAACAGGTTTGATTGATTTTGGGGTGTGTGTGGTAGAATTGTAGGGTGGAATGGAAAAAAAAAAAAAAAAAAAAACCTATTGCAGCGGTTCTTAGTAAGAACCGCTGCAAAGGCCCTGTCAATATTTTCTGAAGAGACCCTATCACAGCGGTTCCTTCAACAACCGCTGCGATAGGTTGTTTTTTTTTAAAAAAAAAGGTCTAACGCAGCGGTTCTTTTAACAAACCGCTGCGGTACTACCGCAGCGGCACCCATCGCAGCGATTTTCAACCGCTGCATAGTACCAAACAACCGCTGCGATAGGGTTTTTCTACTAGTGCTAGTAAAAGTAAGATTTTTTGGCCAGGTTCAGCAACCCTTGAAAAATAGGGCTGAATCTTGAAAGCCATTTTGAGGGTCTTGGCCACATTCAGAAACCCTTGGAAAATAGGGCTGAATGTTGGAAACCGGAAAAAGGAAAGACTACAGATTCCCTTATGCAATTAGCCAAAGAGTTTTTTAAACGGTTTGGATTTGAATTTGAATGTTTTATTTCATACCCATTAGTATGTTTTTGATGGATCAAGGAAGATTAAGTGATGCTTGTGAATTAGAGTCAGATAGTTGGAAATGATTATCTATTGTGAAATACCCCTAAATTAATTTAAATTAATTTAGGGATTTTTATTAAACCTTTAATAATACTATTGAATATTAAATTATTATATGGAATTCTGAATATTACATTAGTATAGGAATTATGAATATTAAATTATTGAATGGAATTATGAGTATAATATTATATGGAATTATGTAAATTATTTTAGGGGATTCCTCCTATTTAACTCTAAAGAATACAATTAAATATTTAATTATTATATATTATTATATAGTTATGAATTAATAATAAGATTATAAGTCAATAAATCTTGGGAACATTTCTAAACACTCAAGTATTTATAAAGATTTTAGAAAGAGTTGGAACATTGTTTTGAAACATAAAATTCAAAAATAAAATTATAGAAACCTTAAAGCTTATTAAGCCTTGCTAGGGTTGACTTTTTGAGAATGGTCAAACTAGCACATGAAACCTATACCAATAAATAGGTTATGGAAAACTATGAAGATCGATAAAAAGAACGTCAAAAACGGATCATCCTAGCCAAAGTTATGCTAGATGAAGGTTTAGAGTCAAAACTTTGAGATCTGCACGTGTCAGTCAATCACAGGCCACCCAACACTTAGTCGATTTTCACCTTGTTTTTCGCCAACAGAAATCAGTTTTTTGCCCTATTGTGACCTTCATAACTTTCTCCTCGTTGGAATTTTCGAGTGTCGTCTTTTTCATTCTCTTCTCCTTAATCTCCTCTTTCCAAACATAACTCATCATTCTAACTCATCCTAAATCGACAGAAATATGGATCCAAAGTTGCCACCTTGAGAACTCGTAAACCAGAATTCTGGTTTTCTCTGAAATCAGGTAAAAACATCTTGCCATAACTTCTTCGTTTTGCA